>CM037871.1:53562584-54073865 GCA_021292105.1 Anadara kagoshimensis | reverse complement strand
CGAACGTTTTACACTAAGCTAACGAATTACAGTAAAGACCTGTTGAAAGTTTAACACTAAGCCAACTAATTAGTAAAGACCTGTCGAAGTTTAACACTAAACCAACGAATTACAGTAAAGACCTATCGAAAGTTTAACACAAACTAACGAATTACAGTAAAGACCTGTCGAAAGTTAACACTAAGCTAACGATTACAGTAAAGACCTGTCGAAGTTTAACACTAAGCCAACGAATTACAGTAAAGACCTGTCGAAAGTTTAACCTAAGCTTAACGCATTACAGTAAAGACCTGTCGAAAGTTTAACACTAAGCTTAACGCATTACAGTAAAGACCTGTCGAAAGTTTAACACTAAGCTAACGATTACAGTAAAACCTGTCGAAAGTTTAACACTAAGCCAACTATTACAGTAAAAGACCTGTCGAAAGTTTAACACTAAGCCAACGAATTACAGTAAAGACCTGTCGAAAGTTTAACACTAAGCCAACGAATTACAGTAAAGACCTGTCGAAAGTTTACACTAAGCTTAACGCATTACAGTAAAACCTGTCGAAAGTTTAACACTAAGCTTAACGATACAGTAAAGACCTGTCGAAAGTTTAACACTAAGCCAACGAATTTACAGTAAGACCTGTCGAAAGTTTAACACTAAGCCAACGAATTACAGTAAAGACCTGTCGAAAGTTTAAACACGACACTTAACGAATTACGTAAAGACCTGTCGAAAGTTAACACTAAGCTTAACGCATTACAGTAAAGACCCTGTCGAAGTTTAACACTAAGCTTTAACGCATTACGTAAGACCTGTCGAAAGTTAACACTAAGCCAACGAATTACAGTAAAGACTGTCGAAAGATTTAACACTAAGCTTAACGCATTACATAAAGACCTGTCGAAAGTTTAACACTAAGCTTAACGCATTACAGTAAAGACCTGTCGAAAGTTTAACACTAAGCTTAAACGAATTAAAGTAAAGACCTGTCGAAGTTTAACACTAAGCTTAACGAATTACAGTAAAGAACTGTCGAAAGTTTAACACTAAGCTTAACGAATTACAGTAAAGACCTGTCGAAAGTTTAACACTAAGCTAACGAATTACAGTAAAGACCTGTCGAAAGTTTAACACTAAGCCAACTAATTACAGTAAAGACCTGTCGAAAGTTTAACACTAAGCCAACGAATTACAGTAAAGACCTGTCGAAAGTTTAACACTAAGCCAACGAATTACAGTAAAGACCTGTCGAAAGTTTAACACTAAGCTTAACGCATTACAGTAAAAACCTGTCGAAAGTTTAACACTAAGCTTAACGAATTACAGTAAAGACCTGTCGAAAGTTTAACACTAAGCCAACGAATTACAGTAAAGACCTGTCGAAAGTTTAACACTAAGCCAACGAATTACAGTAAAGACCTGTCGAAAGTTTAACACTACACTAACGAATTACAGTAAAGACCTGTCGAAAGTTTAACACTAAGCTTAACGCATTACAGTAAAACCCTGTCGAAAGTTTAACACTAAGCTTAACGCATTACTGTAAAGACCTGTCGAAAGTTTAACACTAAGCCAACGAATTACAGTAAAGACCTGTCGAAAGATTAACACTAAGCTTAACGCATTACAATAAAGACCTGTCGAAAGTTTAACACTAAGCTTAACGCATTACAGTAAAGACCTGTCGAAAGTTTAACACTAAGCTTAACGAATTAAAGTAAAGACCTGTCGAAGTTTAACACTAAGCTTAACGATTACAGTAAAGACTGTCGAAAGTTAAACACTAAGCTTAACGATTACAGTAAAGACCTGTCGAAAGTTTAACACTAGCTTAACGATTACAGTCAAGACCTGTCGAAAAGTTAACACTAAGCTTAACGCATTACAGTAAAGACCTGTCGAAAGTTTAACACTAAGCCAACGAATTACAGTAAAGACCTGTCGAAAGTTAACACTAAGCTTAACGCATTACAGTAAAGACCTGTCGAACGTTTACACTAAGCTTAACGCTTAACGATACAGAAAGACTGTCAAAAGTTTAACACTAAGCTTAACGCAAATACAGTAAAGACCTATCGAAAGTTAACACTAAACCAACGAATTAACATAAAGACCTGTCGAAAGTTTAACACTAAGCTTAACGATTACAGTAAGACCTGTCGAAAGTTAACACTAAGCCAACGATTACAGTAAAGACCTGCGAAAGTTTAACACTAAGCTTAACGCATTACAGTAAGACCTGTCGAAAGTTAACACTAAGCTTAACGCAACGCTTACAGTAAAGACCTGTCAAAAGTTTAACACTAGCTTAACGCTTAACGAATACAGTAAAGACCTGTCGAAAGTTTATCACTAAGCCAACGAATTAAGTAAAGACCTGTCGAAAGTTTAACACTAAGCTTAACGAATTACAGTAAAGACCTGTCGAAAGTTTAACACTAAGCTTAACGCATTACAGTAAAGACCTGTCAAAGTTTAACACTAAGCTTAACGAATTACAGTAAGACCTGTCAAAAGGTTTAACACTAAGCTTAAACGATTACAGTAAAGACCTGTCGAAAGTTTAACACTAAGCTAACGAATTACAGTAAAGACCTGTCGAAAGTTTAACACTAGCTTAACGATTACACAGTAAAGACCTGTCGAAAGTTTTAACACTAAGCTTAACGAATTACAGTAAGACCTGTCGAAGTTTAACACTAAGCTAACGCATTACAGTAAAGCCTGTCGAAAGTTAACACTAAGCTTAACATTACAGTAAAGACCTGTCGAAATTTAACACTAAGCCAACGATTACAGTAAAGACCTGTCGAAAGTTTAACACTAAGCTTAACGATTACAGTAAGACCTGTCGAACGTTTACACTAAGCCAACGAATTACAGTAAAGACCTGTTGAAAGTTTAACACTAAGCCAACTATTACAGTAAAGACCTGTCGAAAGTTTAACACTTAAACCCGATTACAGTAAAGACTATCGAAGTTTAACACTGAAACCAACGATTACAGTAAAGACCTGTCGAAAGTTTTAACACTAAGCTTAACGAATTACAGTAAAGACCTGTCGAAAGTTTAACACTAAGCCACGAATTACAGTAAAGACCTGTCGAAAGTTTACACTAAGCTTAACGCATTACAGTAAAGACCTGTCGAAAGTTTAACACTAAGCTTAACGCTTAAGCATACAGTAAAGACCTGTCGAAAGTTAACACTAAGCTTAACGCATTACAGTAAAGACCTGTCGAAAGTTTACACTAAACTTAACTCTTAACGAATTACAGTAAAGACCTTGTCGAAAGTTTAACACTAAGCTTAACGCATTTACAGTAAAGACCTGTCGAAAGTTTAACACTAAGCTAACGATTACAGTAAGACCTGTCGAAAGTTTAACACTAAGCTTAACGCATTACAGTAAAGACCTGTCGAAAGTTTAACACTAAGCTTAACGCATTACAGTAAAACCTGTCGAAAGGTTTAACACTAAGCTACGCATTACAGTAAGACCTGTCGAAAGTTTAACACTAAGCTTAACGCATTACAGTAAAGACCTGTCGAAAGTTTAAACACTAGCAACGAATTACAGTAAAGACCTGTCGAAAGTTTAACACTAAAGCCAACTATTACAGTAAAGACCTGTCGAAAGTTTAACACTAAGCCAACGAATTACAGTAAAGACCTGTCGAAAGTTTAACACTAAGCCAACGAATTACAGTAAAGACCTGTCGAAAGTTTAACACTAAGCTTAACGCATTACAGTAAAAACCTGTCGAAAGTTTAACACTAAGCTAACGATACAGTAAAGACCCTGTCGAAAGTTTAACACTAAGCCAACGAATTACAGTAAAGACCTGTCGAAAGTTTAACACTAAGCCAACGAATTACAGTAAAGACCTGTCGAAAGTTTAACACTACACTAACGAATTACAGTAAAGACCTGTCGAAAGTTTAACACTAAGCTTAACGCATTACAGTAAAACCCTGTCGAAAGTTTAACACTAAGCTTAACGCATTACAGTAAAGACCTGTCGAAAGTTTAACACTAAGCCAACGAATTACAGTAAAGACCTGTCGAAAGATTAACACTAAGCTTAACGCATTACAATAAAGACCTGTCGAAAGTTTAACACTAAGCTTAACGCATTACAGTAAAGACCTGTCGAAAGTTTAACACTAAGCTTAACGAATTAAAGTAAAGACCTGTCGAAAGTTTAACACTAAGCTTAACGAATTACAGTAAAGACCTGTCGAAAGTTTAACACTAAGCTTAACGAATTACAGTAAAGACCTGTCGAAAGTTTAACACTAAGCTTAACGCATTACAGTCAAGACCTGTCGAAAGTTTAACACTAAGCTTAACGCATTACAGTAAAGACCTGTCGAAAGTTTAACACTAAGCTAACGAATTACTGTAAACACCTGTCGAACGTTTTACACTAAGCTAACGAATTACAGTAAAGACCTGTCGAAAGTTTAACACTAAGCTTAACGCATTACAGTAAGACCTGTCGAAAGTTTAACACTAACTACGCAATTACAGTCAGACCTGTCGAAAGTTTTAACACTAAGCCAACGAATTACAGTAAAGACCTGTCGAAAGTTTAACACTAAGCTTAACGCATTACAGTAAAGACCTGTCGAACGTTTTACACTAAGCTAACGAATTACAGTAAAGACCTGTCGAAAGTTTAACACTAAGCCAACTAATTACAGTAAAGACCTGTCGAAAGTTTAACACTAAGCAACGAATTACGTAAAGACCTGTCGAAAGTTAACACTAAACCAACGAATTACAGTAAAGACCTGTCGAAAGTTTAACACTAAGCTTAACGAATTACAGTAAAGACCTGTCGAAAGTTTAACACTAAGCCAACGAATTACAGTAAAGACCTGTCGAAAGTTTAACACTAAGCTTAACGCATTACAGTAAAGACCTGTCGAAAGTTTAACACTAAGCTTAACGCTTAACGCATTACAGTAAAGACCTGTCGAAAGTTTAACACTAAGCTTAACGCTTAACGAATTACAGTAAGACCTGTCGAAAGTTTAACACTAAGCTTAACGAATTACAGTAAAGACCTGTCGAAAGTTTAAACAAGCTTAACGCATTACAGTAAAGACCTGTCGAAAGTTTAACACTAAGCTAACGCATTACAGTAAAGACCTGTCGAAAGTTTAACACTAAGCTTAACGAATACAGTAAAGACCTGTCAAAGTTAACACTAAGCTTAACGAATTACAGTAAAGACCTGTCGAAAGTTTAACACTAAGCTTAACGATTACAGTAAACCTGTCGAAAGTTTAACACTAAGCTTAACGAATTACAGTAAAGACCTGTCGAAGTTTAACACTAAGCTTAACGATTACAGTAAAGACCTGTCGAAAGTTTAACACTAAGCTTAACGCATTACAGTAAAGACCTGTCGAAAGTTTAACACTAAGCTAACGAATTACAGTAAAGACCTGTCGAAGTTTAACACTAAGCCAACGAATTACAGTAAAGACCTGTCGAAAGTTTAACACTAAGCTTAACGCATTACAGTAAAGACCTGTCGAAAGTTTTAACCTAGCTAACGAATTACAGTAAGACCTGTCGAAAGTTTAACACTAAGCCAACGAATTACAGTAAAGACCTGTCGAAAGTTTAACACTAAGCCAACGATTACAGTAAAGACCTGTCGAAAGTTCACACTAAACTTAACGAATTACAGTAAAGACCTGTCGAAGTTTAACACTAAGCTTAAACGATTACAGTAAAGACCTGTCGAAAGTTTAACACTAAGCCAAGATTACAGTAAAGACCTGTCGAAGTTTAACACTAAGCTTAACGATTACAGTAAAGACCTGTCGAAAGTTAACACTAAGCTTAACGCTTAAGCATTACAGTAAAGACCTGTCGAAAGTTTAACACTAAGCTTAACGCATTACAGTAAAGACCTGTCGAAAGTTTACACTAAGCTTAACGCTTACGATTCAGTAAAGACCTGTCGAAAGTTTAACACTAAGCTTAACGCAATTACAGTAAAGACCTGTCGAAAGTTAACACTAAGCTTAACGCATTACAGTAAAGACCTGTCGAAAGTTTAACACTAAGCTTAACGCATTACAGTAAAGAACCTGTCGAAAGTTTAACACTAAGCTTAACGCTTACAGTAAAGACCTGTCGAAAGTTTAACACTAAGCTTAACGCATTACAGTAAAGACTGTCGAAAGTTTAACACTAAGCTAACGAATTACAGTAAAGACCTGTCGAAAGTTTAACACTAAGCCGCATAATTACAGTAAAGACCTGTCGAAAGTTTAACACTAAGCTTAACGAATTACAGTAAAGACCTGTCGAAAGTTTAACACTAAGCCAACGAATTACAGTAAAGACCTGTCGAAGTTTTAACACTAAGCCAACGAATTACAGTAAAAACCTGTCGAAAGTTTAACACTAACTAACGAATTACAGTAAAGACCTGTCGAAAGTTTAACACTAAGCCAACGATTACAGTAAAGACCTGTCGAAAGTTTAACACTAAGCTTAACGATTACAGTAAAGACCTGTCGAAAGTTAACACTAAGCTAACGAATTACAGTAAAGACCTGTCGAAAGTTAACACTAAGCTTAACGCATTACAATAAAGACCTGTCGAAAGTTTAACACTAAGCTTAACGCATTACAGTAAAGACCTGTCGAAAGTTTACACTAAGCAACGAATTACAGTAAAGACCTGTCGAAAGTTAACACTAAGCTAACGCTTACAGTAAAGACCTGTCGAAAGTTAAACACTAAGCTTAACGCATTACAGTAAGACCTGTCGAAAGTTTAACACTAAGCTTAACGAATTAAAGTAAGACCTGTCGAAAGTTTACCACTAAGCTAACGAATTACAGTAAAGACCTGTCGAAAGTTTAACACTAAGCTTAACGCATTACAGTAAAGACCTGTCGAAGTTTAACACTAAGCTCTTAACGAATTAAGTAAAGACCTGTCGAAAGTTATACACTAAGCTAACGAATTACAGTAAAGACCTGTCGAAAGTTTAACACTAAGCTTAACGCATTACAGTAAAGACCTGTAAAGTTTAACACTAAGCTCACGCATTAAGTAAAGACCTGTCGAAAGTTTAACACTAAGCTTAACGATTACAGTAAAGACCTGTCGAAAGTTTTAACACTAAGCTTAACGCATTACAGTAAAGACCTGTCGAAAGTTTAACACTAAGCCAACGAATTACAGTAAAGACCTGTCGAAAGTTTAACACTAAGCTTAACGAATTACAGTAAAGACCTGTCGAAAGTTGAACACTAAGCTTAACGCATTACAGTAAAGACCTGTCGAAAGTTTAACACTAAGCCAACGATTACAGTAAAGACCTGTCGAAAGTTTAACACTAAGCTTAACGCATTACAGTAAAGACTGTCGAAAGTTTAACACTAAGCTTAACGCATTACAGTAAGACCTGTCGAAAGTTTAACACTAAGCTTAACGATTACAGTAAAACCTGTCGAAAGTTTAACACTAAGCTTAACGCATACAGTAAAGACCTGTCGAAAATTTAACACTAAGCCAAGAATTACGTACAGACCTGTCGAAGTTTAACACTAAGCTTACAGTAAGACCTGTCGAAAGTTTACACTAAGCTAACAAAATGTGTCGATTCGACAGGTTTATCTCGTTATTTATATGTCGACAGTATATTAACAGCTTGTATTATATTTCTCGGCAGGTTTCGGTCAATATGTACCCATGTCCCGGCCACTCGGCAGCCGACCTTCGACTTGTTTTATTAGCTAACTCAGTGTTAAACTTTCGACAGTACTGTATTGTATATTTTATAAATATAAAATGAATCGTCGCTTACCTGTAATATAGATTTATCCTATTTTTTGAGAATGGCGACGGTTCCATTATTAGTAACGTCCAGTTTTAAACATAAATACACTGTAGTGGTCAGTATCGTTCCGTCAGTATATCCCCGTCAGGAAGTTTCACGCTTGTTTGATGTATTGAGTGTCCTCTGGTCAGAGCTTCTGGCTAAAAGGGCAAAAATACCTGTTACTGAAAGGTAGTAATATTCGGATTTAAAAATGGAGTTATTTTCGCACGTTTTAAAAACCTACAAATTTTGGGTATTTTGTATTTTGATAGACCTTGACAATGGAAATAATCGAGTAAAAAATCAGAAGTCCAGTAAACAATGATGGACATCAGGTAAAAATAAAAATTAAATAAAATAAATAAAATAAAATAAATAAAATAAAATAAATAACATAAAATAAAATAAACACTATAATTTTGTATATGACATTTATGAACTCACTTGAATCAGTATAATTTTAAAGTTGATTCAAAATTTTGTTTTACTTAGAACCCGGTATACTTAAGCTATTCAATTTAATTAAAAATTGTTCATTAGTTTTTATTTAATTTTATAAAATTAAATTATCAAGCGACATATTGCAGTGAAGTGCAAGTCATGATACTCTGTGTTTGAAGACGCATATGCCTCGGCTTACCTCTGAGCACTTGTTTCAGATTAACTTTTCTTAAAATGAGATAACAGTGCTAAAAAAATATAACGTACTTCTAATTATGCTGTTTTAGACATTAATATTTTATCTTAACGCATCATTGTAGTTGTAAGTAATCCTCTTGCTTAGTATACGCACTTTTCATATAAAAATTAATAAAACAATTAATTGTCGGTGAAAGAACGTCAAACCATGAATGTGGCAGGATTTACGGCATGTCGATCATAAAACGGGAGAACCCTCCAAAACAGGAAAAGAAGTAAAATGGCGGACACGGCAATGTCGCTGTGTTGCGATGATCAAAATAATGAGGAAAATAGGTAAATAAGATATTGAAACAGTATATTCAATCACGTATCTATTTATAATGTACTTCACAATAAGAAATCTATATCGACATAAAATATATTGATTTAATTAAAATATTGGCAAAAACAGGCCGGGAAAGCGGGGGGAGGGGGGGGGGGGTACCTGCTCCAACAATAATTTGGAGGTTGACGACAGCAGATAGAGCTTGTTTATAATAGACAGTATATATCACAAAACATCGCCTCATACCTCTTAGGAAAGGGACAAGGGTAAGTTAAGTCCTCAACTTGTGTTAGCAACTTGTATCAGCGTGGAAATGCCAGTGTGTATAAACGATATCGTCTCTTGCCCTAAGTTCATGCAGCTAAGTAAAAAAAAAGAATAATTTGTACAAAAGATAATGTCAATATCAAAACCATTGTTTCTACATTTAAAACAATTTATTTTCCCACAAACAAGCTTGTTTTGTTTAAAGGTACCTAACATCCATCTATTGTGGGCTTTTAGATTGTCTGCTAATAAGATAGCTGAACTAAAAAGTGTGCTCTAAAATCGTGCAAATCTTGGAAATCCATTCATTACAAGAGCACTACTAACTATGTTTCTATCTTAAACCCACTAACAACCTTAATATCACAGTTTTATTATAACACTAAAGTAATGAAACATGGAAAGAACATAAGTGTTTATTTTTCTGTTATTTCCCCCTTATGCCATTTTGTTGCCATATCATTTGATGTTGCCATAGCAACATAAACAGAAATGACAAACTTGTAGTATTTAGGAAGAAACAAATTCTATGATAGCAAGTTACATAACCCCATGCTACCCATTTTAGAGTGATCACAACTTACTAAGTGCCCAAAAAATATTTATCGGAAAGAACAAGTTCTGCAAATCTGACATGTGTACATGAAACTGATAAGAAACACTGCCAACTTAAATGATCAAGTAGTTGAATGATTCAGGTCCGATGAAACTTCTTATGTGTGTAGACCTACATACGAGAGGTACTGTGACAGATGATGCATTGTTGGTCATTTGAATTTTTATTATATACATTTTAAAAGCAATTTAAGCATATAGAAAAAGAAAATAGATAAAGTGAAAATGGTGACTTTTTGCTAATAATTCACCTTCTTATAAATAATATGCCTATTTAATAAACATTTTTTTTATGAAATCATTGTCTGATGTTACATTACTGACTAGTTTGGCAATTTCATTTGTAACTTTTCATCAGCACTGCAAAATTTCCCATCAACTCCCTTGAAACAAACCTGCATGACTTTAAAGCATGCATGATTTTAGAGCACTGGGCCATATCCAATGGAGTTCGCCAGCACACCACATGATCAATACTCCAGGCCCCCTTCATGTTTTGGAAAATGTTTATGCAGATTTTCGGGTAATGTCAATTTTATGGTAAAATCTTCCATCGCCAGTGGAAATAATTGTTCGGCAGTAATGTTATGGGGTATCACATGGTACACTGATGAACCCCATTCATAACAGTCATTGTATACTTTCCAATGTCAAACTCCTGTTTCTAGTATCTTTATATCATTAATTTTTTCAGTATGGATGTTGATGATAAGGAAGACAAAGAAAGACCAGTGTATAATTGGAAAGATGTTACCACAGATTTTATAGAGGCGTCATCACAGCTTCAACTTGGAGAGTTACTCCATGATTCATCGTAAGCATACCTATCAACAGGGTTAGCTCTGGCTCGCAAAAAGTAGGAGCCAAAAAATTAGAAAATTTTAAAATCTATTGGCCAATACAATCAAACTTCTCAATAAAGTCCACCAAAGGGAACCAGTAAAAGTGGCCTTTATGGACAGATGGCCTTTATACACAGATTCAAGTAATATGAATAAAGAACAATTGGGATATGATTTTACTGGCCTTTATAAGCAGGTGGCTTTTATATAGAGGTGACCTTTAAGGCAGGTTGGACTGTATATATGTTGAGAGTAAAAAAAACTAAGAAACCAAAAGCGACAAAAAGTGTCTCTAATGTTTGTTTTCTAATCTGCTGTATAGATTGTTCTTGTAACAGTTGGTAACACTTGTTTTACTTTTTAATACCTATGTAAAAAAGGTAAATTAAAATATCAGCGGTTTTTGCCTGCTTTATAGTAAAATTGATATAAAATCTGGAGCAAAAATATTAGCCAAAAGCTATTTTTTGAAACTAGAAATTATTAAAAATTAGCAATTGGCTAAATTGGCAAATTGCAGCGCTATCCTTGTGTCAAGTCTGGTGCCCATTCTTGTTTAGTATTGCTGAATGTAACTGCTAATTTGTAAATCAAGAACAGTCACTACAAGTTTGGTCAAACCTGTGTGGTCAAACCTGTCTGGGACAGGAACTAACAAGCCCTGTCTGGGTAAAAATCTAGCCCCTGTTTTCTCAAGGTCTGGGCCAGGATGACCCAGTCATTTAGTACCAGATACCATTTCTTGATTGAACAGTGTATGGAACAGAATCTGAGATAAACAGAATGAACCACACTGTAGCTGCCCATCCGTTAAAGTTTTATTGTCATTATACCCTCCACAAACTAATTTTAAGGGGGCAATATAAGAATCACCATGTCTGCCTGTCCGTCCGTCTGTCTGTCTGTCCGTGTAAAATGGTGTCCTGGCCATATCTCATAATTGCTTTGGACAACTGTCGTAAAACTGCACATGAGTGATATTTATTGTCCGAAAGGGTCATGATCTTTAACCAAATTGGAAAGGTCAAGGTAGTTGGAAAACATTAAACCCTTGTAAATGTTGGAGGCAGGGAAGGGGAGGGGAGTATTTGGCTCTCAAGAGACCGTTCTAGTTTATAGATATATTTCTACAATAAACAGTTTGTATTGTACCGGTATGTTCTACAGATGATTTTATAACTTCCAGTCCACATATTTTGTTATAAAGTATTTTGATTTAAAGCTTTATATATTCAGATTTGGATTGTTTGAGGCAATGTCAGCTATTGAAATGATGGACCCTAAAATGGATGCTGGAATGATGTGTAATCAGATACAAAGGAAAGTCCTAAACTTTGAACAAGCTGTTGAGGTAATTAATAATAATAATAGTAATGCTACCACTACTGGTAATAATGATATTATAATTATTATTATTTCATTTATATGACTATAATCATACCAATGGCAACATCATTTAGCCTGATTTCTATGCTCATGCTTTGCTTTAACACATCAGAATTTTTTAAAATGTGGAAATATTATTATACTTTTTGTAAATGCTATATAAAGTATATTATAGATTCATTCACCTTTACCTTATCTCATTTGTTCATGTTTCAAAAGTATTTATCATTCAAAAAGACATATCCAAGGGATAAAGAATTATCTGTGGACACTCCAGTTTTCTCCACTATTCCTGAACTGACCACCTAAATATAAGTGAGAAAATCATGACTGGGGCATAAATCTGCATTATTCCACTCCAGTTAACATAAAACAAAAACATAATATACTGGTAAATTTGTTATAAAAAATGAAATTAAAAGAATAGTTAAATAATTTATTTATTTTGAATTCTTTCTTTAAGGCCAATAAAGTAAAAGTCAAAGATTTGGAAGTTCCTGAGGTAATTGGTATCATAGATGCTACAGTAGCCTGTATGGTAAGTGAAGATAGATCCTGTATCTATAGGTCAGCTTTATACTGCGTTTAGCTAGCCCTAAACCTATAGACCAGTCCTTATCATGAAATTACAGAGAGTAAATGATTCTCCCTTGGGTATCCTAGTCCATATTCAAATAAAGGTATTGACCACCACCGACACACAGTGACTCACCACTGTAAACTCCCCCCCCCCTCTCATTCAGAGAGTGTACAAAGCAAGGAGTAGAAACATAATGAAGATTGTCTCAGTTGAGGATGTTTGCGGTAAAGCAGTATAACAACACAGCTGTATGTAAGTAACTTGCATTTCTGCGAATGCTATTCCTTTTATCAGCTTGGTAAATAATTACAGTAAGTTTTGTTGGACTCACAAGTTACAACCATATCTCTTTTATTTATTCAGAGTTTATAGCATGAAAACATGAAATGACTCTTTTATTTAGAACTTTATGTGTTGACTTCAGATGGGACAACTAGCATTCAATCATTGTTTAATGGTTAGGCAATGTAAAAAGAGTTATCTCCCTTCGTTAATATACATTTGCTGATAGATTATGTCACTTTTAACTTAAAGCTGTTATTTGTTAAATAAATTTGTTCTTTTCTGGCTGCTCTCTTCTTATACATGTATTTGTTTAACATGTCATTAAAAACCATTAGATAATAAGCATAAGTTCACTTTGTCAGTCTTCAGATCCTAACGTCTTCCCATTAAGGTTGAACTAGGGAGACCTTTAATTACATGTTATCATTATTTGTATTCATTATTACAGGTAGCTTGTTAACAAGTAGGGCTGTCATTGATAGATCAATATATCATCGCTAAAAGCTATTGATACTATATATCGATACATTTTTTGAGTATCAATATCAACAAAAATGGCCGCCAGTTCATGGCTAAGGGAGGAGTAGTCCATGTCAATAGATGAAACTGGTTGTAAATGTATCATAAAATTTATTATTTTTAGAACACATCATTTTAATGTATCTCAAAACAAACTGACATACAAAACAGAGTTCATATAATATTAGAAATGTTTAAGATGACACCAGACATGCAAAATATTGGTGGAAAATATCTGTTTATAAAAGATCCAACAAAAAATAAACAATTTTAATCACTATTTCGATATATCGATTTATCAATACATTTTTCAGTTGATATATCGATATTGAAATTTTCATCAATGACAACTCTAGTAAGGACATTCCCTGGACCAAACTGTGTTTACAAACAATTATTGTTTACATTCAAAATTACAGGTAACTTGGTTAGAAGGACATTCCCTGGCTCAGACTGTGTTTACAAACCTTTATCTACATAATCCCTATATCATTGAAGATAGAAGTCTGAAAGCTTTCTGTATCTGTGTACTGAAAATAGTAGATCATATCAGAGACAGAGTTAATAGAGCCAGTGTGTTTGAAGAGGTAATATATATATAAAGTACATGTGCACTTGAACCTGGCTTAAATGCCACCTCTAAATAAGGACCACTTGCTTTTAAAGAACACTAAAAGTTCATCCAAATTGCTCTTTATTCAAGTTATTTTAACGTCTATATAAGGGCTACCTGCCCATAACATCCACCTTTGGGTGGCCTTTTACACTGGTTGGACTGTATATGGTTTTCAAACAAGCCTGATCACACAGTGAACTGAGCATAAGACACATTACAAAAATTTGATATTCTCATAATCTTTCCAAACTGTATGACATACACAACTTCTTTTTACATTAACTAAACAGACAATTCTGGTAATGCAGATTGTTGCACCACAAGAGTATATTATAGAGAGTGTCTGATTTATTACTAGACAATGGTACTGTATGTAATACTGCATTAAGATACACTAGATATTGGATAAAAATGTATATTTAAAAAAATGTGTGAAAAATTATATAAAATAATCTTTAAAAAATAAAAATTACAGACCCCGTTTTTAAAACCAACACTGAAATGTGCAAAGAAATTAATTATATTTTGTAATTTACAAAAAAAGTTTATTGTAGTTAATAGTAATTTTAGATAATGGGTATAATAACTTAGGTATGTGTAGATTTGAATAACTATATGTACTTTTGAATGAAGCTACTTAATTATTCAATCTATATTTTAGCTTTTTGATTTAACATGATAATTTGTAATTTTTAACTACATGTATTTATAGGAAGACTTTCAGACCATGACTTACGGATTTAAAATGGCGGCTGATATATCAGATGTACGGGCCACAGGAATGATGAAAGAAGTAGAGGATGATCTACACAGAGTACTAAAAGTAAGATATGATATACTGTATTGTCTAATCCTTTAACTAAATTGGTGGCGTGCTTACTTCATGTGCGGGTGGCTGTAGGTTTGAAACCCAGCCGGGACTAACCAAGACTTGAAAAAAAGGTAGTGACTGCTCTTTCACCAAGCATTCTGCCTTTAGAAATGAAAGTCACAGGGTCCTTCAGAAGAGACCTTATAAAGTGTTTTCCTTTGTAACAGCAGACATAGTATCAGTGTTCTATATTATCTCTTATAATACCACTAATCTCCCCTTAAAAGAAAGGGTTCAAAGGATACATGTAAGTAAGCTGGCTTTCTTAAGTTTGGTAGTTTTCCTTGTGTACTCTAGATTCCAATAACATTTCAGAGTTAATTACTTCAATATTAAAAAGTGACCTTTCAGAAACAGCCCTCTGGCCACTAAATAAAGGATTTAAATCATTTAATGCTTACATATACTAATTCATATATATATATGAATTTACTGGTATTCAAATTATACTTATTATATAAAGAACCAATTCAATAACTGGAAGTATATGGACAAACAATATACCAGTACTCAGTGGTTTTGTTAATTTCTTAAAAAAGACTCTCTTTTGCCTTTTAAATTTGGGAAAGTTCTGAAATACTGCATAATAGCATGCTTGCAAAATCTAGGTTACTCATTGCAAAGATATTGTATTGAGAGAATATCCAACATTTCATGGGTATGGACAACTACATTTAATTTGCTAGTGTATCGCTGTTGTTTTTGGAATTTTAGTGGTCAAATTGGGAAACATTTGTCATTTTTCTCCAGGGAAACTACTATTATTCAGTAGTAAATTTTGGCAAACAAAATCACTGTATACATTAGATACTTTAGAGTTTTAATGGTTTTTCAAGTTTCCGGGTGTTCAGGGTTTTGCATTCAGAGAAAACATAGAGAATAAGTAATGACTAAAGAGTTGTTTATAGTTTTTGAATAAAGAACATATTTTCAGGTTCATCAAAATTCTACTGCACTGTTGTCTGGTAGAGATTAAACATTAGATTAATAATTGTATAAATTTATTTTCTTGTAGAATACAAGAGTAAAACCGGGAGAAAATCAAGATGATACAACAAAAAAAGAGGTATTACTTTCTCTCTCTCTGATGACAATATGAAAAACTATTCATTCATAACAACTGCTAATTTCATTTTTTAAAAGAGGATTGCTGAGTGTGACATTTTATTTTTAACTGGACCAGGGCTCCACAAACGCCGACAAGGTCATTCAGCGGTAAAGATCACCGCTGAAAAAAAAAAAAATTTAAAAGTCAGTCAGTTACTGAACACAAAAACAACAGATTAAATGCCTTTCTTGCTGATGGATCCTAATCTTTTGATCCACAAAATACATGAAATACAATATACAAACAATACAATATACAAAAAATACAATACTGTAGACTGCAGTGTATTTTCCTGAACAAGCTTATGTTTATTTTTTCACATACTAATTTTGTTATTTGGTAACATTTAAATGCAATCCACCTTATTTTGTGATTAGTTTGGTTAAGTATTGTTGTAAATTTCATGCATTTTATTTGTGGTGAAGTATGATGGAGTTGTCTCCCTTTAACTGTAAATTTTACCAAACCTTGTTGAATGTATGTATATTTCTAGTGTATGTTTTTATTTTAGCACATGTTGACTTTGGCACTGTTCTCCAGGATCAAGTATTACAGATTATTCTTCTCATTGCTTTTATCTTTTAATAAAGAAAAGGTATGTTGAAAATCTAAATTTACCATGCCCCAGGTTCACATTCATTCCTTATCTAAGATTTTTCTGACAGAAATACTTACTTGTACTTTGTACAACGAAGTAGGCTGCTTGCAAATAAATTGTTGACTCAGGGATATTGCAAGCCTAGGCTTATCAAGGCCCTCAAAAAGTTTTATGGCCGTCATCACAGTATTGTTGATAAGTTTGATGTCTCTGTGTCCAGGATTGCCTTGGATATATTTGACGTCTCATAGTTCCATGTTCCTTTCACACAATTTTGATTACACACGTGACGGGTGTAGCTAGCTAAACAGGAGGTGCTTACCCTTCCGGAGCACCCGGCCTCACTTCCCTGGTGGAAGTTCACGTGTCTAACCTAACTTGTCAGTTCCAAAGTTTTTACTTTGCTTCTGGATTGTGATTCGGAAATGGATAAGTATGTTTGTTTTTGATTAAAAAAATGGTATTAAATTTATTCCTTTAGTTTTATTTTTTTTTGGAATTTTAAAATTATATTTATGATCACTAAGCTTATAAAAAAATTTCTAGCTATGTCAGCATTCTTATTTACAATACTGACAAAACTTACTAAAATCAAGAATATGCAATTCTTAAAATTTGAATTACTGAAAATTTGGGCCTGTACCACATAATCCAAACTGTTTATAAGTAGGGCAAATTTGGGGAGTTACAGACAATTACCTCTCTCCAGAGAAGCTTTACAAATATACAGTTCTCATATTTTATAATTGTTTTGTGTGTAGTCCAAACCTTTCATCAAGGTTTTATGTTACCCAGTTACCATATTTATTCCTGAATACACATCTTTTATGTAAATGTAAGAACTGCAAAGTACATTCATGTAAAGAGTATTTGTTTACTAAATCTCATAGTTTTCTGTAATTGGTGTAAGACTATTAAATTAATGTTGAAAGAATCAAGAGTTCCAGGGTATTTGTGACATTTTAAATACCATTTTATAATGCAGTTTTATTTTTACATGTATCCCCCACAAAGAATTTTATCCTCATTAACAAATAGGCAAGGAATTTAGTAATGTATTTTCTCAGTCTGTCTGTCTGTCTGTCTGTCTGTCACAGTATGTGTCTGTACATCACACTTTTTCCTGTATTGTTTTAGTGTGAAGGTATTTCCCAGGCTGAGAAGTTGTTAAAACAGCTACAGGAGTTAATACCAAGTATTAAATCTACACTTGACCTTGGGATACAACCAGATAGTCAACAAGTCAGCAAAAATGGTATGTACGGAAATATTTTATGTTAGGTGTGTATGAAGTTTACCTGTGAAAATCTGTGTATAAAAAAAAACATTTCTTTTTTCGAAATAAATAGCTTGAAAGTTTACATAGCTTTAAAGAATCAAGTGTTCCAGGGATTCTCTGACAATTTAAATGCCAGTCCTCAGAATTTTCATGATTTCAAAAATCGGTTTATTGGGTAATCTGTGCTCGGAAATTTCTTGGTCCCAAAAATCTGTTTATTGGGTTATCTGCGCTCGGAATTTTCATGATCTCAAAAATCTGTTGGGTTATATGTGCTCGGAATTTTCATGGTCCTAAAAATCTGTTTATTGGGTTATCTGTGCTCGGAATTTTCATGATCTCAAAAATCTTTTGTGTGTTGGTTATCTGTGCTCGCAATTTTCATGATATCAAAAATCTGAGGGCTGGTTTTCAGTGACAAATAAACAAACAATAGTAATGCACCACCAAATAAAATCTAGTTGTCCTTATCCTTGAAATGTTAGATAAGATAACAATTTAACATTTTTATATTAAGGAGCACAGCTATAGCAAGTGTGTCATAATGTCATAATGCAGTTTGCATTAGTTCAGAACTTCAAATTTTCCTTATTTGAAAAGCAAAATAGTCTCTTAAAAAATGTAACAAAATCACAGGGTCTCAACAGGAATTTTTCCTGTAAAGGGGATGGTGGGGGGGGGGGGTAAATTTGTAAGAGTTACAGATCATGAAATTGCATTGTAGACAGTAATCTTGCATATGGTACATCCCTATTGCTCTTGATATCTTACGAGTTATGTGTTTATTCAACAGATTATCCAACGATAATGGGATTTGAGCCATTAGTAAATCAGCGATTATTACCACCACCTTCCCACGATACACCATAATAAAGAGCCGAGAAGATGCAGTAGACTATATGGAGACCTTATTAAAACGTTTATATATTTTACAACTGTACAGAAATGACATCATTACATATGGTTATGGTAATTACTTATAGCTTGTTTCAAATAACACAGTAACACTTTGAACTTTGAGTAATTATAGTTTGTTTTAATTAATACAGTAAAACTGATAAATCAGAGTGCATCATGAAATTTTTTACTTGAAGTTTATACATAAAATGTGACATTAAAAACACAGGAAATAGCAAAGTCACTCACGTTATTTTAAATGATATTTACCATCACTGGTTTTTCCTTACATAAACTTAAAGACAAGAATAACATTTACCGTACATTTCAGTAAACTAGCATCAACCTCTCGTCAAGTCTGAGTTTGGCTTGGGTTCTTTATTGTGACATCAAACAAGGCGGGGCTAAATGTGTTGAAGTGATGAAATCATTCAAATGATGTGGACTAAGATGGTGCTTAACACTTTGAAAGAATGAATGGTACTGTTCCATTCACTCTCAAAACCAGGGTATAAAAAAATGAAAACCAGTGTTTTGTTATATTAAATGATTGCCCTTTTGCAAATTCTAAGCAGAAATGTCAACGATTAATATTGTAAATACAATGTTTAAGAAATAATTTTCAACTTGTTGTGGTTTATGGGGATATGAACTGAAAGTTATTTCTAAATCTGACTCTTTAAACGTTTTATTTTTCTATTCCTTTATGCTGTTTGTTCAATTAAATTTTGATGCTTAGTGATAAGGCCTAAGAAGTAAATGTGTATCCGCTAAAAATTCATTTTAGTCATTAGATAAGCAATTTTTTCCTTTTTTTTACATTGACAATATGGGGCAAGAATGCCAACTTTAGCAAGTTTGTTAAAATATTGTCATAATACCTTTAGGTTAGGCATCAAAGTTTAGAATTGGTCACATTAGTGGAAATCTTAGGCCATAATATAGTGTATTGACGTATACTTAAGTGTAATTGTGTATCTTTACACCTAATAAATAAATAAATAATTTCTTCAATTTAGGATTCATTCCGAGAATTTAGTAAATCTTCACCGTGTGTTTTATCCAGATCTGTTTTACAGGTAAGTCACATTTATTTAAAGGATGTGAGTGGGTGGGTTGAATTTTCAATTACTAATACATCATGATCTATATAAAGACATTAAAGTCATACCTGTCTATAAAGGCTACTTAAGGTAACAAGTACAAGTGGGCGTTATCAGCAGGTAGCTAATATATACAGGTACAAATAACACAAATAATTTGGATAAAATTTTGCTGGTCTTTAAAAGCAGGCAACTCTTATATACAGATTGATTTTAAGGCAGATTTCACTGTATACATCAGGGATGAAGATTAGCAGGGGCCCAGTAGCCCTATGGCTACTACAAATCAGTCTGGGACCCTAATGTTCACACATTTTAGCTATTTATTACTATTACAAATTCTTTTCTGCAGTGAGCTGGGCCCCTAACTCAAAATAGTTAAGCATCATCCTTGTACATTAATCACAGTTATAAATGATTGATGCATCATTCAATTTCTGATTGCTAAGGTCCTTGTGTCTGACTGGTTTAAGCACCAGTGTATGGATCACTATGCCTCTCATAGCCTAGGGCGGAATCCCACTCGGGAATGATTCAATGATAAATTATAATTAATGTATTCATTTATCATAGTTATACATTCATTGTTACATCATTCAATGTTTTACTTTAGGAGATTTGTAATTGATAACATATGCAGGGTTCTGGTGTCTTCAGTGGTCTAAAGTGGCGGCTTACATATCACAACATCTTTCCTTGCCTAGGTTCGAATCCAAACTCAAGACTCATCCTAGTATTAGAATGTTCAGTCTCCTTTCGGAAGCTTAGTTTTGTTTGGTATGCCGTTTCTACCACCATTTCCTGTTTTAGTAAAAATGAACTGCGAATAAATGGGTTGACTCTTAAGAAGTCAATTTGACCCCTGAATGTCTAGGGCCAAATAAAATCTCTTCACATTAGTATTTACTTTCAATTATTTAATACCATTCTATTACAGTTAACACTTCTACCACCTAACAGAAGAGTGTTTGGTACTACTACAGTTATAGAATACTTAAAGGATACCATTAGGAACTTTATTGCACCTCCAGTTCTTAGTTCAAAGTAAGTTAGTCATTTGTTAGACAGTTATTTGTCATGCAATACAAGTATAAAATATGAAATCAGTATGCATTCAGTGTTGTAGTCATTAGTTAGGCATTTATTTGTCACAATACAAATATAAAATAACATCATGTATTCACAGTGTTGTCAAAATAAACTCTAAAACTTAAAGAAAATGTTAAATAAAATCCTGGTCAATTAATAAATGCATAATGTTATGCTTAATTCAGGTTCCATTTACAATATCAGTATAAGGTGGTCTAAAGTGCATGCTTACAGATAACAGTGCCTGTCACCACCTGGGTTCAAATTCTAGTGTGAGAAAGTTTGTCAGTTCCCTTAATGAAGATAAGCGGTTTTAACCTGGTACTCTGATTTACTCTACCATCCCTGACTTACAACCTCGGTATAAGTGAAAGAATCTTGACTGGGGTGTAAAACACCATTACTTAACTCTACTCACTCACAACATGGTTCCCATGTGTCATGGAAAACTTGGGGAACTTAAAAAAGAGTCTGATCTAGTTCTTCACAACAGAGCTAGTAAATGTCAGGGAATTTTGAATGAAGTCAAGCATGGGAACCATGCACATTATTATTAGGTCAACTGTATAGAACAACTTATAATTCAATATGTATTTAGATAGGTAATTATTGCAGGTTCTGTAAAATGGTTATAATGTCACATATAAATACATGTTATTTCGTTAACAATTTTATTAGGTCAGCTCTATATAATAACTCACAAGCCAAGGCATATTTAGATGCATGGTTAATGCAGGCAGTACGTCCTATATGTAATATGGTACAGATAACAGGACACAACAGAGCTAGACAGAGGGATAAATGGGGACATATACTAGAAGATCTGTCTGCTCTTCAAGAAGAGGTATAATATAGATACAGTCAAACCTGTCTATAAAGGTTGCTCAAGGGAACAAGTAAAAATTGGCCTTTATGGGCAGGTGGCCTTTATATACAGGTTCAACTAATATGAATAAAGAAATAAAGAACATTTGGGATACAATTTTACTTGCCTTTATAAGCAGGTGACCCTTGTATAGAGTTGGCTTTTAAGGCAGGTTGGACTGTAACTACTATGTTTCTCAACAAATACATATACAGTAAATCCTTTTTATAAATCCTTCAGTTACTTTGCACCTCACTTTCCACTTATCACCACAATATTTGAAGTCCCAAAATACATTTCTTCTTTGTCATCAATTTATTATCACACCCTTTATGAGGCCAAAGTTTAGCTGAACAAATGTAGACAGTAAATTGAGGTTATATGTGTAGAGCTGCATAATGGTCATTCCAAGGACTACAGAGTTATTGCCCCTTAAACAAATTCTACACTGATCTACATGTACATTAGTATGGTATTATGAAAAATATGATTGTTTTTACTTTTAAAATAAAAAGCATACATACTAATCTATGTCTGAATCACAATACTAAAGCAAAGTAAAAACATTGAAAACTTTGTCAAATTAAGTTAAAATGTGAACTTGCACAAGGGATGAGAGGTTGAGTGCTCAAGAAGGGTAAGTGGCTCCTGTTTATCAAGCTACACCTGCCACATATATAGTCGTAATTGAGGCTGACATTTAGTTCTAGATTTTAGTGGTTTTATTGTCTACTACAGTGATGCTAGACATAGGTGTTTATTTAAGAAATAACTTTAATATTTTTTTTGGTTTATCATGTTTAACCCCCAAAACCAATGTGTAAACTTTTGTATAATCTGTTTCGCCAGGATAAACCAAAAAAATATTTCTTATAATTTCATAATTTTACAAGAATTTTTATAATTTTAATGACAATTAAATGTTTTCAAAACTTTATATTTAAAGTGTCACCATCATATGGCGCATTAATACAAATGATGTCACTGACGTAATGCGCTCCTAATAATTAACCTGCCGACTCCCTCTTTTCTATTGATCATGTGAGTGACCAATATTGTTTATCATAAGTAAACTGAAAATGATGATATTAAAAAAATACCTAGAATTAAATTATTTTGTTGTGTTTTCAGTGTTCTCATCAGGTTATTTCTATGTAAATATTCACCTTTATAGTGTGTCAAGTATGACCTGGCTGTTTGACCTTTATTTTGAATATTCAAACAGGTGTATCCATTGTGTAATTTAGGGTTACATAAAGTTGATATATAAGGATAGATGAACATAATACTGGGTACTGGATGTTTGTGGTAATGAAACATGCTGTTGCCTCAAATCACTCGGTCTATGAGCCCAATCTAATATTCAAATTGACACACTGTACCATAGTTCTTGTTTCTCTTTCAGGCAGATAAAGTGGATGCCTATTTACATCAGATCCTTGTAAAAACAGAACCAAACAGACAACACATAGCATGCCTGGGTAACTGGGTGTTATATCATACTCTACAAGCCATGATTAGTTACCTATTGTCAGGGTTTGAACTAGAACTGTACGCTACCTATGAATATCACTACATGTACTGGTAAGAATGTGTTAATATTTAAAATTCTACTGCTCAGATAAACCCAACTTTAATATTATAGGGTTATTGAAATGATATTGTGAAATATTGTCCCTAGTTGACTCAACATTTGCACAAACTTTTATTATATAGCAAAATAAATTTTGTTTACTTCCATCAAACATTTCATCTAAAATACAATTTTGTCTTGCAATATATAAATGTCACACTAGTTCTTGGAAATGGATATAAGAACTAGTGCAATATGACAAACAACACAGCAATGACGTTGACAACAATCATATGAAGTCATAAACGACAGCATCATGTGACAAAGTGTGCAGTATGAAAAATTGATTTGGGAAACTTCAGACTGGAACAAAGTTAGCATGCAATTATCGATATTCATTGCACGCTGACACCTCGGGATTTATCGTTTAATTACTATGCGAAGCATATATTGCTATATAATAAAGTTTTATACATGTAACTTCAACAATAGTTATCGTTGATATTTGTTTGAATTTATTAACTCTAACATGATGTCCTAAGTACTTCAACTTCTAGCAGTTACACTGTATTTTATACCTGTTTTATTTGTTCACTAGATGTGTTTATGATCAGTACTTTCTTATGTTTAATCCATCTCTTTAATAGAGGCAATAAACTTATGATGAGATTAATGATTGTTATTATTTTTGAAGGTACCTATATGAGATGTTATACTCCTGGTTTTTATTTTTGAAGGTACTTATATGAGATGTTGTACTCCTGGCTGGTCAATACTTTACACAGAGCTGATAACTTTCTGTTAGAACATGAAACTGTGGCTGGTATGTTGATATATATTTCACTCTGCACCCCATGACACAGTACGGATACTTCACAGATAAACAAATCTGCATCACTGATAAGATGTCTTTTGCTGCTATTTTAACAATATTTCATTGCAAAATAAAATTTCTAATGTGTTGTAGCACTGTTTGTTAACATATAAACAACATGAACAAGGTCAAAGGTCAGTATCCATAGTGAAGGTCATGTTTATATAATTGGTTTAATTGATTTCTGTAGTTTAACACATACACCCCCCCCCCCCCCCCATTTGAACTGTACCATGGATGTATAAAGTCTGCTAGAGTCAATATTTATTTCAGCATTACCAACTTCATTATAGCAGCAGTACATGATGTACCTGTATAAGACAGTGTTGAACCCTGATCTTAAATGCTAATAAATCAGCTTTTTAGATAATTTTATTACAATTCAAATTTTTTAAGGTGAGCAGTTCCAAGGCCCACGAGTCTCTTGTCTTGTTATTTCTAATTCAAAATCTCAAACTCCTGTATTACCTAAGTCATAATTGAAGTCTCGTACATTTACTGAAGTTTTACTGTATTTTAGATATTAATGTCTCTGTTTACTTGTACAATTAAACTTGATGTAAAAATTAAAATCCCATGAATTTAGAGTTACTGCAGTTTGACTGTATTTTGAATTTTAACACATTTACACATACAATCGGACCATTATATTGGGGTCTGTCTAACTATTAAATAAATAGTAGCAATTTTTCTATCACATGCACGTATCAAAAAGTAAAGTAAAATCTTTAAAAACTGACAAGTTACATTAAGTAACACATGTGAACTTCCACAAGGAAAGTGAGGCCCAGTGGTCTGAGAGGCTAAGCACTCACTTTCTAGCTATATACACCCCACAGTTGTAAAATTATTGTTTATTAATAAACATTTCCATTTACAGATAATCAACAGAAAGGAAGAAGTAATAAGAAAAACAAGAAAAAGAAGAAAGTTAAAACACTGAATAAAGAAATAACAATGGCACAAGCTGAACAACAAATGTTTGGTGGATTTTATAAGGTATGTCAAACACTGGCACAAGCTGAACAACAAATGTTTGGTGGATTTTATAAGGTATGATAAAACGAAACACTTAACACAGATAAAGATTGAGGTCAGCATGTATTATGTTGGATCCGAAGACACATGACTCTATCACCATATTTATATAGGTACCTGATTTTAAATTGCAGGGAACATTTTTCATTTCCAGATACAAAAGTCAACAAGTTAAGTCAAGATTTGTAAATCATTATTTATAGATAATACCGATATAAGCAAGTTGACGTTTTATATTATTTCAGGCTGTTCTTGGTTTTCGTCTGGATGAAAAACTCAAACAACCAAATTTTGAATTTGACAGTGAAGAAGTTAGATACTCACACAGATTTTTACCATTTACCAATGTGACCACACCCCCTTGTATACATTATGACCAGTATAAGGTAAGAGCTACAACTGCCTCTCCATTGTGACCACACCCCCTTGTATACATCATGGTCAGAGCTACAAATCCCTCACCAATGTGACCATGCCCCCTGTATACATTATGACCAGTATAAGGTAAGAGCTACAACTCCCTCTCCAATGTGACCATGCCCCCTGTATACATCATAGTCAGAGCTACAAATCCCTCACCAATGTGACCATGCCCCTTGTATACATCATGGTCAGAGCTACAAATCCCTCACCAATGTGACCATGCCCCCTGTATACATCATGGTCAGAGCTACAAATCCCTCACCAATGTGACCATGCCCCCTGTATACATCATAGTCAGAGCTACAAATCCCTCACCAATGTGACCATGCCCCTTGTATACATCATGGTCAGAGCTACAAATCCCTCACCAATGTGACCATGCCCCCTGTATACATCATGGTCAGAGCTACAAATCCCTCACCAATGTGACCATGCCCCTGTATACATCATGATCAGAGCTACAACTCCCTCTCCAATGTGACCATGCCCCCTGTATACATCATGGTCAGAGCAACAAATCCCTCACCAATGTGACCATGCCCCCTGTATACATCATGGTCAGAGCTACAAATCCCTCACCAATGTGACCATGCCCCTGTATACATCATGGTCAGAGCTACAAATCCCTCACCAATGTGACCATGCCCCTGTATACATCATGATCAGAGCTACAACTCCCTCTCCAATGTGACCATGCCCCCTGTATACATCATGATCAGAGCTACAAATCCCTCACCAATGTGACCATGCCCCCTGTATACATCATGGTCAGAGCAACAAATCCCTCACCAATGTGACCATGCCCCCTGTATACATCATGATCAGAGCTACAACTCCCTCTCCAATGTGACCATGCCCCCTGTATACATCATGATCAGAGCTACAACTGCCTCTCTAATGTGACCATGCTCCCTGTATACATTATGGTCAGAGCAACAAATCCCTCACCAATGTGACCACACCCCTATGTATACATTATGACCAGTATAAGGTAAGAGCTACAACTTCCTTTCCAATGTGATCATGCCCCCTGTATACATTATGACCAGTATAAAGTAATCACTACCAATTACTCTCAAATATGACCACACAGTCCTTCTTGTATACATTTCTCTGTGACCACACCCCTTGTATAGGTTATGATTATTATAAGGTAAGAGCTACATCCACCCTCTAATGTGACCACGCCTTCTTGTATACATTTCCTCTCTAATGTGACCACACCGCCTTGTATACATTATGATCTTTTTGAGGTAAGAGCTACAACTCCAATGTGACTACATCCCCGTGTATAGTCTCCTTTTTCTTTGTATAAGAAATGTTGGCATATTGTTTTATTTTTTTGTGTTGATTCAAGAAATCAAGATGTGAAAATAAAAGTATTGGACAAATTTTAATTCTTGACAATTCAGTTGAATCTATTGTAGTTTTTGTGGTAGGTTAGGGTAAACATGTACAGTCAAACCTGTCTATAAAGGCCACCAAAGGGAACCAGTAAAAGTGGCCTTTATGGACAAGTGGTCTTTATATACAGGCTCAAATAATATGAATAAAGAACAATTGGGATTTAATTCTACTGACCTTTATAAGCAGGTGGCCCTTATACAGAGGTGACCTTTAAGGCAGGTTGGACTGTAGATATAAAATAAAGAATTAATTTTGAAGGAAAATCATTTGTACACTTATATTTCCAGATTAAGATTATAAAAAACTATATATCCTTATAATTTCTTTTAGGAAATGTCTGATTTAAGAAGATATGAGCCGGAAGCCAATGCACAGAACCTTTACGGAGCATCTTGTAAATGTTTCCATCAAGCCAAAGTTTTATTTGAAAGTTTATCCAGTACTTCAGAAGAGGTAACAATCACTATTGTCTAATTTTGTTGACAGTTGAGGGAATTTTCTCTAACTTCTTTTTTTAAAAAGCCTGAATCAGTATTCGAAATAATAGGCAGTCCCACAGTCTGAGACTGGTGAGTTTTTGGGAAGGACTTATTACTTTTTCAGTCTCCTATATATGATAGTATATACCACATTAGAAGATGTTGAAGAAATTATCAAGGTTGGTTGAAAATTTTGGCTTATTTCAGCCACTTTCAGAGTCCTTCAGAGTCAGAAACTATGACCTTTTAATTGGGGAGTTTATGTCCTTACCACTTTTCCTTGGATATTATCTATTGACATTGGCTTTGGTTTTCAACCACATCTGTAGAGATTTAAGTAAACTTTGTTACACAATTTTCTGTACAAAACATTGGACTTTATTGTCATTTACATGTTTTGTAGCTACAAACTGCTTTACTTTGATCAAGTACCTTTATTTTTCAGACACAGATACTCATAAAAATAGCCAAAACAAATTTTGTAGTCATGAAGTTGTTAATGGGAGGACATAAGAAAGAATCTGTAGTAAGTTTAATTTTTTGAAATAAAATTAATTCCCTTATTCACTTTTTTTAAGTTTATAACCTAGGGAATTAATTTTTACTTTTAAAATGTAAAAGTTTGAAGTTTTTTGCTATTTTCTGTCACAAAATATAAGAAATTCTGTGTCTAACAAAAAACAGCAACTGTTACATGAACTTACAGAGTACTAGTTTGCTGTGCAAACAATCACTACCAGTGATCCTCAGTGATCAAGTGCTGTAATAAGCAGACATAAAGATCATAGTACCTCAGACTGCTGTGGTTTGAATCCAACTCATTTGATTCTTGTGTGAGTAAGTTTGTCAGTTTACTTGCTGAAGGTCTGTGGGTCTTTGCAGGTACTCTGGTTTCCTCACCATCTCAGAACTGACTGTCTCTATTTATAACGGAAAGATGTTCAATATTATTACTTCACACTTACCATCAAGGTTTGGAATGGTGAAACTTAATAGTAATAACAACATGTATTTACAATATGACTGTATCTCTCTATGATGAAACATGCAGAAGCAATACAAGAAGCAATCATATTGCAATTCCCGTTGAAAGACAATTGGGACCTTGCCCCTTGATATGTATGAATTTTCCCGCAAGATGACACCATGTCCCTCAAGAGGTAATGCAAGATAGTATGACGCATGTCAAATTCAAAATGAAGAACTTTGCTCTTCATTAATTTGACAAACACACCACACTATCTTGCATTACCTCTTGTAATACCATGAGCAGAATGTCATTTCTCAAATGAATTGAAACATTCTATCTGAAAAAATTTTTTTTTATACAGATAGAATGTCATTATTACTTTTGTTTTATTTATTGCAGACTCCACCAGAATTTGATTTTAGCCTACATAAAGTTTATCCTGTGATAAAGATATCCTAAATACAGCCAGAGAGAGAGAGAGAGTGTGTGTGTGTGTGAGAGAGAGAGAGAAGAAAGAGGTGGATTTGTGTGAGTGAAAGAGAGAGGGAGAGAGAGAAATGAAATCCAAATAACAAAAGAAACCACAAACAAGTTAGAAGTTACGTGGACACAATATTATAATGCTGTAACAGTACACTTTGTAAAAACCTATACCATAAGTATACATAGAAATGTGTTTACCAAACCATGTTAAAACTTTGCTGTGCTACAATTTATGGTGGACCATCCTGTGGTGGATCCTACAGACAGTGTTATTATTATCTCTAGTGGATCCCTCCGTAAGTGGGAGGTCGTGGGTTCGAACCCCGGCCGGGTCTGACCCAAGACTTAAAAGTGGGTAGTGACTGTTCTTTCGCCAAGCACTCGGCATTACGAAATGAAAGTCACGGTTCTTTCGGATGGGAACTTAAAATAAACGAGGTCCCGTGTCACGGTGGGCTTGGCACGCTAAAGAACCCTGCTGTATAATGCCATAAGCGCAACGCACAGGCAAAATTTCTGCACTTTCGCCTATAGATGGCGACGTCTCGATATAAGTGAAATATTCTTGACTGGGACGTTAAACACCATTACTCACTCACTCACTCTAGTGGATCCGTTCTAAAAACCCTTCAGTTGTTCATCTACAGAAAGGTGAAAACTACAGAACAGAATACAACAGAACCATGTTAAGAGATTCTATTGAGATCAAATATAAAAATGATAAGATAGTATTTTATTTTACAGGTGATCTGTAAACATTGTAAGTTTCGTTTTGTTATGGTATTTGTAACAGTAATGAAAACATTTCCTATTAAATATTTTAAAACGTTAGACTTTGTTATAATACAATTTGCAGTTCAAGTATTCTCCAGCTAAAGCCAGATGAGCTATTGGCACGATCCGTGCGTGCGTGCGTGCATGCATGCGTCTGTTCATTAACAGCAAAAACTCTAAAACTACCAGGCCTTTTGAAACCTAATTTGCTGTGCAAGGTCCTTGCTAGAGTACGACTGTAGTTTATACAAATCATGGCCATTAGATATCCAAGATGGCTGCCATTACTAAAAATAGAAAAAACCTAAAAAAAATCCTCTTCTCCAGAACCAGTCATTGGAGGCAAAATCTGATTTGATATTTGGCTTCTAGATGGTCTTAACCTCTAAGTTTGTACATTTTGTGGAATTTTGACAAAAAATAGGTTACGCATTTTTGCATTTAATTTTGCAAAAATCGTAAAATATTTTCAAATTGTTATAACTTGACTATTTGATTAGATAATGACATGGAGTTTTCAGTTTTGACATATTCTTGTAATTACTTTCAAAATGAGGTCAAGGTAAATTGTGAAGGTCATAACCTAATTTTTGACCTTTCTGATTTTATTTATTATCTGGAAAACTATAAACTTTTTCAAATTTGTATAGGCATGTATATTGGAATATTGTTGGTATTGATGCAACAATCATTTTGATATATAGATTAAGGTCATGGGTTCAAAGGTCAAGGTCACACCTGCAAAAGAATACCGAAATGGTTTATTATCTTGCAAACTATTAACTTGTTGTATTAGCATATATATGAGAATGTTGTAGGTATTGATGCAACGACTATTTTGATGTATAGAAAAAGGTCATGGGTCCAAAGGTCAAGGTCACAGTAGCAAAACAATACTAAAATGGTTAATTATCTCGAAAACTATAAGCTTTTTGTATAGGCATGTATATTGGAATATTGTTGGTATTGATGCAAGGATCATTTTGATATATAGATTTAGGTCATGGATTCAAAGTTCAAGGTCACACCTGCAAAAGAATACTGAAGTAGTTCATTATCTTGCAAACTATTAACTTTTTGTATAAGCATATATATGAGAATGTTGGAGGTATTGATACAACAGCCGTTTTGATGTATAGAAAAAGGTCATGGGTTCAAAGGTCAAGGTCACAGATGTGAAACAATACCCAAATGGTTAATTATCTTGAAAACTATAAACTTTTTGTATAGGCATGTATATTGGAATATTGTTGGTATTGATGTAACAATCATTTTGATATATAGATTAAGGTCATTGGTTCAAAGATCAAGGTCACAGATGCGAAATAATACTGAAATGGTTAATTATCTTAAAAACTATAAACATTTTCTATAGGCATGTATATTAGAATGCTGTAGATATTAATACAACTACTATTTTGATGTATAGAAAAAGATCATGAGTTCAAAGGTCAAGGTCATGAATACAAAACAATACCAACATGGTTACAACTTGACTATTTGTTTAGATAATGACATGGGATTTTCAGTTTTGAAATATTCTTGTAATTACCTTCAAAATTAGGTCAAGGTCAATTGTGAAGGTTATGACCTTTACTGAAAAAAATAATTTGTTGAACCAATTTTTACGCAGTGTACAAATAAGATGTTTCTTTCATCCAAATCATTGAAAATTTTCTCCTCTGAATTGGTCAATTCAAATCGTATACAGCATTAAAAGTCCTTAAGTAACAGTAATCCATGAGTTGTGTCTGGCATATCAGCCAAAATCCAAGGTGGCTCCTGTTCCTATAAATAGCAAAAACACGAAAGACCAATTGCAGATTTATTTTCCAACCACTTTGGTTCCAGTTGCAACTGCAAAAAGGAGGTGGAATGCCATTTCACACATGTTCACAAGATTTGCATGTTATTGATCAAAAATGTAAATTACCTGCTAGTTGAGCATCACAGGCCCTATTGGGCCTCTTGTTTGGCAAACATTTTCCCAAGCAACAATAAAAATCTGTCACGGCATGCCTTGTCTCTCTATTTAATGCCTAGCCCCTGTAAGGATTCCTTTCATGTTAAAAGTTTAGTTAAAATTGAGCTAGATAATAAAAAGTCACTGGGAAAAAATAATTACTGGAAAATGTAAATATGCTCAGTATTTATTACTCATTTACACTTTATTCTACATACAAAAAGTGCAGATTTCTGAAGAGAATTATTGTGCTGTTAACTGTAAAATCATTTACATTGTAATTTCCTGAGATCCTATTTTCATTGTTCTAAGAATACAATCATATACAACTAGCGACTTATGAGTTACTTGTCTCAATCAGTGTAGTGCCTTGTCTCACTTGGAGTAGTGTCTTGTCTCAATTCAAGTAGTTACTCGTCGTTACTTGACAAATACTCCCTTGTAGTAGTGACTTGTCTCACTCAGTAGAGTAGCGACTTGTGTCACTTGGAGTAGTATCTTGTCTGGCTTCGAGTAGTGACTTGTCCCACTTGGAGCAGTGACTTGTGTCACTTAGAGTAGTGACTTGTGTCACTCAGAGTAGTGTCTTGTCTCACTTAAGAGTAGCAACTTGTCTCAATTAGAGTAGCGATTTGTCTCACTCAAGAGTAGCGTCTTGTCTCACTCAGTGTAGTGACTTGTGTCACATTACACACCTGTTAAAAGTTTAACACTGAACTAAAAAAAAGACTCAAATCTAAGCCATCGAGTCGTTGATATATGGATAGCTTGTTGCAAACAAACCTGAAATATGAATAAAACCAAATGGCTAGCGAAAGCAGAGAGGACTAAAATTCCTAAAAAATCATTAAAGCGGAACAGGGAAAGATATATATAGCTACATCTATCATATATGATGGACGGTATTGGAGAACTGGTCCAGACAAAAATTGTGGCACGCAGATGGACGGGACGGGACGGAATTACTATATCCCCTGGCGGATTTGTTCGTTGGCAGAGAATAAAAATGAAATAAAATACATATTCAGAAATATTTAATTGCACAAAAATTCTCTATCCTAGAAGATCTTGTGCTGATGGTCTGCTGGAGGTTCTTTTGTAGTAATTCAAATCAACGTGTGTACCTTCACTAAGAGTATAATACCCCCCTCCCTCCCTGTCCCAACAAACGGCTTCGCCCTGTCGTTCATGGCGGTAAGGTTCATCGATTCCGGTTCTGTCGTCCAGAGCCTTCAAGATGTTGCCGTCCGGTACAAAGTAATAGAGCACGTGATCTTGTTGCTTTAGCAACACTTCGTGTCCATCCGGGGAAATATCTCCACCGACAGGATCGTTATGAGGTGACGTCATATGTACCGTTTGATCAGAAATGTCGTTTGCATTGTATGTGTGGCCGCTAGCCCATGCAGATTTCGGTATACGTAATATTTTGGCGTGGTGGCCATTGCTGACTTTTGATACAATATACAGATTGACCTGTGGGTCTACCATCAATGTTTCTGCGTTCTGTTCGTCCCAACTGTAGAATATAAAAAGATTAAAGTCGTGTGTAAATAAATCCAACAAACAATACATCAATCATTAAAAAAGCGGAAAAGAAAAGAAAGAATTGGTTTTTTGGCTTGTTGGAAAATAATATTGTCACACACAACATTTATAGCCGATACCAACGACACTTATCAAACTGGGAATAATAGGAAACACGTAGTGCAAACGGAGATATATCAGCATGAAATGTCCATAGTTGACTTTTATAGCTAAATATTATGTTGTTTTTAAAATGTTTTTAATAATTAATTTTGATGAGTCTTCATAAACTCTTAAATGGGGTAAATGTTGGAACCTTATGTTTGACATTGGATCTTTGCTTGCTACTAGAGAGGCACTACGCCCCACTTACGATGCCGACTTATTTATAGGCGTCGGAACAAACAGGAATACCGACCAAGCGAACGGAAAGCTTTCTTACACTAGGGTCTGCTACTTTTAATAAATTGAATAAATATATAGTTCAATTATTCAATAGACACTAATGTCTTAAAATTAATCGTTTATTATACACCCCCCCCCGCTTAAAAAGGGGGGTATAATATAGTGATAGGGGTGTCCGTCCGTCCTTCCGTTACACCTAAGGGTACCTATCTCTTATCCGCAACTCCTCTTAAATCCTTCAATGGATTTTCATGAAACTTTCACACAATCTTTGTGATATAATGTAGATGTGCACCTCCTATTTAAAAATATGATCCGGTGGATTTTTTTATGTGGGGGAGCGGGGGTATTTTTTGTGAACTTGTGGCCCACAGTTTTTCTAGTTTTAACTATGTTTTATCCGATGTTGTTTCTGTCATGTTTTATTGCATTGGTAATTTGCGACACTAATATGTATTATTAATGTTATTATTATTTAAACCTAGGCGGCTAAAGGCATTTTGACCCGTTAACATGCACTCACTTGCTACTTTAAAGCAAAGCATTTAGTCACTGAGACAGTAAATCTTCTGCGTCATTAAAGAAAAAGTAAGAAGAAATCAATATAAAAATCAAGGGTTCTTATCTTTTGGTCCGTAAATTTTTCCCAAATAACAATGCATACAAAACTAAAGGTGAGTCAATGAATTCGCATTGAATTATTATATAACTCGCTGTTCAACTCCACCGTACTCGACTTCCGTATCTGAACTACTAATAGAAAACGTACCTGAAATGAAGTTTGTCTCCAGAATGTACAGAAATGTGTTGGTCCTTAATAGACGAAGGTTCCTTTATTTTGTATATATTGTTAACATTGCCATGGTAGTTCCCTCCTATATCACCGATATAGATACAGTTACCCCCATCAGGACACGGCCCACAACAGATATCCTCCCAGTCATGGTTACTGGCATGGTCAAGGGTGATCGTGGCTCAGATGGCCAGAGGTGGCATCAATGGCGTATATTTTGTTTCCGCCCCCAGAGTCATTGTGTGTATAGATGACGTTACTATGATCCCTGCTTGCACAAATCCCGGAGGCTTCATCAATGGCGCTACTAGACAATGTTCCAACACTTCGTCCAGAATCGAAATGTGGCGCTGTAATGTATTTAATAACGATAAGGTTAGTCGAGAATGTCGATGTACCATAACCATACAGACGAGAATATCTTGACTTGGGCGTGGAACATATACATTACAAAATGATTTTTTTTGCACATGTCATCTCAAGGGACCCGTATTATCACTGCTAGTCTCATCGTTACAAGTGCATTAGCTGACAAGTTTATCACTGCTAGTCTCATCGTTACAAGTGCATTAGCTGACAAGTTTATCACTGCTAGTCTTATCGTTACAAGTGCACTAGCTGACAAGTTTATCACTGCTAGTCTTATCGTTACAAGTGCATTAGCTGACAAGTTTATTACTGCAAGTTAACACAAGTTTATTTCCTCTAATCCTGTACTAAAAGTACTAAACGTAAGCCAAAAAAAACCCACTAACCAAACTAAAGGTACTTAACTTGAACCTAAGTCACTAAACATGAACTTAAGGCACTTAACATAAACTTAAGGCACTGAACATGAACATACACTACAGATAAACTAAAGTCACTTAACATGAACTTAAGTCAATGAACAAGAACTAAAGACACTTAACATGAACTAAAGGAACTAAACATAAACTAAATTCACTTAACATGAACTTACGTCAATGAACATGAACTAAAGACACTTAACAATAACTGAAGACACTTAACATGAACTAAATTCACTTAACATGAACTTAAGTCAATGAACATGAACTAAAGACACTAAACATAAACTATAGGCACTAAACATGAACTAAAGGGACTTAACATGAACTAAAGACACTTAAAATGAACTAAAGGTACTTAACATGAACTAAAGACACTAAACATGAACTATAGGCACTAAACAGGACATTAAGTCACTAAACATGAACTGAAGGCACTTTACATAAACTAAAGGAACTAAAAATAAACTAAAGGAAACATGAACTTAACGTACTTAACATGAACATACACTACAGATAAACTAAAGTCACTTAACATGAACTTAAGGCACTACACATGAACTAAAGGAATTAAACATGAACTAAAGTCACTAAACATGAATTAAAGGGACTTAATATGACCTAAAGACACTTAAAATGAACTAAAGGAACTTAACATGAACTAAAGACACTAAACATGAACTAAAAACACTTAACATGAACTAAAGGAACTTAACATGAAGTAAAGTCAATGAACATAAACTAAAGACACTTAGCAAGAACTAAAGACACTTAACATGAACTAAAGGAACTAAACATGAACTAAATTCACCTAACATGAACTTAAGTCAATGAACATGAACTAAAGACACTTAACATAAATATAGGCACTAAACATGAACTAAAGGGACTTAACATGACCTAAAGACACTTAACAAGAACTAAAGACACTTAACATGAACTAAAGGAACTAAACATGAACTAAATTCACTTAACATGAACTTAAGTCAATGAACATGAACTAAAGACACTTAACATAAACTATAGGCACTAAACATGAACTAAAGGGACTTAACATGAACTAAAGACACTTAAAATGAACTAAAGGAACTTAACATGAACTAAAGAAACTAAACATGAACTATAGGCACTAAACAGGAACTTAAGTCACTAAACATGAACTGAAGGCACTTTACATAAACTAAAGGAACTAAAAATAAACTAAAGGAACTAAACATGAACTTAACGTACTTAACATGAACATACACTACAGATAAACTAAAGTCACTTAACATGAACTTAAGGCACTACACATGAACTAAAGGAATTAAACATGAACTAAAGTCACTAACCATGAACTTAAGACACTTAACATGAACTTGAGGAACTTAACATGAACTAAAGGAACTTAACATGAACTAAACGCACGTTACATGAACTGAGGGAACTAAACATGAACTAAAGTCACTTAACATGAACTTAAGTCACTGAACATGAACTAAAAGCAGTTAACATAAACTAAAGGCACTAAACATGAACTAAAGGAAAGTTACATGAACTTAAGGAACTTATCATGAATGGAAGGCACTTAACATGAACAGAGATTACAGTTAAACTAAATTCACTTAACATGAACTTAAAGCACTAAACATGAACTGAAGTCACTGAACAGGAACAAAAGGTACTTAACATAAACTAAAAGCACTAAACATTAACTACAGGCACTAAACATGAACTAAAGGCACTTAACATGAAAACAATACAGATAAACCAAAGACACTTAACATAAACTTAAGGAACTAAACATAAACTAAAGACACTTAACATGAAATAAAGACACTTAACATGAACTACAGGAACTTAACATGAACTGAAGGAACTAAACATGAACTAAAAGAACTTCACATGAACAGAGACTACAGATAAACTAAAGGCACTTAATATGAACTAAAGGCACTTAACATGAATTAAAGGCACTAAACATGAACTAAAGGAACTTTAAATGAACTTAAGGAACTTACCATGAACTGAAGGCACTTAACATGAACAGAGACTACAATTAAACTAAATTCACTTAACATGAACTTAAGTCAATGAACATGAACTAAAGACACTTAACATAAACTATAGGCACTAAACATGAACTAAAGGGACTTAACATGAACTAAAGACACTTAAAATGAACTAAAGGAACTTAACATGAACTAAAGACACTAAACATGAACTATAGGCACTAAACAGGACATTAAGTCACTAGACATGAACTGAAGGCACTTTACATAAACTAAAGGAACTAAACATGAACTTAACGTACTTAACATGAACATACACTACAGATAAACTAAAGTCACTTAACATAAACTTAAGGCACTACACATGAACTAAAGGAATTAAACATGAACTAAAGTCACTAAACATGAACTAAAGTCAATGAACATAAGCTAAAGACACTTAACAAGAACTAAAGACACTTAAAATGAACTATAGGCACTAAACAAGAACTAAAGACACTTAACATGAACTAAAGTCAATGAACATGAACTAAAGTCAATGAACATAAGCTAAAGACACTTAACAAAAACTAAAGACACTTAACATGAACTGAAGGAACTAAACATGAACTAAATTCACTTAACATGAACTTAAGTCAATGAATATGAACTAAAGACACTTAACATAAACTATAGGCACTAAACATGAACTAAAGGGACTTAATATGACATAAAGACACTTAAAATGAACTAAAGGAACTTAACATGAACTAAAGACACTAAACATGAACTGTAGGCACTTAACATGAACTAAAGTCAATGAACATGAACTAAAGACACTAAACAAGAACTAAAGACACTTAACATGAACTAAAGGAACTAAATATGAACTAAATTCACTTAACATTAACTTAAGTCAATGAACATGAACTAAAGACACTTAAGACACTTAACATAAACTATAGGCACTAAACATGAACTAAAGGGACTTAACATGAACTAAAGACACTTAAAATGAACTAAAGGAACTTAACATGAATTAAAGGAACTAAACATGAACTATAGGCACTAAACAGGAACTTAAGTCACTAAACATGAACTGAAGGCACTTTACATGAACTAAAGACACTTAACATGAACTAAAGGAACTTAACATGAACTAAAGGCACTTAACATGAACTATAGGCACTAAACAGGAACTTAAGTCACTAAACATGAACTAAAGACACTTAACATAAACTATAGGCACTAAACATGAACTAAAGGGACTTAACATGAACTAAAGGAACTTAACATGAACTAAAGTCAATGAACATAAACTAAAGACACTTAGCAAGAACTAAAGACACTTAACATGAACTAAAGGAACTAAACATGAACTAAATTCACTTAACATGAACTTAAGTCAATGAACATGAACAAAAGACACTTAACATAAACTATAGGCACTAAACATGAACTAAAGGGACTTAACATGAACTAAAAACACTTAAAATGAACTAAAGGAACTTAACATGAACTAAAGGAACTAAACATGAACTATAGGCACTAAACAGGAACTTAAGTCACTAAACATGAACTGAAGGCACTTTACATGAACTAAAGGAACTAAAAATAAACTAAAGGAACTAAACATGAACTTAACGTACTTAACATGAACATACACTACAGATAAACTAAAGTCACTTAACATGAACTTAAGGCACTACACTTGAACTAAAGGAATTAAACATGAACTAAAGTCACTAAACATGAACTTAAGACACTTAACCTAAACTTAAGGAACTTAACATGAACTAAAGGAACTTAACATGAACTAAACGCACGGTACATGAACTGAGGGAACTAAACATGAACTAAAGTCACTTAACATGAACTTAAGTCACTGAACATGAACTAAAAGCAGTTAACATAAACTAAAGGCACTAAACATGAACAAAAGGAAAGTTACATGAACTTAAGGAACTTACCATGAATTGAAGGCACTTAACAGTTAAACTAAAGGCACTTAACATGAACTGAAGTCACTGAACATGAACAAAAGGTACTTAACATAAACTAAAGGCACTAAACATTAACTAAAGGCACTAAACATGAACTAAAGGCACTTAACATGAAAACAATACAGATAAACCAAAGGCACTTAACATAAACTTAAGGAACTAAACATAAATAAAGACACTTAACATGAAATAAAGACACTTAACATGAACTACAGGAACTTAACATGAACTGAAGGAACTAAACATGAACAGAGACTACAGATAAACTAAAGGCACTTAATATGAACTAAAGACACTTAACATGAATTAAAGGCACTTAACATAAACTAAAGGCACTAAACATGAACTAAAGGAACTTACCATGAACTGAAGGCACTTAACATGAACAGAGACTACAGTTAAACTAAAGGCACTTAACATAAACTTAAGGCACTAAACATGAACTAAAGCCACTAAACATGAACTAAAGGAACTTAACATGAACTAAAGACACTTAACATAAACTAAAGGCACTTAACATGAATTAAAGGCACTGAACATGAATTAGACGTACTTATCATTAACTAAAGAGACTAAACATGAACTAAAGGCATGGAACACGAACTTAGGCACTAACATGAGCTTAAGAGAAATGTGTCAGCTTTAGAAAGTTCTACAGTTTTTCCGATTGTTAAAGCCGTTCAGTTTTCCATCTGCTGTGTACACACGATGTTTGTGTAATGTTTTTCTTTGCTTGACGCTTGAAGGGGAAAACATAGCGCAAGTGGTTCACGGAAATGACGTGTAATTTACTGAACTAGGCTGGTTGTAGTTCCATTCCCATGTGAGATGTATTATTCCCTTTGCTTTAATGGCTTAAAATGGCCAATTTTATAACCAGTATCAGTCGTATTGGTAATTTTGCAACTGATTTTTTTGTACGGCGACACAGAAGTGACATAAAATACTGGTATATTTGTACATCACGTGCTCACGTAGTGCATGTATTTATTTTGTCACACGCATGATCTTTTCACGACCATACGTATTAACTACATGCACACATAACACAATAACCCGGTCAATGAAAAACTTTGAAACAAACACAGTCTGTATGTTAAAAGTACACGTGTACTATATAGGTAATACGTGCGCACGTAATATGAGAAATATATTCCATGTCACTTCTGTGCCACCATATGTTTCATTGTTGTCGTTTGTAAGTATGCAATTTTCGCTGAACGCCTACTATTGTTCGGTTTGCAACTAAAATTTCGGTCGTCAAATGGCCCATTTAAAATTATCCGAATTGATTATAGATATTTGGTTGTGGTAGCTGGTCCTAGTTTCATATTGCTCCTTTGCTAAGATTTTCCTTAACTTAAATTTAACTAACCTCTTTTTTTGGAACTAATGATGAATACTTCAGTATTTTTGTCAAAACTAAATGCAAATATTTTAATCTACAAGTCATCGTAAAAATGAAAAATGATACCTTAAATTCCTGAATATTATAAACATTAACAAAATTAGGCATCATATCGCCACACTTACATGCATATACCTGTAAGTTAAGGAAAATCTTAGATGAGAAATGATTGTGAAGTCGGAGCTTCGGTAATGAGTTCTCAAGTTGGTACAGAACCAGTTTACACAGGAAAATGACAAAGTAATAATCACGCTTGAAAACAGTTTAACAGTTAAACCACGATTTTCAGGCGTGAAAAAGTTAAAAATAACTTACAATAACGTTTTGAAGGTGTGGGAGTTGCTATCCCCAATAAGCATACGGTCAGTGTGACAATGAATTGAGACATGTTAGCCATGATCACAGAATAACGTTCAAGGTATTGTCGTCATGAAATTATTATCTTATCAGTTTTGTCACACTTTCTATAGAATTCGCGATCGTGTAATATACTTAGGAAGCATTTTTTCACTAAAACCGGTTTCAGTTTGAATTTTTCGGTTTCTAACTAGTTTCTAGAAAAATGATCCGGTTTTTTTTTTTTTTTTTTTTAAAACAAAATGGCGCATAAGAAACAAGTTCTTAAAACAATAATTTGATGGAGGATGACCACGAGGATAACACAGATACACACGTTTTCATACTTGCTACCGGCAACAGACAGACACCCCTTTTGGCTGTTTGTGCATTAAGGAGACGCAGTATTTCCCGTGTAATGATACTGTTCATAACTATAATGATGAGGTTCAGAATGGACCCTCAAACGTTTGAACCGTTGTTAAACAAGGGTTTCTATAAGTTTCATTAAGTTTGGTGTTCCAATATCTAGACAAAATCTGCTTTCCTTAATATTGACGGATTTGACGAAGTTCCTTTTTATGCAATTGGTGCAGCGATGTTGCAGCATTACGTTTCGAGTGAACTTATATATGATGTTCTGTAGGGGCTAAATTTGCTCTTTCGCCAGCGTTTCTTCGCTTTCGTGTTTTGCTTTTTTGTATTATCACAACTTATATACCTGGCCGAGTGTCACAAAGCCCCAGTTTATACATCATTGTGTATCTTACTACTTAAGTTTGAAACACACTAGAGAAAATCTTAGTCACAGAAAGTTATTTCGAAGGTTGGTGGTTTTCTCTTGACATTCCGGTTCCCCCACCATTTTAGACTGATTATCTCAATACAAATTAATATAATTCTCAACAGTAAAACACAATCAACTCTCAGATTCTATATTAATAACTGCACATCGGGAATTTTTTGGGCGATTAAACGTCGAAAGAAATTACCTTTCTACTAGTATTAGTTAGTTCAAAAATATTTTAATCTTAAACTATATACAGAGGGAAAAGAGTATTACTGTGATATTAACCAGTAAATTAACTCATTCCTACTACTGTTCAAGCCTTTGTGTTTGTGACATGAATTGCGCTTTATTTCCATTGAAAATCGAATAAACTTAAATAAAGATTGTTATTTTTCATTTACTTGTGCCTAGTCGTAACAGGAAATCTGTATGCGAATCCGTGATTAGCGTAGAATATTTCTGCAGAGTAAAACGTTGGCGCTATGGGGAATTAACATGTTGAAAAATCAGGCAAATGGCGGATCGTGTTGCGCATATGACGTAAAACGCGTCCGTCACCAAGGATTCACTTCCGTTGTAAACATTGCCATTTTCGGTATGTAAGATCCCGACGGCGCCAACTGTTTCCTTTTTACAGAAATACTTTATACAACTAGGCACAAATATGGGAACAATATTAAACATTGAACGATCACAGAAGAAGACTGCAAAACTCAAAACTATAATGGCCATACGTTCCCGCCAATTGTCCCTGGCAATGTCAAGGACTATATGGATACAATGAAGAAGATGAAAATTCAACTTGATGATGTTATACTTTTGACCAGAGTTTACCTTGGCGGTTTTCACGGATGATAGTTCTCAACTAGATTAACAAAGCTTAGTATTCTCCAATAATTCTTTTGGGTAAAAATCCAAAATATAACACCTTTTGATACCCAAAAATACTACGGGTATCACCTTGCCTGCAGATGGTTGCGTCTTGAACTTTTTTGGCCTCGAGACTCCAGGCCCTACCCACTAACAACTTTTAGCTTTATTCTCTGGCTGAAAATAATGGACCTTTGTCTCCTCGACAGTCACCTAATTTGACTTACAACACTTCAACAACCGATACCCTGGTTGCCACCCAAGGGACTATTAGCTTGCGAATATCTTAACCTGTTGTCTGCCAAGGGGCCACAAATGTGGCCCAAAATATGTACCCAGAATTGCCAAACGGCCACATTTGTGGCCCGACCGTCATTGATTATCTAATAAAATTTTCTCGAGTTTTGCTTAATTTTCGATCCTGAATTCGCAATTGTTCAAGAATTGCGAAATTTTGCTAAGTAATCCGAATTTTAGATGACGTCATATAACCGAGTATAATTCTGAAACCGGTTTTAGTGAAAAAAAATGCGCCCTTAGTATATAAAAACTCATTCTACAACCTGACTGTAGAAAACCGTTTTTAATATGTGCCAACGAGTCTAGGCAATATCAAAAATGTTCCAATATCTAGACAAAATCTGCTTTCCTTAATATTGACGGATTTGTCGAAGTTCCTTTTTATGAAATTGGTACAGCGATGTTGCAGCATTAAGTTTCGAGTGAACTTATATATGATGTTCTGTAAGGGCTAAATTTGCTCTTTCGCCACCGTTTCTTCGCTATCATGTTTTGCTTCTTTGTGTTATCACAACTTATATACTTGACCGAGTATCATATATTAGATCAACAAAGCTTAGTATTATCCAGTAATTGTACTTCTTTTGGGTAAAAATCCAAAATATACTAGTAACATCTTTTGATACCCAAAATACTACGGTTATCACCTTGCCAGCAGATGGTTGCGTCTTGAACTTCTTTGGCCTCGAGGATCCAGGCCCTACCCACTGACAACTTTAAGCTTTATTCTCTGGCTAAAATAATGGACCTTTGTCTCCTCGACAGTCACCTAATTTGACCTACAACACTTCAACAACCGATACCCTGGTTGCCACCCAAGGGACTATTAGCTTGCAAATACCTTAACGATCATGTAAGCTACCATGTGAAATATCTAATCTCTGTGCTATTTCTTCCACCTGAATTCGCCTACCAGATCTCGAACCCAGTTTTTACACATTTCTTCGTCGGTGGCATCCAATGGACGTCGACCATCTCTAGCTTTATCTAGCCAGAATTTAACCTGACCATAATATGGTGCAAAAGACCTATAAACATAGGATAACTTGCCATGTAATTTCCTTGCCTGTTTAATACAAGTATTGAATTACAGCACGGTACTGAACTTTAGAAGAAAAACATTCAACATCTTATGAATGTAGTGCAATTTTGTATACAGTTGTCATATACTACTTTTTAATTTAATCATAAAATACATTCAAAAAGTGGTTATTGTCAACATATACCACTTTTTGAATGTATCTTATAATTAAATTCAAAGAGAAAATATTACACAGTCATAAAATATACATGTATATTGAAATAAGGCATGGAATCCATTACCGTGTCGGACAATCGGAAATGGGAAACGGTGGTTACTTATTTTCTCCCCTTCGTGTTTTGCGCCTGAATGGTAAATAAAAGTAACATTATTTTGCGCGCTCTCTCTCTCTCAATGCCAATAGGGGGATTTATTGAATACCACAGGGAACCAACTTGCACATGAGTGTGAGTGAAGTAAATAAAAACAGGCGGATAGAGTATAATAGTCAGGTCAGAGGTTAAAAAGAAAGATAACTCCACGTTACAAAACATTACACAAGACTACATATACAGTACAGTACAAAAGTAAAGGCACAACACATAACACAATACAAGAACAAAACCATGAACTTTAACCTACAAGTGAATAATAAAAATAAAATTTATGACCTAAAAGAGAGATGATATATTAAAATTAACATAATTACCTAAATTAAACCTTAATTAAATATATTTATAATTATTTACAGGCTGCCACATATGGTCTTTATATGCAAGCAGAGACATATAAAACCCGAGCTCGGGCGTGGTCATATCATGAATCCAAATAGCGAAGCGAGCATAATTTCGAGAATAAAATTCCCTGTTTAAATGCGCGTTTATTTAACGTGTGATTAAAACACAGCGTGTCATACGGTATATATAAATATATTGCGTTTGAGTATTCACTGACTACTAACATTTGTATAATATAGACCCGGGTATATTATCAAAGAAATAAAATTACCAGTTTAGTTGTTTATGTCTCATAAATTACGCTTCTAACGAACCTGTCGTCGACGCAACATACAGACATAGGCAGCCGCCATGTTAATTTCTTTCCTAAGTCAACTATTTACCTATTCTAAGTTTTGAAAATAGTTACGAACATTCCTTAATTTAGGACGGTTTCGTGAAACGGACTAAAGAAAAAAAGTTCCTAAGTCATACTTAGGAAAGAACTTTTTCCTAAGTATGTTTCGTGAAACGCGCCCCAGCAGGTGTTCATTTCGTTAACTACATCATGACATGATACTCACTTCAGAAAGTAGACACGTCATAACATCCATTTATTAAGTGGAGCATCCTGTATGAATATTCTTCAAGCGAATTTAAGGTCAAGCGGACAGGTCAAAGTTGTTTGCCTATACACCAACGTTTACAATGACTGGCCTAGATACATCTTTGTTGACCTAAACTGACCTCGTATATATTTATAGAACATACTTGATAAAGGATCATTAACCCGCCGCCAAGAAGAAGAGTTAAAACAGGACACAAACAGTAAGATTTAATTTAGTAAGAAGATCTGTTTCTTATACGTTAAGGGGGATAAAATAGGAATAAGCAGAATTCTATATTTGAATTTTAGTGTCGCTAGATATGTTACTTAAACCTTCGATCATTTTCTATTTTTTATTTTTTTTTCAAAAAAACCTCTAAATAATGCATTTTAATGACCATTATTATATCCTCCCGGCAAAACGGTTTTTGTTGTGGCGACGGCTAAACAAAATTTAAAATAAAGTTTACGAATCAATTCTAGTGGATGTGGGCAAAGATTTTTATTAAAGATATGAGGTTTTTTAATGGAAATGAATGAAGGTTATGTTCACAGAAGCAAAAAAACAAATAATGAAATGGTTATTTATCACTCTTCTACTGACTATTTGACGTCCCATAGTTCCCTGTTCCTTTCACTCAGTTTGATTGCACATGTGACAGGTGTAGCGAGCTTACCCTGTCTCACTTCCTTGGTGGTAGTTCACGTGTTCAACTAATTGTCAGTTTCAAAGTCGGACATTGATTAGTATGGTTGTTTTTCATTAACATAGTAAATCACTCAGTAACTTTTTACTGACAGCGAAACAACCCAACAATAAAAAAGCTCCTTCCCCAAAATTGCATCTAGTTAGATGGAACCAATAGGTGTAATATGAGACAACTTTAGTTATTTACAACTCGAGCAGCCGGCCTCCCTCTAAGCATGCCTATGGTGGGTATATCGTGTAACTTGATTTGCAGCAACATAACATTTGTTAAAGTTGTAAAAATCGTTTTTTTCCAAACCATTCCACTTATTATCTAGTGTTCGATTATAAAGATTATACTGTTAATTCTGCATATGAAATTTTAAAAATAGTGGACCCAATACGCTTTCGTAATGTATTATATAATGAATGTAAATAGGTCGATACTGTGTACACATAATCACAGCCTATTAGACCGATAACCTATCAATGGCCGGTCTGTCAGGATAGGAACGTGAATTAAATAACAAACATAACAGTATTATAAAGCTCGTCAAGTTTGACCCTGCTGCTTGACCTTTAATGTCAATATTTATTAGTAACTACGTGGTATACTTGATTAAAGATTGACTTTGTACGGCGTTCACTTTGTGAAAGCGTACATTGCTATCGCTTTCCGCTAAGATCAGGCTTCTTTACTATGGAACAGTACGTTGGAGAAATAGTGCGCCTTGTAATTGAACCTTAAAGGAATATATCCGTTCTATCGTGAGATATGAATTTGAGATGTGTAATGCATTTGCTGACATATGGAAATCAGGAATGAATTTTCAGAATTTATTAACATGTCTCGCGGCAGGGTGAGTAAAATAATTTGTGCAGGCCGGCGAACTAATCTCGTAGACAGCAATAAAAAGTAGTCCGGGAAGTTTGCGTCCTACGAAACGGGATAACCAGCAGTTTATTAAATACCAGACTTGACAACAAATAACTCAGTTGCATACAACGCTAGAATGAACCCCTCAGTAGCGGCGGTCGGGTTTGCAAATCTCTACTTTCTCAGGCTCTATCCAAAATGACAAATTAAAACAACGATCAGAAACAATTTCTAAAACTTCACTAAATGTTATTTACTGATAATATTTTTCATATATTTATGGAATTATTATTTTCTCTCTCGTTTTTACATAACAATACATGGTTTGATAATTGTTTCTTTTCCAAAAACATCATCCGTCTGACTATGCATCAATCGACTCCTTCCCTCCCCAGAGGATTTTCGGTTATATATTTCATAGACCGGCCCAACTCCATTTTCCCAACTACGCCGTACAACAGCACTGCAGTGCTATGTTTTTTTAATTTACGGTATAGACGTTTAAGTAAGAAACAGTTCGATTCGTAGAATCATGAGCGAAATCAATAGCCTGTATGACCGAGCGTGTTAATGTGTTGTCAACATTATTATAAAATTCATTACTGAACCAAAGGTTCACATCTGACTGAATCTGACTGCATGTTTGGAAATTGTCTGGACAGTTAGACTGACTAAATCTGACTGCACAATTGGAAATTGTCTGGACAGTTAAACGTCACGTGAAATAACCTTTCTATTCATTCAGTCATACCAGCAAAAGCGTAACTTAACCCCATATTACAGTAGATAATGAAATCAAACAAAAACATACCAATCAATGTAAAAATCACAACCCAAAAAAACAGAACAAAACAATTGAAAACTGGCAAATTAAGTAATACAATTGAACTTTCACCAGAGAAATGACGCTTAGTTCTCATGAACGATAAGAATCGGACCAGACTCAAATTGCCATTGAACTTTATTTACTATAATTTAGGCGACATGGCTGAAACTATAACGATCACAGACGCTGACGGCAAAACTCAAAACATAAAGATTTATAATGGTCATAAGTTCCCGCCAATTGTCCCTGGCAATGTCAAGGACCATATGGATAAAGTGAAGAAGTTGAAAGTCCGACCAGAAGATGTTATACTTATGACCTACCCACGATGTGGTGAGATGTAACGTACAGACCTGTCGAAAGTTTAACACTGAAATATCGTAAAGGAGTCGAAGCTTGGCTAGCGAGTGACTGAATTGGCAGATAAAACTGCTGAGATATATATAACAGCTGCGAAAAAAAGCTTTGGCGATACAGCTAGCGAGAGACCGAGATAAACTGTTGATTTATCAACTTAGTGTTAGACTTTCGACAGGTCTGAACTATAAGTCAATCTACTTAATGAAACTTTGTTTATTTGTTCCCCCGAAAAAGCGTTTCCAAAATGAATCCTTTTCGCAAATGATTTTCTGAGCATACCCGGTTGTCATAAAAGTTATTTTATCGACTCTCTGTGAGCATCGACCCGTTTTCTTTAAATCAAGATAATCAATATACTTTTAATTGTTACATGAAATGGTAAATTTGGCGAAGTAGTATCAACAAAACAAACGGTGAGGGGAACAACTTTTTATACCCCTGCTCGAAGAAAAGGGGGTATACTAGCTGTCATCTCTGTCCGTCCAAAACAAAATTTTGTAAATTATCTCAGCATTTTCTATTGAGTTTTTGTATATACTTTTTTTGCAATTTTAACTTGTTTTAAAAAGGGCATGTTAAGAACTTCCAATATATTAAATATCTCAATTTGACTTTATTTTTGCTTTATGTATAGTATAGTGTCAGTCCAAACTTGTCAATTTTATAATTCGTGATATGGATTCGTCTTATGTCTTAGAACGGCGTAATGTGGCTTTTGGTGTAATTGCCAAGTCAGCTAGAACCCTCTATTGTTTTTTGTTAAGTATACTTTTTGAATAATTAAAGGTTTACACTGGACGAGAGAAATAGTGAACATGTTACAACGTGGAGAAGCCACTTACATCGACAAAAGTGTAATAGACACGCCATTAGAATTCACGGATATTGACGTCATAGACAAAATGACGTCACCACGGCCATTGTTTACACACGCCTTGTTCGAATACCTACCAGATGAATTTATAAAGAACAGAAGAAAAATAATCAACGTGACCAGAAACCCCAAGGATTGTGCTGTGTCATTACACGTTATAATGAAAAAATTTAATGACGGAACGAGAGAAGAACCTACCTATCCCGGAACCTGGCCCGAGTTTTTGAAAATGTTCTATCGAGGCGATAGTATGTACAGGTTTATATTAATTCTGCTAATCATTTTATATTGCCCGTTTCTTTTTCGACTGGCGTTCTTTTTGCTCGAGAAAGATAAATATTTTATATTTGAATCCGATGAAGTTCACGAACACCATAGAAAACAAACGCAAATCCTCCCTGTTCTGTCGGATAGAAAGCAGCAAAAATAAACTATCGAGTCATTGTTGAAATAATTAAAATAACTTTTTATGGTTTATTAATGAAAACATCGAAATTACATTTGCCATGTGCTTGCTTTTGAATGCATTATGCAATTTTTTGACACTGCAAATATGCAAGTTAAATTCAAAGTGCAGTCACACCAACTAATGCAATCATATAGCCGAACAAAATTAAATGTTTAAAATTTAGACACCAATAACATTTAATGTGTGGGTGTGTGTGTGTGTGTGTTAATCTCCTACATTAACGTAATCTGTAGTGTAGTAATTTACAGTTTACAAAGAAAGGTCTTGAGTTTAAACAAGTAAATCGTTAATTACACATATATTACAGTGCCAACAGGGGGATTTATAGAGTACCACCGGGATATGGAGAGGGTAAAGAAGGAACATGATTATCCAATGTTAGTAATTTATTATGAAGATATGCTGGAGGTACAGTATGATATATATATATACACTGTTGTGTATGATTAACAACAACAATATGCGTTGTCAATTTGTTTAACACATTAGATAAATACTACATACTATGTTAGCACCCGGCCTCACTTCCCGATAGAAATTTACGTGTTTAACTTAATTTGCCAGTGTTCAAAGTTCTTACTTTGCTTTAGGATTTTGATTTGGACATGGATTGGTGGGCCTATTTTTAACTTGGACATGGGTTGGTAGTTTTGTTTTTTACTTTGCTTCGGGATTGCGTTTTAGACATAGATTCACGGGGGACAATCACGTGACTTATGTTGATCACGCTTTCACCTGAAAACGCTCGCTTCGACGGTAAGTTGACCTTAGTTTTATATGATAGTGCGTGAATTTGAAAATAATATGTAGCCCACGGAAGAAGTATATGTGCACTAAGTTTCCTTACCAAATGACAACATTCAAATCCCCGTAGTTTCTGCAAACACTTCGACAATGTGTGGATCACGTTAGATATTCGTGTTGATCACACTTACACATTTATGCTATCGCTGATTAAATTTAACCAAACGATAAAATTTGCGCCTTTTACACCCGAATTTTCTGCATCCACTAGATATTTATTACAACAGACAATTACTTCGCGTGTCTACATGTCGGTAGATATTGGAATTCATCAGTATTCGTCAAATTATGTAAAACGATAACGCTTTCACTAAGTTTGTGAGTTGATCACGCTTACACGGAGTTAGACTACACAATCTAGAATATTCAGTTAATTTGACAGTGCCTTTATCTATAGTTATCCGATTGGTAAGTGTCTAATGCTATGTACACAGATTGGAACAATTGCATGTGTACTATACAGTACAGACCTTCAAAAATAAACACCAAGCTAACAAAGTATTGCTTAATTTTGACTCCCCGTTATCTACATCGGCAGTTGCCACTATCTAAATCTCGACAGCCGAACGTGGGCTCCTTTTTGTTAGCCCAGTGTTGAATTTTTGACGGGTCTGTATTGTAAATATACGAACAATCAACCTCTACTGTTAATAGTTTATAGTCACATCAATGCTGTATCAAACATAACAACACCGGTAATTAATATCACTTAGTATGCTGTATGTCGTCCACAATCTGATGGCAATGTATGTTGTGATGGGTTACGAATGTTTTTATGGTTTGATCCATTAAATATTTTCTTTTAGGCTTGTTGAGCCACAGCTTATTTTTCTTTCTAGTCATTCTGAAAAATAAAAATGGACTTACTTAACTTATTCCTCTTGATTCCCTGGGGAACAAAGGGCCGCAACAACACCTCTCCGTTTGACACGGTTTTAGACTATATATCTTCTTCAGTTCGGCCCAGGTCTTTCAAGCTGTTTGTGCCTCAGTGTCGATACTCCTACGTGACGTCTGTTTAGGCCGGCCTCTCTTCCTCTTCCCTTGTGGGTTCCAGTCAAGAGCCTGCCTGGTGACATTTGATGCAGGCTTGCGTAGTGTGTGACCAATCCATCCCCGTTTTCGTGTCCTGATTTCAGACTCGATTGGAACTTGTCTGGTCCTGTCCAATAGTTGTTTGTTTGAGACAACTTCAGGCCATATGATGTTAAGGATGTTCCTGAGGCATCTGTTGATAAATGTCTGGAGTTGGTGGGTGCTGGTTTTGGTTACCCTCCAGGTTTCTGAGCCGTATAGTAGGATGGACTTGACGTTGATGTTGAAGATCCGGATCTTGTTTTTTATTGAGAAGGCTGTTGATCTCCAGATTGGTCGAAGTGAGTTGAAAGTAAATCTGGCTTTGTTGATGCGGCACTTGATGTCTTCATCTGTACCCCCATCTTTACTGATGACACTGCCCACGTAAATAAACTTGTCAGCTTCCTTGATGTTTTCTTGGTGCAGCTGCACCGGGTCTTGTTTTGTTGTTAATCCTCATGACTTCAGTCTATAATGTTGATTTGGAGGCCAGCCTTATTTTCTTCTTCTGCAAGACGGCTTAACTTTTCTTGGGCATCTTGGTGTCTGTGGGAGATAAGACTTATATCATCTGCAAAGTCAGGTCTTCCAGCTGCTTGGTAAAGGTCCACTGTATTCCAGTTTTCCTACCTGTTGTGGTCTGGCGCATTATCCAGTCAGGAAGACTATAAGGAAGATTGTTGGTGATAACAGGCATCCCTGTCGGACTCCGGTTTGTACAAAAAAAGGTTCTGTCAGCTTCCCATCATGGATGACTTGGCAAGTGGCATTTGCATACAGTTGTTGAATGATGGTGACAAACTTTAGTGGAAAGCCAAAATGGTACATTAGTTTCCAGATGACATCTCTATCCACACTGTCAAATGCCTTCTGAAATTTGACAAAGACTGAGTACAGTGGGGCCTGCCACTCCAGGGACTGTTCAATGATGATGCGCACGGTGGCAATGTGGTCTGTACATGATCTATCTTGCCGACAGCCAGCCTGTTCATCTCGGAGTGTCTTGTCCAGTGCTATCTTAAGTCTCTCTAAGATGATTCTTGACAGTACTTTCCCTTAGATCGACAGAAGCATGATTCCTCTCCAGTTGTTGCAGGATGACAAGTCCCCTTCTTTGGCAACTTCACAAGGTGTCCTTTCTTCCAATCGTTTGGTACTTTCTCATGCTCCCAGATCTTGTCAAGGGGTAGATGAAGCATGTCAGTTGAGGTCTGGATATCTGCCTTCAATGCTTCGGGTGGTATACCATCTGGGCCTGCTGCTTTACCAGATTTCAGTGACTTTATGGCCTTCATTATTTCGTGTTTGCTAGGTGGACCAGTGTTGATATCGAGGACTTTAGTGGGATGTCTGGCAGAACTGATGGTACTGGTCTGTTGAGTGTTCCCTTAAAGTGTTCTACCCATCTTGCTCTCTGTTCTTCTTCGCCTGAAATAGTGTTTCCATTCTTGTCTTTGACAGGGCGACTTGGTCTGCTGTGTTTTTCCAGAAAGGGTCATCGTGATCTCATAGAGTCTATTCATGTTCCTTTGACCCGTTGCAGTCTCTGCTTACTGTGTCAGCTCTTCAATAAAGTTTCTCTTGTCTTTTCTTGCACTTCTTTTGATTTCCCGGTTCTTGTCCCAGTAACGTGCTTGCAGTTCTTGCCTCTCTTTCTGGTCTTGTGTTTGGATGATCTGATCTTTCAGTTGTTTTCTCTCTGTGATCAATGTCCATGTGTCTGCTGTAAGCCACATGTGATGTGATCATCTCTTCTTTCCTAGGACAGTTTGGCATGTTGTCTTCCAGGTGTTACAAAGATTATTCCACTGATCTTCAATTGTTTCCTCTAGTAGGTTGGAGAGTGCACTGTAGTTGTTTTAATTCAAGCTTAAATTCTTCTATTTTCTCTCTTTCCTTCAAGCTTTGCACACTGTACTTGTGTGATATTCTTCCTGTTCTATCTCAAAAGGCTTTCAGTTTGGTCTTAAGGGTGGCAACAACTAGCTGATGATCTGATGCTGCATCTGCTCCACGCTTTACCCCGACATCTTGCAGGATTCTTCTCCACTTTCGTCCAATTGTGATGTGGTCAATCTGATTTTCAGAAAAATAAAAACAGCATATTATATATTGATACAAAATCACAAAAATCTAGTAATTTTATCTTTGGACAATGATCATAAAACCTAAAACTATAGACATTGTCCAAATGACTGAACATTCTAAAACCGGTATTCGAAAATTTATACCTTAACATTGTGTAAGCGTGATCAACTCACAAACTTAGTGAAAGCGTTATCATTTTACATAATTTGATGAATACTGATGAATTCCAATATCTACCGACATGTAGACACGCGAAATAATTGTCTGTTGTAATAAATATCTAGTGGATGCAGAAAATTCGGGTGTAAAAGGCGCAAATTTTATCGTTTGGTTAAATTTAATCAGCGATAGCATAAATGTGTAAGTGTGATCAACACGAATATCTAACGTGATCCACACATTGTCGAAGTGTTTGCAGAAACTACGGGGATTTGAATGTTGTCATTTGGCAAGGAAACTTAGTGCACATATACTTCTTCCGTGGGCTACATATTATTTTCAAATTCACGCGCTATCATATAAAACTAAGGTCAACTTACCTTCGAAGCGAGCGTTTTCAGGTGAAAGCGTGATCAACATAAGTCACGTGATTGTCCCCCGTGAGATTGGTATATTTATTTTAACTTTGCTTCGAAATTGTGTTTTGGACATGGATTTGGTAGGTCAGAGTTAACATGCTAATATTTTGGATGGTTTTAACATTTAACGATAAATGTTATTTGGAACGTTAAAAGAAATACCAGTTTCGTCGAAAATTCCTCAACAAAATTGTTTTTGCAACTTTTTAATGCAGCAAACAACCACTCGATCTATGTCTATCATCAATACATATTCAGTTCCTCTTTGAAAAACGACAGAAAAACCTTTCATTTAGTTATCATTTTTTTGTTGTTTGTATGATACACACATATTTACTTCTTATTTTAGGACGCGGTACGAGAGATTAAAAAGATTGCAGAATTTTTAGAAGTCCCTCACAGTGACGAATTAATTTGTGATATCGCCAAGAAATGTAGATTTAACAATATAAAACAAGTAAAGGCAGATATGATGACTGACTTCACAAAACAGGTGTCCGTTGATGGTACAGAGATCTTCTTTCGTAAAGGTAAAAACATATTATGATGACGCACTTCTCGAAATAGGTGTCAGTTGATGGTACAGAGATCTTCTTCCATAAAGGTGAACAAATATTATGATGACGCACTTCTCAAAACAGGTGTCAGTTGATGGTACAGAGATCTTCTTCCGTAAAGGTGAACAAATATTATGATGACGCACTTCTCAAAACAGGTGTCCGTTGATGGTACAGAGATATTCTTCCGTAAAGGAAAAAAATTATTTTATCTATGTACGTTTGTAATAGAAAAATGTTCGGTTAAAGTAATGTAGAAATGTTTACAAAAATGCATTATTGAATTCGATATCCAATTCAAATCATTATTATGGACAACTGTGAACGTCTATTATTATTTTTAAAAATATTTTTATTACCTTAAACTTTATTACCTAAGTCAAAGAAAAAATAATAAGTCTATGCGTTTCAGCTTTTTTCTTACATCTTACAACTTTTATAAACTAAAGAAAACCAGCACATGATTTAAGAGAACCATCCCCAAAGCAAGTACATTGAGGTGTGAAAATAATAATGCAGAATGATAAGATCTGGTACCATATTTATCTCCTCCGTTTGCGAATTACAGAGCAGAAATGTCGAAAGTTTAATACTGAGCTAACGAAAAGGAGTCGAATCTCAGCTGACGAGTAGCCTAGATGAACTTGTTGAGTTGAGTAATGATTGTTAACGTTTCAGTTCAGAATATTTCACCTATATCGAGAAGTCGCAAGCTACAGACGAAGGTGCAGAACCGTTGCCTTTCTGTTGCGCTTATTGCATTATACAGCAGTGTTCTTTATCGTGGCATGCCTGGGCCTTGTTTATTTTGAGTTCCTATCTAAGCCAAGGAACCATGACTTTCATTTTGTAATACCGATTGCTTGGCGAAAGAACAGTCACTACCCACTTTCAAATTTTGGGTCAGACCCGGCAGGGGATCGAACCCACAACTTCTCAAGCACTCTACTATTCGAGGTCCTGCAGTAATTGTCTAGATGCAGATAGGTAATCACCGAATACGGTTGAAGATTGACAGAAGTTGCTGAAAAGCTAAAAATTCGTTACCTCAGTTTCTGATTCTTTTCACCCATCTCTGGTAAGTACGAAAGCCTATTAAGCTCATGAATAAAAAAAATTAAAAGGCGTAATAACGCGAAATAAAGGCGTTATAATGCAAAAAAAGGCGTTATAACGCCTTTAGAAAGGCGTTATAACGCGAAATAAAGGCGTAATAACGCAAATTGAAAGGCGTTATAACGCGAAATAAAGGCGTAATAACGCGAATTGAAAGGCGTTATAACGCCTTTAGAAAGGCGTAATAACGCGAAATAAAGGCGTTATAACGCCTTTAGAAAGGCGTAATAACGCGAATCGAAAGGCATTATAACGCCTTTAGAAAGGCGTAATAACGCCTTTTTGTCTATATATATAGAGCAGTCACTTGAGAATGTTAACAACCCTCACCACAAACAGATTGGTTTTAGTTTGAAAAGCTTAAGGCAACTGTAGATCTATTCATACTAAGATGTCACAGGTGTCATTTAATCATTGTTAAAAGTTAGCGATTGACAATTGGACAGGAACTTTTTAATAAATAGCCATGTGTACATTGCCAATGTTTATCAATGTTTATATTTCAGATTACTTAAAAGATTTCCATCCCCATATATATAAAATGATACTCTTTATGAAAAAAAAACCAACACTTTCACATTGAAAAGAAACCTTTCTTTCTGTTTTACTGAAATAGTATGTTCATTTCAGCGCAGGATCGGATGATGTGTATTTTTAGCTCACCTGAGCCAAAGGCTCAGATGAGCTATTGCAATCTATCACCGTCCGTCGTCCGTCGTCCGTCGTGCGTCGTGCGTCGTCCGTCGTGCGTCGTCCGTCGTCCGTCGTGTGTAAACTTTACATTTTAATCTTCTCCTCCAAAACTACTGGGCCATATTTGATGAAACTTAGTGATTATCATGCCTGGATAGCAGCCTTTCAAAATTGTGTTCGGGGTTTGGCCACGCCCAACAAGATGGCCGCTGTTACTAAAAATAGCAAAAAGACAAAAAAATCTTTTTCTCTGAAACCAAAAGGTGCAGGCAAATTTTGATTGGATATTTGGATTCAGCATACCTGGGAACATTAAAATTGTGTTTTTCATGAAAATTAGACGAAAAATAGGTTACGCGTTTTTTGCGTAAAATTATGTAATTTTTAAAATGAGACATTTATTGTTATAACTTCATAACGGCTGAAGATAATTATATGGAGTTTTCACTGTTGATCTTGTCTTGCAATTTTCTTCCAATTGATGTCAAGGTCAAAGGTCAAGGTCATGTCCCAGTTTTTGACCTTTGATAAAAAATGCTATTTTTTTAACATTTCTCGTGAAAATGGCGTAGGATTTCCAGTTATTTGTAGGTATTAACATGACGATCATTTTGATACATAGATCAGGGTCATGGGTTCAAAGGTCAAGGTCACAGATGTCCAAGAATACCAAAATAGTTAATTATCTCAAAAACTATAAACTTTTTGTATAGGCATGTATATTGGAATATTGTAGGTATTGGCCTAACGATAATTTTGATATATAGATAAAGGTCATAGGTTCAAAGGTCAAGGTCATAGACGCGAACGAATACTTAAATGGTTAACTATCTCAAAAACTATAAACTTTTTGTATAGGCATGTATATTGGAATATTGTAGGTATTGGTCTAACGATCATTTTGATATATGAATGAAGGTCATAGGTTCAAAGGTCAAGGTCATAGCTGCGAACGAATATTTAAATGGTTAATTATCTCAAAAACTATAAACTTTTTGTATAGGCATGTATATTGGAATAAAGTATGTATTGGCCTAACGATCATTTTGATACATGAATGAAGGTCATAGGTTCAAAGGTCAAGGTCATAGATGCAAACTAATACTTAAATGGTTAATTATCTCAAAAACTATAAACTTTTTGTATAGGCATGTATATTAGAATATTGTAGGCATTTGCACAACAATCATTTTGATATATGAATGAAGTTCATAGGTTCAAAGGTCAAGGTCATAGATGCAAACTAATACTTCAATGGTTAATTATCTCAGAAACTATAAACTTTTTGTATAGGCATGTATATTGGAATAAGGTATGTATTGGCCTATCGATCATTTTGATATATGAATGAAGGTCATAGGTTCAAAGGTCAAGGTTATAGATGCAAATGAATACTTAAATGGTTAATTATCTCAAAAACTATAAACTTTTTGTATAGGCATGTATATTGAAATAAGGTACGTATTGGCCTAACGATCATTTTGATATATGAATGAAGGTCATAGGTTCAAAGGTCAAGGTCATAGCTGCGAACGAATATTTAAATGGTTAATTATCTCAAAAACTATAAACTTTTTGTATAGGCATGTACATTGGAATATTGTAGGCATTTGCACAACAATCATTTTGATATATGAATGAAGGTCATAGGTTTAAAGGTCAAGGTCATAGATGCAAACGAATACTTAAATGGTTAATTATCTCAAAAACTATAAACTCTTTGTATAGGCATGTATATTGGAATATTGTAGGTATTGGCCTAATTCACATTTTAATATACAGATGTTTTAGCTGTTTATAAATAATATATTGTAGCTAGACTTTAAATATGTTATATATAGCATACTTATATAATAATTATTATAATTAATTTGCAAAAATACTTGCATATTATTGGCCCTTACTGCTGAAAATTTTGTTATTCTCTTTTATTAATGTCATTGACCATTGAACCTCTGCATAAGATATGTACTCTTCTTCAGGTGAGCGTTAAGGCCCATGGGCCTCTTGTTTTTAATTTTCATAGAATAAATACATATAAAACAGCTTATTACATTACATATAGTTGTATAGGTGTGGGGGTGGGGGTGGGGGTAGAGATTAAAACCCAGGACCTCCACATCATTATGGAAGGCATCTTAACTTCGCGTTATAACGCCTTTCAATTCGCGTTATCACGCCTTTCTAAAGGCGTTATAACGCCTTTATTTCGCGTTATTACGCCTTTCAATTCGCGTTATCACGCCTTTCTAAAGGCGTTATAACGCTTCTAAAGGCGTTATAACGCCTTTATTTCGCGTTATAACGCCTTTCAATTCGCGTTATCACGCCTTTCTAAAGGCGTCATAACGCCTTTATTTCGCGTTATTAGGCCTTTCAATTCGCGTTATTACGCCTTTATTTCGCGTTATTACGCCTTTCTAAAGGCGTTATAACGCCATTATTTCGCGTTATAACGCCTTTCAATTCGCGTTATCACGCCTTTCTAAAGGCGTTATAACGCCTTTATTTCGCGTTATTACGCCTTTCAATTCGCGTTATAACGCCTTTATTTCGCGTTATAACGCCTTTCAATTCGCGTTATTACGCCTTTCTAAAGGCGTTATAACGCCTTTTTTCGCATTATAACGCCTTTATTTCGCGTTATTACGCCTTTTAATTTTTTTTATTCATGAGCTTAATAGGCTTTCGTAGGTAAGAGACAGGTTTACACGTTAATTAATGTTAAGGTGATGACTTATATATTTACTAGGTATAATTGGAGATTGGAAGAACAAGTTCACTGTAGCACAGAATGAAGTATTTGATAAATGGTATACAGAAGGATTTGTCGGATCTAGTTACAAACATAGGTTTACACCGTAAAGTGATCACATTGACTAATATACACGTACCTATACGAGAAAGCAAAACATCTTAAAACGTCTTCATATTATTTAATCATATTAGTTCAACATTATATTTGTGGAATATTGTCACTTGTAGTTCACAAAAACTTAAATTGAATCTTTTATCAATTATGCTATTTGAAAAAAATTCTATGTTGTATATAAAAAACAATCTTTTACAAAGGTTATATAAATGAGGTTCTAAACTTTCCGGTTGTACCTGTATGTAATTACTTACCGGATTGACTGTCTAACTGATAGATTCAACCTTTAAATGTTTAATTTGGTCCTGCAATAAATAGCACAGATTTCCTTCGATCGTCTTCTTCCACAACAATATCGCAACATTCCAAAGCATCCTGTTCATGTTATCCCATCAAACCAAACACTTTGCACAAATAAACGAATACCGTATATTGTAATGCCTCGGTCGCCTTGCTTCCAAATACAGTAAAACCTCGTTATAATGCCCCTCTATAACTTTGCCACCTCGCTTATCGCCACACTATTTTGAAGTCCCAAAATCCATTATGTTTATGTTTTTCTTTATGAGCCTCCCTCGATTTATTGCCAAACCCCTTTATAATGCCAAAATGTGACTGAACAAATGGTGGCGATGAATCGAGGTTTTACTGTACCTTCATTTTCCAAATTTATATCTCATCTTGCTCCGTTATCGGGTAAGCTTGTTTCACCACCGTTCCCAATCCTATTCTTAAAAGCTGTTTCATTTTTGCGTTCAGCGTTTTTCAAAACATGGCAAACTCGACATCCGTTTTTGTATTTTGTTGTTGCACAAATGACGAAAGAAACCGCACACAATGTAATACAAGGCCTTGGCTGGATATTCTGTCACATTAGTCTTAAGTAACAGTTCAATGTCTCTTATTCATTTCCAGCAAATCTGGAATGTTTGTGTCTATCGAACTTTTATATTCTTTCCCGCAAATTTTAAAAACGTCAGCCGCCCAATGCGTGTTCCTCTTAGTGGTTATGTTTTCCTGTTCCAAATAACCTTTCGAATTTCATCGTCGAAAATTTTTATCTGCAGTGACGTTAAAGTGCGGACTTGATACAAGCGATTTAGAGATCGGTTACTCGATTTCATTGGAAGTAAGAGCATATTTTGAATGCGCATTACTCGTTGCTTCGCAACTCGCACTGTCTATGCCAAATGTGCTCTAACTTCCAATAAATCTCGAAAAACCGTTCTCTAAATCTAACTTATTATTTACATATAAAAAAGGTCAAAGGTCTGAATTTGTATCTTCGAAGTAAAATTAACGCCGCCAAATTAGTTGTACTTTAAGAATTTTTAGGGATGAATTATGGTTAGTCGCAACATAAGTTGTCATTTTAGCTTATCATTAAACCGACAGATTATCCAAGTCATAACAAAATATTTATATTTAGAACAGTATACATTCAGCATATATTGTTAAGTCAAAATGGTTTTTGTCAAGCCAATTTCAACCATAGGTACATATATTGGTTAGTGTCCCTAATAGATATTGCAAGGTTTTGTAAAGTCGCTATAGGCTATAGTACGTAAGTGGTCTTTGGTTATCTGGGATATTTCACGACTTTTTGATCTCTATAATTATAATTAATTTTATAACACTTTGCACATTTTAAATATGAAATCTAGTTTAATTTATTGCGTATCCAATTAGTTTTTAGTGGTCTTAGATATGTCACAAGATTTACCATAATTTTAACTGTAACATCCGGAAACATTGAACTGTTGCTTTTAAGCGAAATTCAAACGTAGATTGCTAGAGGCGGTGTGATCTGATGTCTTGGACCACTTGCACCACTGAAGACCTTTTACCATGAGGAAAGGATTCATATGTCTTTATATTGAACAACAACGTTGTTATAGCTTTCAAATTGAAATGTGTCAAACGTAATTATAAGTTTTTGTGTGTACTGAATCAGTCAGATAAATGCCTACACGGACGAAACTTGTTGACCAAGTTCCTAACATGGTCCTCTAATGTTGAAGTTAAATAGCAACTAATGCATTTCCTTGTTATTCTATTCATAATTATATATATTAGCTGATAAATCTGTTTCAATTAAAATTATTTAGTTCCTAAGATTCGTGTATATTTAATCTTGTACACGTACAACATATATTTGACATTGTCCAAAAATTGAGGGCAGATAAACACAGATATACCTAATTTTGTCAAAAGTCTCATTTGATTTCGCTGAACTCTTAAATCTAGTGTTTAACATTATTAATAGTAACTGAAACAGTTTAACGTATTTTCATATCTACATGGAAACTGTTATGACGTAGTAACTTTATGTGCTAATTTTTATATATTGTGGTCCTTTGAATAATTGTTCAACCCCTTGGGAAAAAAATAGTTTCACAATGTTTGTCCATGCACGTCTGATGAGGAATTGTATTCCGAAACGACAGTCTAATGCCGTAAAATTTACACTGGTATTACTATAATATGTAATCTTTTTAAACTTTTATGATATAAAATATTCAGGAAAAAGCACATGGTATACGTAACTGTTGTCATGGATTTTTTCCCGTAAAAATTACCGCATTATTTTGTGTGTTACGTTTCATTTACTGCTTGTCTAGTTTTACAGTATTAATATTTACGAACAAAGACATTAACAATATATGATTCTTCGAGTGTTTAACGTCACTTACGTCATTTTCAACTACTGAAAATATACTATATTGTAAAGGTGTTTTAGGCACATTCCACATGTTAGCACGTGTGTTTGAAACACCAAATATATTATTCAGTTTATGTAGCGTTCTGTTTGAAACGAGAAATACTGAAATCACGTGCGAATGTGATAATACCAAACTGTACAAACATGAACATGGGAATTTTATACAAGAAGCAAGCTGCTTACAAATAAATTGTTGACCCCAGATTATTGCAAGCCTAGGCTATCAATGCCCTCAAAAAGTTTAATGGCCGTCATCACAGTATTGTTAAGTTTGGTGTCTCTGTGTCCAGAATTGCCCTGGAAATATTTGACGTCCCATGGTTCCATGTTCCTTTCTCTCAATTTTGATTAAAACGTGGCAGATGTAATTAGCTAAACAGGAGGTGCTGTCCCTTCCGGAGCATCCAGCCTCACTTCCCTGGTGGAATTTTTCTTCTGGATTGTGATTCGGACATGGATAAGTGTGTTTGTTTTTGACATTTACTACCTATATATGTTTCAGAATCCAATATTTGTTTCTAATTTGCTTCTTATCTTTATGGTGCGTCAAGTTTGACCTGGTCATCTAACGTTTCATTTAACGTAACATTATATCCACTGTGTTGTTTAGGGCTATATAAAGTTGATATATAAGGATAGATGATAGTAATACTTGGTATGAGGTGTTTATAGTAATGAAATATATTGTCTTTCCCAAATCACACAGTATATTAGCTCTGTCTAATATTCAAATTACTGTAGATCACTTTTATTTCGCGAGAGATTTATTTTCGCGTCAATTCGCGACTCATCCAATTAAAATATCACGCGAATATTCCCAGCACACAGTTATTTCTATGTTGACATACATATGTTGTATTCGGTAAGATTTCAAACGCGAATTTAAATATTCGCGAATAAGGCCAACATGGTCTTGACGCAAAATGTTCTACTCGCGAAAAATAAGTGATCTACAGTAGAGGTCAAACAGTCAGGTCAAACTTGATGCACTATACTATAGTTTAGAAAAACCATTGTTTAATTAAATGCACATTGTATATTAAAGAAAAAAGAAAATGCTGTCAGTTTTAACGGATTTAGACGACTACGGTGGTTTAATTGGTATAGGATTCGCTTCGTTTGTAGGAGGTCGTAGGCTCGAACCCCCGCAGGGGTCTGAAGACTTGAAAATAGGTAGTGACTGTTCTTTCACCAAGCACACGGCATTTTAGTAATGAAAGTCAAGGGGTCCTTCGGAAGAAATCTTAAAAAAAACCTATGTTTACAGTTATATTAGCGGTCACCGTTTATCGGTTACAGGAACAATTGGAAACTGCGTTAAAAAGTCATGTAAGTGCAACGTTTGTTTTCTGACGTCACGCGAACATTGTTGTATCCGGCTACACTAGCCAAAGATTTTCGGAAGAGATCTACAGTCAGAACATATATATATATATATATATAACGCAGAACAACACAGAATGATAGATGTCCTGGCTACCCCGACCGTATAACCCGTTATAATAGGTCAAGTTATCAACAGTGTATAAGCCAGGTCAATGTATACCCGTAATGGACATGTTAGGGTGTGTATTGGTTATTCCTATATGGTTATGGATTATTATCACAATTTTGGTATTTTTGGTTTTGTAAGTATATTTTCAATATTTATAATGAAATTATCTGAATATAATTGAAATTTTGAAATACAATCATTGTGGAATATTTGAATAAGAAATGTATGAAAGTTGTGTGATTTAGTTGGACACAATGAATGACTTCATTTTTTCTATTGCCAACTTGCCTTTTCTATGCAGCAATAGGCTTGTTTCTCCTGCTTAAAGTCTATATATACTTAACATTTAATATGTTAGGAGCTTGTTCCCACCACGACAATTTTATAAAACAAAGCAAGCTGCTGTTGAGAAATTGATATTGCAAAACTAAGTCCTAAGTTTATGAAGACCCTATATGAGTTTTAAGACCGTCATTACAATATTGTTCATAAGTATAATGTCACTGTATCAAACATTACCATTGATATATTTGACACATTGTGCAATGTTCCTTTCATTTTCAATTTTGATTTCAAACATGGCGGATAAACCTAGCTAGACAAGAGATGCCTTGTGAGACACGCGACCTCACTTCACTGGTGAAAGTTTACACGTTTAACTTTTCTTTACTTTTGGACAAAGGCCGTTATGTTTGTGTTAGATTATATGCCTTGAAATATAGAGTTAAGAGTTTCCTAGTTCACACTACCCTATAATATATATTAGTTTTCAGTTTATGTTGATGTCATGCAGCAAACATATTACACAACTTTATACCTTCAGATATAAATTATTAAATAACTGTTAAAACGCAATTGTAATCTAGTAATGCCATACACAAACAAAAGGGTTGTTATATACAAAGCGCATTATACTACTGTTCAAGTCATTCTGTCTGTGACAGTAAATTATGTTTTATTTCCATAGAAAATCAAATAACATTGGATAATGTTTGATATTGTTCATTTACTTGTACTTAGTTGTTACTGAAAATCTGTATGCCCATCTGAGATTGTAATCAAGTATTTCTGTAGAAAGAAAAATGTTGGCGCTTTGTGGATTTTACATGACGCAAATGGCGATGTTGACACCGGAAATGATGTCCTCGGTGACGGTTACGTTATATGGGCAGCAGGATCGGCCATTTGCCTGGTATTTTAACATGTCAAATCCCCATAGCGCCAACGTTTTACTCTGTGCAGAAATATTCTACACTAATCAAGGATGCGCGTACAGATTTCCTGTTACGACTAGGTACAGGTAGGAGACAAATATCCGTCTTTATTTAAGTTTATTTGGTTTTCTATGGAAAAAGAGTAATTAAGTGTCACAAATAGAATGGCTTGAACATTAAACAATTCATTTCTGAAAATCAGACATTGCTGTTGATTGACCACAGCGGTAGCTCGTTGACTGAGTGCTCGGTCCGGAGGTTCGAACCCCGACCGGGTCTGACCCTAAACTGAAAGTGGGTAATGGCTGTTCTTTCGCAAAGCACTCGGCATTAGGAAATAAAAGTCATGGTTCTTTTGCATGGGATATTAAAATAAATGAGGTATCGTATCAAGGTAGGCGTGGCTTGATAAAGAACCCTGCTGTTTTATGCCATCAATGCAACTCACAAGCAAAATTTCTACATCTTTGCCTATAGTTGGCATCGTCTCGCTATAAGTGAAATATTCTTGACTGGGACGTAAAACCCCAGTACTCAACTTAACTCTCATCTCAGACAGTGCTGTCAGAAGAGAATACCAAACGTTCCAACGTATCAACATTAACACTATCAACTTTTTGTTTTGTTATTTACTCAGTCAAGATTTTTATTTGTATTTATACTGGGACGGTAAACATGATAATATATCATCTAAGTACTCTATCTCAAATAAATTATGTTATGGCAATTTTATTACCACTTCCAAATTCTAATAAGGGTTATGTGACTATTATAATGACGGGCCTGTATGCAGTATAGACTATTTAGCATATTTAAAATGATTATTAAACGAAAATATTGATGTGATTAGAGAAAAAATCCTCGGAGTCTAATGTCTCGCCAATGTCCTATAACGACTATACTAAATTACACATATCGAAAAAGCAAAGTAAAATAAATAAAAAAATAAAAACTGGCAAATTATGTTAAGCACATGAACTTCCATCAGAGAAATGTGACCGGGTGCACCGAAGCAAATTCTGTATTAGATTTTAAAGATATTTTTACATACAGCACTTAAATTTCCTTTAAACACCGGGAAGATACACTGAAGTCTCGCACTATGACTAATGTAGCTGAAACAAGAGAACATATTATGAACAAAGTGTATGCTTACAGGACAAGATTAATGGTAATATTGTGTTATTAAACCCCTGACTTTAAATGGGCACCTTATATAGATAGTGTTAACCTGGTTCCAAACACTGCAGTGTATATACATAAAAACTTCACCATCTGTTCCTAAAATTTGTTGAAATCTTAATCTGACAAGTGATAAAATTATTTTTTAGTAAAACATATCGACTCGATGATTGAGAACCCTCGGATCTAAAATCTAGGGTTACGAACTGTAGAGCATCCAACTGTCTAGATTCATACCCCACATGGAGCAGATCCTAGCGTGAGAAAGTTTGTATGTTCTCTTGCCGAATGTCGAGGGTTTTATTGGAATAGTCTTGTGAGAATTGATCGTTTCGATATCAGAAAAAGATCTTGAATTGGACGTAAAACAACATCATCCAAATGAACAAACATATTTTTATTGTTAATTTTATATCCGAGGTTTTAATAGAAGATAGATCATAACCAAAAAGTCTATAAAGGCCATCTAAGGGAAACGGTAAAAGTGGTCCTTTTGAGCAGGTGGCCGGCTTAAATAAACGTCCAAATAATATGAATAGTAAGGAATTAAGATAAAATTTACTGACCCTTACAACCAGGTAACCCTTATATATAGAGGTGTCCTTTAAGCAAGTTTGACTGTAATTGTAAATTTATATACTTCTAGATACCCGGTATATAAAACCAGAGTACTGAGAAAATTTCCAGGACCCAAACCTGTACCGTACCTCGGAATTCTACCAGACATGATAACAAAGGCAAGTTTGACAATGTAAAAATTAAATATTCTATATGGCTGTTTCAGGAATGTTTTTTCCTTTCTGACGATAAATGTTCCACATGTTTATATTCTCTATGTTATACGGCGCTAATTATTGATTTTGTAAGTTGTTGTCAATTAGTGTCGGCATGTTTTACAGATATTTTGTTTTATTGCCGTTATCACATTATTGTTGATAAGTTTGATGTCTCTGTATCCAGAATTACCCTGGATATATTTGGCGCCTCATAGTTCTATGTTCCTTTCTCTCTCAATTTTGATTACACACGTGGCGGGTGTCACGTGTAGATAGCTAATCAAGAGGATTTTACCCTTCCGTAACTTGTCAGTTTTAAAGTTTTTGCTTCTAGATTGTGATTTGGACATGGATGTGTATTTTAAATATGTATCACTGCTTGTTTCATTGTGCACACAACCACTGCGGTCAGTCACCGACCGTGTTGAATGTGGGTAATTACTGTTCTATCGCCAAGCACTCGGCATTACGATCTTTTGGATGGACTTAAAATAAACGAGGTCCCGTTTCACGGAAGGCGTAGAACGATAAAGAACCTGCTGTATAATGCCATCAGCGCAACGCACTGGCATTTTTTCTACACTTTCGCCTATAGTTGGCAACGTCTCGATATAAGCGAAATATTCTTAACTGGGATGTTAAATACCATTATTCAACTCAATATGTACAATGTGAACAAACGCCAACAAAAATATAAAACGACTATAGTTCTAGAATAAATGAACGATAAGGTAATAGAGAAAGTAGAATAAGGTGTTGATTAAAAAAACATCAATGAAACATTCCTTTACATGACGGAGGAGAAAATACAGTTTTCATAAATAGTTATGTCTCGTCCATACTCAGTACTTTCATCTTTATGGTTTTTGTAAGTTTTGAAATGTTACATATTCATTCCTTAATCTATTTTTTGTCGATTTAGGGATTTCATAACCTCGATGTAGAGTTGACTCAGAAGTATGGTCCGGTGGTTGGGTAAGTACTTTGGTATATTTTAGGGATTTCATAACCAGAAGTATGGTCCGGTGGTTGGGTAAGTACTTTGGTCTATTTTAGGGATTTCATAACCGGAAGTATGGTCCGGTGGTTGGGTAAGTACTTTGGTCTATTTTAAGGATTTCATAACCGGAAGTATGGTCCGGTGGTTGGGTAAGTACTTTGGTCTATTTTAAGGATTTCATAACCAGAAGTATGGTCCGGTGGTTGGGTAAGTACTTTGGTCTATTTTAAGGATTTCATAACCGGAAGTATGGTCCGGTGGTTGGGTAAGTACTTTGGTCTATTTTAAGGATTTCATAACCAGAAGTATGGCCCGGTGGTTGGGTAAGTACTTTGGTCTATTTTAGGGATTTCATAACCAGAAGTATGGCCCGGTGGTTGGGTAAGTACTTTGGTCTATTTTAGGGATTTCATAACCAGAAGTATGGCCCGGTGGTTGGGTAAGTACTTTGGTCTATTTTAGGGATTTCATAACCAGAAGTATGGCCCGGTGGTTGGGTAAGTACTTTGGTCTATTTTAGGGATTTCATAACCAGAAGTATGGCCCGGTGGTTGGGTAAGTACTTTGGTCTATTTTAGGGATTTCATAACCAGAAGTATGGTCTGGTGGTTGGGTAAGTACTTTGGTCTATTTTAGGGATTTCATAACCAGAAGTATGGCCCGGTGGTTGGGTAAGTACTTTGGTCTATTTTAGGGATTTCATAACCAGAAGTATGGTCTGGTGGTTGGGTAAGTACTTTGGTCTATTTTAGGGATTTCATAACCAGAAGTATGGTCTGGTGGTTGGGTAAGTACTTTGGTCTATTTTTAGGGATTTCATAACCAGAAGTATGGTCCGGTGGTTGGGTAAGTACTTTGGTCTATTTTAGGGATTTCATAACCAGAAGTATGGCCCGGTGGTTGGGTAAGTACTTTGGTCTATTTTAGGGATTTCATAACCAGAAGTATGGTCCGGTGGTTGGGTAAGTACTTTGGTCTATTTTAGGGATTTCATAACCAGAAGTATGGTCCGGTTGTTGGGTAAGTACTTTGGTCTATTTTAGGGATTTCATAACCAGAAGTATGATCCGGTGGTTGGGTAAGTACTTTGGTCTATTTTAGGGATTTCATAACCAGAAGTATGGTCCGGTGGTTGGGTAAGTAATTCATCCTCTATTGTATTGAACATAAACCCTTTGACGTTTTCATCATTTCCCCCGATGTCCAAATATTTCCTATAGATGAACATCCGGGAAAATTTGTCCAAGACGATTTCTGGTGATTTTTTTATTTTAACATATAAAGGATAGAATGTTCACTGGCCCAAAACAATCAACTATTTCAAGGCTAAGCGGCAGTATACTCGTCTCCAAATAATTATGACCACGATGGTCACAATATACATCTTACTTCGTAAGCTCAATGGTTTAGAAAATAAAAACAGTACACAAATATAATAACCTTTTATCACTTATGATATACGCTCTTGTGTTATTTTATTATTATTTCCATCAGTATTACACTGTTCAAGTGATTTTCTTGTGAAAATAAAATCTGAAAATCATATATTAAACAACAAAATAAAAAAAGTGATCAAAATTATCTTTTTTTTACATAATAGTAAAAGTATAGAGACAAACAACAATGACCTGTCCGTTTGATCTTTCATTAGTAATATTTATATAGGAGGGTCCACCTAATACGTGTGTCATATACCCTTTTGTCATATTGAATTTAAAAAAAAATGGTATATGGTACATGGGTTGCTTTGGGATTCGTCGTTAATACATATACACATTAACCCTCTTGCTGCCAAACGGGCATATATATATGTATACTCTACCGCCAGCCTGCCATACGGACACATATGTCCTTTCAATGGAATAGACAACTTTTGGTTTACATTCTAAGAGATACTCAGATTTTTTTTAAAAGTAAACAAAAATGTAAAATGTTGACTATTGAGATCATAATCTTCAAATAACTAATGGTGTCTTATGACTACAAGCGCGTCTGACGTCATATTCTATTGTTGACGTCATATCATTTGGCATTGTGAACTTCAATTTGGCACTGCCAATGTTGCATTGAAAATTAATTTGGCAGCAAGAGTGTTTACCATGATAAGTGTTCACATCATATAGACGAAATATACTCGCGTGATCCCTGTTACCTAAATATACCTGTCCATAATAAATGTTTAAATGAAAGGTCAAGCGGACAGGTCAATGTTGTTTGGCTATACATACTATTTATCACGTGATATATTATTTGTTTTGTCCACAATAAACTGCACGATGTTCATTTTTTCCTTTCAGAACGTATATCGGACATTTCCCGTCAATACTGATAGCTGATCCGGACATGATTAAACAAATTTATGTCAAAGAGTTCCGATCATTTCCGAACAGACCTGTAAGATAGCACCACACACACACACATTAATATAGTAGATGTCGGAATCAATTTGTTATTGTTTGCTTGCCTCTCCGGAGCACCAGGTCCCTCTTCCCTGAGAAAATTCAAGTGTTTAACTTATTTTCACAGTTTCCGGACAGTTTTTACTTTGCTTTGGGGTTGTGATTTGGACAAGGATTAGCATGTTTGTTTTTTATAATGTTGACTTTCAAGATTTCATAATTACTCGCTAGATGAACATTCCAATTAATCAAGAAATCAGGAGAATATAAAGTTTGTAATTATATAATCTTCATAACTGTGTATCTGGTCATTGAAACATTTTTCCGAAACAATTAATTATTATTCAATTTTCATTTCTAAAAAGTAGCAAATATCAAGGCCTAAGCATCACATGTACCTCTCATTGCCTATGTTCGAAAAAATCTAATGGAAGTGTCGAGAGTTGAACGTTTTAATAAGGTCACTGTTTCCTTGCATCGTTTTCGATTTGATATGAGAACTTATCTTGATTTGGGCGTAAAACACATTCATACCATCACCATCCATGGTGAAACAAAATTGCATTAAACTCCCCTCTCCCTCCCCCTCTCTCTCTCTCTCATTATCATTTTTTTGCTATTATATTGTATTTCCATTATTTTTTTTAATAGGAACTTATTTACATGGGTGACATTCTTGGCGGCTCCGTGACACTTGAAATTGATGACCATTGGAAATTCCTACGCCATATTTTAAGCCCTTCTTTTAGTCCAGCTAAACTCAAGCAGGTAAATTTCATTTTATGCCTCCGACGAATATACAGTGCTTACGGCAGTAGCGGATCATTAGTGCAATATTCACTGCTCTCCGAGAAAAACATTGCTGCCGATTGTATTTTTTTGGTACTATCAATTGACATTTCTCCACTCTTTCAATTTATCATTAGATGATAAAAATCGTCCGACTATAAGTATGGGCAATCCACGCGTTTTGTACCCCATGTATTTACGTCAGTAACGAATCAATTTGTGAGTAGCGGATCGCGCCACCTAGTGTCAAGAAAACGATAGCGGATCAACTCAAAACATGATTAGTTTGAGTTTCCATCATTCAATTGCAAAAATACTAATCATGAAACAATATTAAAGAGTTTTAATCGTAATATCAACAAATGTAATGATTAAAATAAATAACAAAAAAACAAATCATCGCAATGTCCCTGATAAATTAAGTCAATCGACATTGTCTTGAATACTGAATTATAAAAGCAGTAAATGGCGAAGGAAATAAAATAAAATAATTGTACCTTATAAGTTATAAATATTATGACATACTCTTGTTCATGAAGATTTTATTTTGACAAGAACAGTATATGCATACAATGATACTTATTGGTATTGTACACTGTACATCATAGGACCAAAATTGTTACCAGACAAAAATATAGAACAGAATAAAACTTTAATTGTCTTAAACACAAAATATAGGGTTGGATATTAATATATTTATTCAATATATTCTAATCTCATACAGATTATCCTTCAAGCATGACAATTATGCCTTCTTTAAAATGCTCATTGATCTGGTCTTATCATATGATAAATAAGATAGTGACATGGCATGGCATGACAATGCCCCCATCTTTCTCATGGGGTACTGGTCATGGAGGGAAGCTAGGCACTGGTTCTCCAATAGCCTCTCCATAACTGAACCCACCAGAATCTATTATTTTACTGAAAGCACCAGACAGCCCCATGGGTACATGCCATATTTTTCTTAGCCTTTCGAGAGGTCCCCCCCTCTGTAGGCAGCATCTGATCCGTTATTGCCGTAATTGCACCCTGCATAAACTGGTTTATTTTTTATTGTCATGAACTGTAAAACTCAATAAAGGTTTATGTCATGAAAGAAGACATGTTAACGAGTGTAAAGAGCTATTGTAATCATTTCAAATTACCTTTGAAAGTATTGAACACGTTGGTCAAATCGAAAGTTAGGTTTTGGAAATCACATCCATGTAGCTGAGACGCTTGTGACATTCGCATTAAAAAGCCGAGAATTTACAAAATAGGACGTTTATCAACACAAATGAAACGTAGAATTAAGTAAAAATACCAGCTTTACAGAAATATATCCGAGTGTTATTGGTCTCTCGTAATGATATGGAAAAAATTAACTTTATTCTAAAAAATGATCCGCTACTGACTGAGATCCGCTACTGCCGTAAGCACTGTATGAAAGATTAAAATGTGTAGGGGTTTCAAATTACAATAAATATAAGTCAAATCTGACAAATATAATAGAATACAGAAATGATAATTAGATATTGTACCAGGTTTGGACGATCAATGAACCAAAAGTCGCCCTTTGATTTTGCGAATATTGTACATTTCAACTTCAATGGCGATATCCAATAAAGTCAAGGTAAACACATCCAATGAAGCAAACTATGCTGTATATGTTCAACTACATTTTAGGTATACGTAATAGCCCATAATGATTTTGAAATGTAAGATAAAACTGATTCTTCAAGTTCCGTTTCGTATTTAATTTTGGTTAATGCGTCGGTTATGACATCCCCGAAATGCTCCCTTATTATGCAGCAATACACCTGCTTGTTCTGCTTATGATTATTTGTTTCACAATTAATACGGTATGGTAGAGCTTGTTCCGCTACTGGAACTTTATACAGTAAAACAAGATACTTAAATTGTTGTCTCGAGGATATTGTAAGCATAAACTTTCAAAGATACACGGTTCCATGTTTCTTCCATTCTTAATTTTGTCTATCGCAAATGACGGGTATAGCTAGCTGAACAGGTGGTGCTTACCCTTCGGTGCACCCGGCCTCACTTCGCTGGTGGAAGTTCACGCCTTTAACTTAATTTGCCATCCCAGTTTTCAAAAAAAATTACTTTGCTTTGGAAATGGTCATTTGGATATTGGTTTTATATACAAATGCATACTACAGCCTGTATCTGTTTGAAAGTACCGATATATATATATATATATATATATATATCAAGCTTGCAAATGTGTAGTCTTTATGTGACACGGCAATGGTCTTTATGTGACACAGAATTGCTATTTATAATTATCTTTCTTTTTGTATCATATGTAAAAACTTTGTTTTGGAAATATAATATGTTTTGTTGTTTTTCTTCCATAAACGATGCAAGACTTTTGCTACTGTTGAACGATGTACAACAAGAATGATCTCTAGATTAAAGAAGTTATCCACTGATGGAAAACACGTAGACTTGGAAAAGTAAGCTTTCTTATATCAAACTAAAATTATTAAAGATTTCAGTATAATTCTTTTTACAAGTTTGTGCGAAAAAAATGTGAAAGAGAATGAATGAGGTACTAGTAGTGACTAGCGTGTTAGTATTTTACAAACCGCTTCAAATTATGTTAGCTGTAACCAGGTTCTTATAAAACCTTTCTGTTCTATTGGGATGTTCCAAAATAGTTTAAAACGCTTCTACATTGGTGTTGGCATATAACACAGTGTCAATTTTTATACATTAGAAAAATGAACAGATGTTTTGTTTTTGGACGAGAGTTTCTATAACGTCTTAAGTATAACAAAATGGTAAGTACTCAACGCTTATATAGAAACGTTTAAAGTCGGCGCTATCATCCAAAATAAATTTAACGTACCGTTTTGAATTCGTACCCATAATAAAGTAACCAATTCTTTACCAAATTATTGGTAGGTTTGGCACTTATCCGTTAGGTCTGTGTTAAACTTTTAAGTGGCAAGTTCTGTAGATGAATTTACTAATAGAAATCCTTTTAGATTGTTCCATTCTTTCCCGCGAAACCCCTAAAGGTGTCGCCACACTAGTACAGAAACAGTGCAACATGTGCGTGGTTAAGTGAGAAATTTGGAAGCATTGAATTTGGACTACTTGTTCATATCATTATGTTTTTAACTTATGAGTAATGTCAGTCTTAAAATATAATAGAGGAGCCAGGAACTGACATAAATGTGCAATTAACCGAGTGAGTTTCAAAGCTTTTCATCTTTGAATGATTTTGGCTAATTCTTTCAAGTGAGATACCAATATAAATATATTCATTAATACATGAATACTGATTGATATATCTCAAACGTGGCTGGTGAAGCTACCTTAACAGAAGGTGATTACCGTTCCAGAGCACCCCACCTCACTTCCCTGGTGGAAGTATTCAACTTAATTTGGTAGTTTCAAAGTTTTTACCTCTCTTTAGCATTGTGATTTTGACATGGATTTGTATGCTTTATTTTTAATTTATAACACTTTGCCGCTAATTTATTAAATTGATTTAAATTCACAGTCGATCTAATTATTGTACTTTTTGAAGAAAGTAATTTGTATCTGGACTTGAGAACATCCGAATGCAATTAAGAATAATTGTAAGAAGAGTTCGACTATTTTTATTTTATGCAAACATAAAGAATAACTTGACAATCTTTATTTTATCCAAACAGAATCTGTCATGTATTCGCTCTGGATGTTATATGCGGAACAGCCTTTGGTATAGACGTTAACTCCCAGGATAACCCGGATATTGAGATAGTACGAATGGCTAGATACATGACAACGGCAACCGTCTCCGGTCCCGTGCTGTTATTGCAAGGTACGTATTGACGACCGTCTCTGGTTCTGTGCTATTATTACAAGATACGTGTTTACATCTGTTCCTTGTCCTGTGCTCATTTTACAAAGTACGTGTGTTGACAACCGTCTCTGGTTATGGTCGTCTGTTATTACAAGGTACGTTTGTGACAACCGTCTCCAACCTGAGATCACAATCCCAAAGCAAAGTAAACTTTAAAGCTTTGGTCATATATATACAATGTACATATGCTATACACTTGACACGGATTTTATTTTTAGGTTTTTCCTAATGATCTAAATTACACTGCCATCCATAAATAACTTTACAAATTTATATTTGCCATAGGTTTACAATACAAGCATCATATCAAATTCACACAATTGAAATATTAAAGTTTTTCCTGTGTTTCTAAGTGGTATCTTAACTTTATAATCTAAATGCATGTAATAAAGTTGTTTTTTTCTTGTAAATCAATTTTTTGTAATTTTCTGAAATTGTGATGGAAAATTTAAAACTTGGGAATATTATATTTTCCAAGATAAAACACTATATTAGCTGAAAACCACTCAGCTTAAGCGTAATTATGATTTTAACGATTTAATTTTGTGAAGATTTTGTTTGGATAGGAACAGTTTGAAATTAAACTTGTATGATACTTTATGGAAGGCAGTGTATATTTAACTCGGTTGTAATTGAAAAAGTAATAATACCTTTTTCGTTTAAAGTGTTAATGTGTAAGCAAGTTGTATAAGCATCGATATTTATATATAACAAGACAAAGCAAAGTGAAAGTCTCGTATAAAACATGTCTCAACAACGTGCTTGTTTTTGTATACAAAGAGTGTTATGGTTGTAGGTTTAGTTGTAAACTGAAACAACGAATTGAAAATGCTACTGGGGCATCAGTAAATCGCCAAAAAAAATTCACTTTCGATTTTTAGTATTTTTTGTATTAATTCATTATACATCCACTTTTTATTACGAATACAAGTAAAATCTTAAACCCATATCAGGAATATTACTGTGGGTCGATTGCTCGCAAAACCATTTGCGATTTTATGATCTTAGAAATCTAGTATTGCCAAACACTTCTGTTATTTAAAATTGTGTGAATGCAACTATATGCAATAAAGAGATTTTCCTTATACTTCTGGTGAGCAAATAATATTAAAAAGCTGAAAACTGAAATCTGGCGAGTTGAGCACGTAGCATTATAGGTCTTAAATTTATTCAACATATCACAAGTATGAAATGCAAATATAACAACAAGCCTAATCTACAGAATATTATTGTAAATCTAAACTAAAATATTGTGTTTTATTTAATGTATTTTAGCTTTATTTCCGGAACTCAAGACCGTGATGAGAAAATTCAAACTTGCCTTCTTACCTAAAATGGCGATAGACTATTTTGTTGAGCTTACAAAAACAGTATTTAAAGAAAGGCAAACTATCAATCAGGTAAGATGATAATGAAGACAAAATAACAGCGGAAAATTCAGGAAAGTTCCATTTTTACCTTCCACTAAAATTCTAATTTCGACTAAAAAGACTAAAAATCACGGAATTAAGCAGTTTTGAACATTTTTGTGAAAAATTATTTTTCAAAATTTTTACATAGAAGTTAATAGGTGGGGGTAGAAAATTTTTAAAGGAACTTTTACCAAAATTCATAGGCTTCAATATTTGCGGTTGAAGAAGTTACAATTGGTTAAGGAAATTTTTTCGAGGATATAATACCTGTCATTGTTAACATGCACATGTATATCATTGACTTGTGATTCCGTTGGCGAAGATATCCACGGAAACATCGAAACTTCAAATACCACGTGAATGAATGGCTTTCCGGTATATTTCTTAAAATTGGCTTTGAGTCTGTGGTTTTTAGCCTTTGTTTAGCAATCTCGATTTTCGAATACAATTTTGTATATCATTATGTTCAGATTATTTAAAAATCTCCTCCAATTTTTAAATTAGAAATAAAGTAATTTTACAGCACTAGACGGCCGTTTCGGAATACAATTCCTTATCAGTATTGTTTAGACAAAAATTATGAACCAAAATTGTTATCAAGATGTTGAAAAGATACCCAAAGGACCAAAATATATTTTACCAAATTTAGCTTAAAATACTTTGCATGAGGGGGTTTACCTTACGTTTTTAAGAAAACGAGAATGGCCGAATTGAATATTGTTGCTCTTACTATTTTGGTTATTATTTTGCTTTAGCAAAGTCTCGAAGTAATTACCTTGTTGTTGGTTAGATAGTGATTTGAATATGTACTGCTATTGTGAAATACACTTTGAATTTGTAATGTAAAATATATTAATTTTGGTCATCCAATTGCTTTTGCAAGTTTTCCTGTTATTTTTAGTTTGAATTATGAATTGAACATGGACTTGTATATTTGTTTTTATATTGTGATATAAACTTTGAATTTGTAATGTAAAAACATTTTTTTTCAGGAAAGAAGTGATTTTTTACAGTTGCTCATAAACGCCTATAGCGAAAAGAATGCAAAATGTAGCAATAAAACAAGTGACGGCAGCTTCGAAAGTTACTTAGAACGTGGTAAGTCAGCACCGATTAGCTAAGTAGCTGAGATTAATAAAACGCGGTAAGTCAGCACCGACTAACTAAAGTCCATTTACGATCCTTTAGTCTCTTGGTTTTTCGTAAAATTCTCTAAAACGAAACTTTTTATTGTAAAAGTAAAATCGTACATGTATTATACAATTCATGCCGTAATTAATTTTTAATATTTCTATCCTTAAACTTTTCTCAGTTTTGCCCCATACTCCGTAAATTTTGGTCAATTTTGAGCAACGGCTATTTTGTCTAAGTCCTACATTTCGGTCGAAACCATTTCGGACAGGGAAATGCTGAGCTAATTTGCATAAGAAATACTTATCGACAATATGTTGATACGCAACACTACACATGATTGACAAGGACGGATATTGTTTTCATAAATTTGTTTATAAAATTACATGTACTCAAAATTGTTTAAATCTATCAATATACATATGGTGTTTTTGCGAAATAGCATTCTTGCCAAAATTCACGTGCAAATCATTATTTGAGACAACTCTCTCTCTCTCTCTCTCTCTCTTTGTGCCATAATTTTTACTGAAATTCATTTAAGAACGGTCATACTTAACCCTGAAAAACTTAAAACAATTCACATGCAAATCATAATTTGAGACAACGTTTCTCTCTCTCTCTCTCTCTCTCTCTCTCTCTCTCTCTCTCTCGTTGTACCATAATTCTTACTGAAATTCATACTTAACCTTGACAAACTTAAAACGTTGAATGAAGAAGACAGGACTTGCATAACTATATAGATTCATTAAAAGTTCTACAAATAAAAGAAATGCCACCCGAGAAGTCTAAATTCATTACAGTAAGTGTTCACGGTTTTCCCTTTTCGAAATATTTAATTAAATTATTCATAAATTGTTTTTATTTTTATTTTCCCCCATTTCAATGATTAATAGATCATGGAAAACTTGATACTTTTTTTACAAGTAAAATTCTAATATGTAAGAAATGGTAAATTATGGTAACTGATTAAACTTATAAATCGTGTGTACGGATAATTAGTAAGACTGCAAGAACTTTGTCTAATCTACTTGGTGGTTGGCAAGAACTACCGCATTCATGATCAGGTGTACACGTATTGTAAAAGTCGGTCAACTTTGCCTTTAGCCATTAGGTAACCGGATTATAATTAGATGCGTATGTTAACAAATATTTCTGATCGTTGTAGCAGAAAATATGAATTAAATAAAAACGATAAATCAACAACTGAGACTCAGTTAAAAAGAGTTTCAGGAAAACTGATGGTGATATAAATATACACGTGGTTGGGACTGTGGGAGTGACTATCTTCGTATAGTCGAAGAAGCTAAGATTGTGTTAATGACCCGTAACAGAAACTGATTAGCATATGAAAAACCCTCTCACTCCTGTTTTTGGTATCGCCGCAAAGGTTAGGAAAATGGCGCTAAAACAATTTACATAGCGATATAGAAGGCGATATTAAAAAGTTTTAATATGAAGTCAAGAGGGTAGATTAGACGCCGGTTGCATCAGGCCACATTACGGCATAGGCTTGTTTTCACGATGCAAAAAGCTATGATTTTTATTCACACGTTAACCAAATGAAAAGGGACAAAAACCAAGAGACTAATTAAAAACGCGGTAAATCAGTGCCGACTAGCTAAGTAGCTGAGATTAATAAAAATGAGTCTTTTTCTGTTTTTTATATTAAAGAATAATGTTCTAAAATGGTTAATAATGTAAACAAAACATTTCCCGTTACATCTATTTATATACCAGTGGTTGTTCAAGGTTCTTTGACTTATAGATATCACTGACTAACAACCCTTGCATATATATGTAACGGTTGTTATACATATACAATATACAAAAATACTAATCCAAATCCAAATCACAATCCAGAAGCAAAGTAAAAGTTTTTGAAACTGACAAGTTAGGTCAAACACGTAAACTTTCAACAGGTGAGTGAGGCTGGATGCTCCGGAAGGAAAAAATCTCTTGTTAAGCTAGCTAAACCAGCTATGTGTGTAATAAAAAAATAAGTGAACGGAACATGAAACTATGGGAAGTCAAATATATCCAAGGCAATCCTGAACACGAAGGCATCAACAATACTGTGATGACGGTTTTTATCGTTTTATCGATTGCTATTTGTTAAACATCTAGGCATTACCGACAGAGATTTATATGCGAATTCGTTGATGTTCATCATTGAGGGTTTTGACACCACTGCTGTTGGCTTATTGTACAGTGTTTATAGATTAGCTATTAATGAAGAATGTCAAGAAAAATTGATTGAGGAAATAGACAGGGAAATTGGACAGGTAGGTTAAAAAATGTTTCAGAACAAATGACGGACAAAAAGAAATACACAAAAGTGATATAACCAAACAAGGCGACTATTTTCGAGCAGTTGGTCACGGAATTTTTATTCCATAATTGTACGTACATGTATATACAGAACAGACATATTGAAGGTTAAACACTGTGCTAACGAGAGGGTTGACCTGCCATGTGACCAAGATGTGGTAGGTACCGACCAAAAGCTACCTAGAGATATAAAGCAGCGACCTTAAAGCCATCGAGACATAGCTTATGATGGGCCAAGTCAAGTTGCCTATTCGGCATTATTTCATCTTATCGATGCTTTAATGCTCGACAGGTCTCTACTGTAATTCTCTATATCTGACACTGCTGTATTGCTATAAATTTGTATGCACACTTGAGTTGCTTCTATAATCGGTGCACCCTGACGTTGATGTTTGTAAGTAATACTCAGTAATAAAGAATATTCAGATTTGCATTCTTCTTAAAACAATAATTTGTTAGTATTAATAATTTTTTACTTCGTGTTGTTTGTGTGGTAGTTCATTTATACAAAGAAAATTGCAATATCTCTGATGGAGTCTTACCGCGAGTTTAATAAAGATAGTGACCGTGATTACGTTACATTCAAGAGTAATTCGGGTTTCAATCTGATATCTTGTGTCACGTAGATTTGCAAGTATTAGTCGTCGTCATCTTTCTTTGTATGTTCATAATATTGGAGGTTGTGATACATATCTGATTTAAATTGCTCTCTATTTTCTAGCAAGCGCCTGATTATGAAAACATATCAAGGTTGAAGTACATGGATTTGTATTTTAGCGAAGTAATGCGAATGTATCCCCCAAATACGAGGTAATAGACACATTCAAGAATACACGTTCTATTCTCATTACCTTTTTGGAACACCGGTCTCACTTCCCTGGTGGAATTTCACGTGTCTTACCTAACTTGTCAGTTCAAAAGTTTTTACTTTGCTTCAGGATTGATTAAGACATGGATTAGTCTGTTTGTTTTTGATTTGGTCTTTACTGTGATAATTTTCCCTTAGTTTTATGAACAAGCCAAAACAAATTAATTAACTACCATATAATCAATTCTCGTACCTCGGACAGAAAAATCTCACGCGCACACCAGTGCTAGATTTTTCTGTCTTGTCCAGTTTGTCTGATACTGCCTCACGCGACAATTGAACAATCAGAATGACGTATCCGATCATTGCGCTTGACGTCATCAAAACACAGCGTTTCTTTATTTATTTTTCACATATGTGTTTTATTTTACTTTTTATTCCAAATATTTCATTGTCAGAGTTTTTTATATATGCATTGAATACAAATCGTTGATATTTTAAAATTTTGAAGAGTTGTCGATGGGATTATTTTCAAAGGGCGGATTTGTACAATGCTTTAGGTGCCCAAAGGAATACAAGAGGCCCCTTGAGGGTACGTGTTTTGTTTTGTATGTATCGCAGTTATAAACACTTAAATGGTACGAGAAATAGAATCTATCACTTGTTCGTGACCAATACCGGTTGATCTCAGTCTCGGGTGCTGTGATGTAACATATCCTAACCTCTGCAAAGCCTCGATTGGGATATATGTTACATCACACCACCCTCGACTGAGATCAACCGGTATCGGTCACAAACAGGTGAGAGATTCTATTAACGTTTACCTCTCACTGGTGACTCTTACCAATCTCAGAATCTTATAGTACTCATATTTTGTAGAAAAAAAATCTGTTTGAAGTATTTTTCTGTACGTTTATCCTTGCTGGATAAAGTTTTTATTAAAAAGTAAATATCTATGTGCATGATGTAACCAATCTATTCACCCAGTTGTCATTTGTATTACTTTTAGAAGTAACCGGGAAGCTGTCGAAGATGTAACCATAAAAGGTTACACAATCCCTAAAGGCGCCGAAGTCACTGTCCCTATTTACGCCATGCATTATAATCCTGAATTCTGGCAGGAACCAGATAAATTCAACCCCGAAAGGTAAGAACACTGACAAATAGATAAGTAACACGTAAATGACACAATAATCAGTGACAATTAACAATGCAGACAGCAAAAAAATTAACAAAACTTCTAAAAAGTCTAGACATCGTAAACCTTTTCATAGAAAATGGTTTCCCATAGGCACATTGGTGCCTACCGGTAGGTCTGCTATTGAGAATTCTGTTGACACGTTGGATTTATTCTCGTTCATGATTGGGGAATATTAAACACTTTTAAAAAGTATAGTTTATACACGGACCTATATGTTTTTGATTAATTGTTTTTACATATACAATTTATGAATTCACTTAGTCTTTTTTGTCTATTAAAAAGTGATATTTCCTGCTCAATTTTATTATTTTCAGGTTATTTTTTTCTCTATATGTATTGAACTTCTAATAGACTTAAAGTGTTTATAATACATATAGCATAAGCATATGTCAGTGTTTGTATTTTAGATTTTTACCAGAGGAGAAAGGAAAACGACATCCATTTTGTTACATGCCGTTTGGTCATGGTCCAAGAAACTGTATCGGCATGAGATTTGCACAAATCGAAATTAAAATGGCATTGGTGAAGATATTGCAGAATTTCCGTTTAAGAAAGACAAGCGAAACAGAGGTTGATTTATAAGATGATAATCAATATACTAATTTAATAATTTATTTTTTGTATCCCAAATTACCCTATATATATTTGTTCTCTTCATTCTCAATTTCGATAAACACGTTGCTGATGTGTCTGGATAGGCGTGGAGTGCTTACTCTTTCTGAGCACCGGACCTCATTTCCCTGGTGTAATTTCACGTGTTTTTTAGTTTGTCAGTTTCAAAGTATTTACTTTGCTTTGGGATTGTGATTTGAAAATGGATTGGTATGTTTTTATATTTAGATCCAGAAGAACTGGGAACAAAAGTATAAATTACCACAGTTTATTCCGTCAAATTTTAGTGATATAAACTAATAAAGTCGTTTGGCAATAATTGAGAATACTGAAACGACACTAAAATAGAAAAATCTAGGATTTTTTAGTTTTTGTTCAATGCTCGTCCATTTGGTAAATGGATTTTGCTGAACGCCCTTCCAATGTAAAATCAGGTTAGGCTAAACGTCAAAACACTTGTATTCGATGACTATCTGATATTTAACCATTTTATGTACAATGTGTGACCAGTGTTATAACAATGCATATTCAATGCTTGCTGAATGCGAGTTAAGTTTGTGCATGTTCAAATCAGCTTAATGCTTAGTAAGTGTATCCAATGTTAAGTAAAGTCTTTTCAACGTTCATCCAATATTAAACAAGTTTGTATCCATTGCATGTTTGTTTCACTCATACGGTCTTGATAAATCACAATCATGCCGGCCAATATTCAAATCATTATTCCAAAATCTAATCAAAAACATTTAGCACTAGCAAATAAAGTTAAGCACATGACTTCCACAGGAAAGTTAGGCCTAGTGTTCCGGAAAGGTAAGCAGCCGCTATCTAGCTATGTACATCCGCCATGTATGAAATGAAAATTAAAAACGAAAGGAAGATAGAAGCAGGTGACGTGGAAAATATGCAACATAACTCTGGATGTAGAGCCAGCATCATTTGGGTTTATTCCCTTTTAACATACATTAAATATAATGGGATTTATACAAATTTTTCAAAGATTTTTTTTTGTTTATTATTGCTTTGGGATTTTAATTTGGGCATAAATTGGTATGTTTGTTTTTGATTTGCTAATTAAATGCCCAAACGACTGAGTAAAATAGCACCTTTTAATTTGTGATTTGTGTGATTGTATTTTAGTTCACTTACTAAAGATATATTAGTTATTTTGTTTATATTGGTTCTCTTTTTCAGGATCCAATAGAGTTCGATAACGCTTCTGTTGGAATTCTCCGACCTAAAAATCCCGTTATGGTGAAAATAGAAGCAAGACACACATAGATGATAACAATGAATTTATTTTATGTGTAATATAATGAACAAAATAACTTTTTATTATCAGTTGTTATAATAAATCACAATACTAGATAGACGTTACTATTAAACCAGGTAAACAGATTATACTGACCGTGGCCGACGTTCATGGATAGAGTTCGATCAAACTTGGCAATTATGTATATCAACTAGGTCACAGGTTACGAGAACAAATTTGGTCTCGTGTTCAATAGACTTGTGATTGAGACGGGAGTATTTGTCGCTCAAGCGACTGCTATAGTTAAAAATAATTACTGTATAAGGGGAAAGTTTTGATATAAAATAAAGAATAAAGAATTTTTATAAATCAGACTTGATTTTCAATGATCAGAGTAACAGAGTAAAATATTATAGAGAAGGATGAAAATATAGCATATGCATTAATAAAAGTGTTGACAATTAAAATTCCCTTTCAGAGAGATTGGAAATATTTTGAGTCACTGTGTTAAATATAACAGCGGGGTCTTTGTTTGACTGTAATAAAACAACTTGCAACCTCCTGTTTTATGAAAGAGCTTCAAATAGTCGGTTATAATTTTTTAATCTCCCATGCACTAGATACTTAACCATTGGAAGATAAGACGGTTTAAAAGTTTTAAATGTCTTAAACAAAACCAAAAACTGTGTATATTTGTCTTTTAATTGAAAACAATCAATACAAAACGAAAATAAAGCTATGGTCAAACTATTTTAAGCAAATGAATGACATAATATAGTGACGTTTAAGTCACACCCGATTTACATTTCGGTTTCAGCGACAATTTGCTTTTATTTTTGCATCACAAAAGTCTTCGGAATGAAGATAAGTTAAAATTCAAATATTTGAAAGTGCAACAAATGCCAGTATCACGCTATATCGAATTTTTCTCGCACCAGTGGTACCGTGATAAAAAAACTAAACTTTGTAATTTGCTCCAGTGTTACTGTGGTAAAATAGGCCACAAATAGGTTTTCGGCAAGACTCGCATCAGGACATGCCAAACACTATCTTGCAATACAGCCAAATATAAATAAGAATACAAAACGTAATTCACGTTGCAGTTTTAATTTCGAGTAATTAATTGGAAATATTTGGAAAATAGTCCAGACGTTCACCTCGGCGCCGTATATCACACGTTGCACAGTGTATGCCTCCACCAAATTCATACGCGTCTCTGTATGGGACTCGTATACACTTTATTCCTAAAACAAATACAGATGAAGAAATAAAGATCATTTAACCTTGTATACATAAAAACATTAAATATAAAAATTATTCAGAAAAAAATTCTGATAAATTAGAACAGATTTTTTTTAAAAGTCAGAGCAAACAATTTGCAACAAAATGAACGAAAATAAGAATGCTCATACAAATATTGCAAGAATGATCAAGTTTGGAAGATCACCGTCCATAAAGGCTTAACAGTATAAAATGGAGCACAAAGAAACTGTTCTTGTCAGTTTTAACAGTTTTTACTTTTCTTTGGGATTGTGATTTTGTGATCGATCGGTATGACTGTGTTCGATTTTACCAGAACACTAAAGACAAAATATATACTTATCAAAGGATCTATGACATGGATTAAGATAATTCACGCGAACTTTCACACATTTAGATAATGCTTTTTTTTTTTCATTTCCAATGGTTATTGAATATCATGACATGCCTTCCGAATGAAAAACTGACAACAAAATCTCCTCTTATAACAGATTGATAATACCTAATGATTCCAAGTAGTTTATGGTTGGTGTTTCGCTCTCTTCCACTATTGCTGTATGAGGATCTGTCATTAAAAGGTTCATACATAGCCAATAACTAGACTGACATAGTGCCGGTACCTCTGTAGAAGATGGCATAGGAGCAAACTGGACCTAGTGGAAGACAAACAATTAAATAAAGCAATCTGTAACACTCGACAAAACAGAGCTACAACACGAACAACCAAGGAAATGAAACAACACACACATGTTACAATAAAGACATGTAACAACGAACACACGAAAGAAGAAAACTAATTAAGATAACCACATATTCAGATAACCAATTATGAAAGTCCTTACTTTAGAAGACACTTGATCTAACTATTCTAATGACAAATTGGTATTCTGTGATTTATACCAAGTACGTGTACTTTAAAATGTTTCTATTCATCCCACTTTTTAAAACCAGTGGTCCGTAAACTCATGTATTTGGTTTACTTATAGAACGGTTTAAAGGAAGAACGAATACATGTAAAACACGGAGATACGAATAAATGCAATGTAGACCAAATGCATGCATAAAAGAACGTGTTTACAGAATATTTTTCACGGTTTTCCAGTTTCGCTTTTTATAAACATTATTTTCCTACCTCCCAATTAGATCCTGTAAACAGTCTCTCCCTGTCGTGTTTGGCTATTGGCTTTTCAGGACAATTCATCAAAATACCTTTGCGTTCATTTGTTGGTGGAACAACAGGTACCAGTGAACAATCTACATTTAACAATTTAGAGGTCATGATTTTCCCGATAATTAAGTTAAAACAAAACGAATGTAACATTTTATGGCGAAATCACAATACTAAAGCAACGTAATCATATTTTAAACTAAAAGATTAAGTTAAACATGTAAACTCCAAATGAAATAAAATAAATAATAAACCGTGAATGCCAAAATGCTACAATATTGTGATGATGTCCCACAGTTCCATGTTCCTTTCATTGCTAATTTTTATTACACACACATTGCAGATATAGCTAGCTTAACAGAAGGTACATCATCGCATCTCCGGTGGATGTTCATGTATTTAGCTTAATTTGTCAAAGTTTTTGCTTTGCTTTGGAATTGAGACTTGGACATGGATTGATATGCTTGTTTTTGATTACTACAGTCGCCACAGTTTACTCGTTAGGTGAAAAATCACATTTTTATATGACACTTCAACCATTGATGGTTATTAATTATATACGATACAATCTTACCAATATGAACAGGAGACAAGTCGTCTGGAAAGTGAATTTCATGGACTCGATAGCCACGTGATTTTGTATGTCGTCTGATCCATTCAATTCCTTTTCTATTACTTGTAAACCCATGTTGAACAATTAAATCCTTTCCAAGACGTAACACATCGGCTGCATCAAACACCTGTACAATTATCAAGCGATACATTATTACTAAACTTGTTATAATTTTGTAGCACTATATGGCCGTTTCAAAATACATTTGCTAGTTAGAAATGCTCGGACCAATGTTGTGGAAATCGAATTTTTTTCAGTTGTGAAATAAGAAAAATAGAAGGTCCAAAAATAACTTCACAAATCCAACTAAGATACTACTTAAAACGATAAAGTATAGCTTAGCAATAAATTCCTCTCAAAAACGTCAAGATAGAAGGTTACAATAATGGTGTTTAGAGCAGACTCAATCCCAACCTCGGAAAATGTGAATTTACCTTTAAACTCGCATCATATCATGTCGATCTAGTGTTTGCCTACTCTGTCTTCCATGTTTTGCAGGAGAACAAAAAAAACCACACTAAACTAAAACATTCTGGGACTAATGCAAACATATAAGAAGTATTATGCACCGAGGATATTACAAACTCAATAGGCAATAATTGTGTATTATTGTCATGAATATACTATTGTATAAATTTGCTGCTACTAAAAATTTGAAATTCCTAAAAAATTAAGGTATACTATACTCCTCATGCAAAGTATTTCCTTGGTTTCATTTGGTAAAATATATTTTGGTCCTTTCCAACATCTTGATAACAATTTTGGTTTCATAATTTTGGTCCAAGCACTACTGATGAGGAATTGTATTCCTAAACGGCCGTCTAGTGCTGTAAAATTAAAACTGGTATAATATGTAATATAACAATTGCTTGTCAAATACATTAGCCACAAAGAACATGTAAAGACATCATATACCTCATACCCCTCAGTCTGACTTAACTTTGACTTTACTACTTCTATCGCACTTAATAAATACTAGTAATTCAGTGCTAATTATGGTTTTATATCAACATTAGTTACGCGCTGAACCTCTGGACCGTGGTTTCATAAAAAACAAACATACTAATCCATGCCCAAATTACAATCCAGAAGCAAAGTAAAAAAATGGAACTGACAAGTTAGGTTAGACACGTGAACTTCCACCAGGGAACTGAGGCCGGATGCTCCAAAAGGGTAATCACCTCCTGTTTAAATGATAAAACCAATCATTGTACAAGCGATAGTATTGAATTAAGCATGACAAATAAATGTCCAGAGGTTTGTTTAGGTACTTTTATATAAGTTAAAAATTTTGTTTTATTATCTTTAGCATTATTACTAAATAATTAGAATTGAAAAAAATTAAGATGTAAATCTTACCAAACATGTATACTAGTATTGTGATATGTACAATATCAGTTTGTGGTATAAATATTGCCGTTTATTTATTGCTCAACCCTTTGCTTCCCATGGTGTATTGTCCCCAAGCTGGAAAAGCTATCATGGAACACCATGATAATTTTTTGTATATAAAAACGTCATACTTATCATTATCAGGAGCTACGGATGAGGAATTGTAATCTTAAACGGTCGTCTAGTGGTATAAAATTAAAACAGGTATAATATGCAATTTAAAAGACCAAGCCGGTATCTCTGCTGGTGGCCCGAAGATCTAACAAACTCAGAAGGCAATAATTGTGTATTATTTACAGAAATATACTATTGTCTAAAATGCTGCTAGTTTAAAGTTGAAATTCCTTAAAAATTAAGATATACTCCCCATGCAAAATATTGCCTTAGCTTTTGGTAAATATATATTTAAACATCTTGAAAGCAATTATGGTTTCATAATTTTGGTCCAAGCACTACTGATGAGGAATTGTATTCCGAACGATCGTCTAGTGCTGTAAAATTAAAACTGGTATAATATGTAATTATCAACAATATAAAGTTTACTTACTGGTTCGGATTCGTTCGTTGGATAGGTATAATTTCTTATTATTTCTTTCCGTTCTTTGGATTTTCATCCCAGGGGAAATCCAAGTTGTATAAACTGTCTGCCATTGTTGGTTTTGGCGCCATTGTCCATAACATCTCGGCATCGTTAGTAAACATATCATTCAGAATATTTCTAAATTAAAACAAAATGTATGCTTTATTACAGACAGACCGGATAAAATTGGAATCAAAAGGAATGGTGTTTTACGTAATTAGAGTTGTAGAGTTGATTTGAGTAATAGTAATCAACGTCCCAGTAATGAATATTTCAAGATGCCGTTAGCTATAGGCGCAGAAATGTTGCCAGTGCGTTGCGATGTTGGTATTATACAGCAGATTATTTATCGTGCCACGCCTACCGTAACACGGACCTCGTTTATTTAAGTTCCTATCCAAAAGAACCGTGACTTTCATTTCGTAATGTCGACTTTGTGAAGTCTTGGTCAGACTAGGTCGGGGTTTGAACCATTTTTGTTGCTACAAAAATCGGTAAAGAAAAAGAAAAGTAACATGTTTGAAGTACAGAATGATATACGCATAATATATATGTCAATGAAGCGCACGGATTTGATCCGTTTTATTTATCTATTTATTGGAATGCGAGTGAATGGTAACTGTGGACTTAATGGACAAAGAAATAAAGCGGTTATACAGTATGAGAATTCTCAAGACATTGAAATTGATAGTGAATGTTATCTTCACAAGCACTCGATATTTTGAGAAAAATCAAATATTTCTTCGTAGGATATGATTAATTTAACGATGTTCCTTGTGACAAAACGCGTACTTCTTGTCACAATAGAAAAATGTATAAATTTCTGCATTTCTGCAATGCCGAGTTTAGATGTGATACCTCGCTATAAGTTAATAAACGACTGACCGGATATTAATTTGGCCACGCATTACTAGTTAATAATTTAAAAAAAAACTTACCTGTAGGACATCGATTCAAAATACCTAGCCCTAATACTCATTGTTGACTCGATAATCTCGTTGCCTAGAACGAGAAGTGTGTCACGTGGACATTCGGCTCCATTTTGATTCATAACTTCAAAGAATGGCGTCTTCATCGAATCACTAAAATCCATAGGTTTTGGTCTGTGTACTTTTACATTGCAGTGAAACTTTAATACTCGTTCCAAGTTGTCAAACTGTATCTTTGCTTTCTTGATGCTTTCTTTGCTTCTTAAACCTGCTCTGAAAAGACAATTTTCTTCCTTCAATGCAAACAAGCCAAGCCGTCAGATGTCAGAACGACTTGGTACAATACGGCTTGTCGAAAGTTTAACATTTCAAATATAAATTGGTGTATAATCGTCAGCTCATTCCTGTTCCTCGTCAGCGATAATTCACAGACTTTCAACAGCTGTTATCTATGCCTCCGTAGCTTTTTGGTTACTTGCTTTTTATATCTCGGCCATGACACCCGAGTCCTTTTCGTTAGACCAGTAGTGTTAAACTTTCGACAGATCTCTACTGTAAAGTTCTAAAAACAATGTTACTGAGTCAGAACTAAAAGTAAAATATTATTAAAACCCTACCGTTTCTGATTTTTTTTATAATTCTCATTTAGTTGGACCCATAAAATTTTTCTATGAATTTGCAGTTAGCAAGATGAAATTTTACAGATTTATATGAGAAAATTAAATCTGTAAATACACATCGTTTAAAATTTTCTGTACACTTTTGTATTGAATAAAACTACATCACGGGGACAATCACGTGACTTATGTTGATCACGCTTTCGGTTGAAAACGCTCGCTTCGACAGTAAGTTGACCTTAGTTTTGTATGATAGCGCATCAATTTGAAAATAAAATGTAGCCTAAGAAGATGTATATGTGCATACGTTTCCTTGCCAAAGACAACATTCAAATCCCGTAGTTTCTGCAAAACTTCGACAATGTTTTGATCAAGTTAGATATTCGGGTTGATCACGCTTTCACTTTTATGTTGTCGCTAATTTAAATTCATTAATCAACAAATTAGCACATTTTACACACGGATTTTCAGTATCTAGATATTTATTATATCAGAAAATATTCCTGGGCCAAAAATTTATTTTTAAGGATCTTGCTGCATTGTATAAAAAGTGCCCGTAGTACGGAAATTGACATTCTTACCTAAACGTCTGTCTGATTTCTGGCGACAAAACAGTCCGATATGCTGGCTCATCCTGAGGAATACAGGCGTTATCCGGTATACCTAATATCACTTCCTCTAACGGGTCCCACTCGTTATGTGAACAAACAATTCTCATTTCAGCTGAAACTATGATTTAAAAGATATGGTTACAAAAAGTTCATAGCAGATATTACAGTTTTAGAAAAACCATGGCGGATATAGTTTATGGCGCATATTTCGGTTATAGGCGGATATTTCAGTAAGATTTATCGTCAACTTCAATAAATTGAAACTACGTGTACATGAATTATAAGATATACAAATACAGCTTAATATTTATATCAAAATTGAATAATGTACTATGAACAGCAATGCTATCGGAGTCGCTGTGTCTGTGACAGTGAATTATGCGTTTATTGTCTATGGTAGATAAATAAGGTTTAGTTTCTTCACTTACCAGTACCTAGTCGTCATGAGAAATTGAAATTTCTAAGTTTTAAACATTGAAGTAAAATATTATAAAATATTCAAATCAAAATTGATTATCTTACGTTGTATTGGTACAATCAAACGCAAACATAACGGTCCCTGTTCAACTTACAACCCAAAAAGCAAAGTAAAAACTTTGAAAATTGACAAATTATGTTAAAACGTGAATTTCCACCAGGGAAGGGGGCTGGTCTGATAATCGAAACACCAATGATATTCTATAAAAGTAGTTACAAAAAGACATTGAAAAATAGCAGTAACATTGAAAGCATCCGATTACCGAATGATAGTAGTATGTTCTGAAAAAGCTTAAATAATTACCTTTCTTTGTCTTTTAGCATAGATCTAGAGTTCTGCCCCTTCTGTACAAATTCGCTCAAATATATACAGTCATGTAATCTGGGTACTTTAGCACCGTTTAAGTTTTTGAGTTGGTATGTCTAAGATTGTCAATGTTTTTAATCATCATTTACTTCAAAACAGTTTATATTTACATAGATGATAAAAGTGGAGTATAATTGTGTCAGTAGCTTTGAACTAATTGATAGATACTCTTGTCTCTATGCCTTATATTTTCTCTGCCTTATATTTTCAAAAAAAATAAATTATTGCTAAACTTCGCCAAAATATAAAAGAATAAAAATTTTAATAAATGAAATTAAAAAAAATAAATCTGGCTGATTTTCCAATTTTATCAATTAGCACCTATATAGAATTAATTCAATGTAAGAATATACCACTATTTGTTATGTCCCAGTCTTGTTGTCTCAGACTTGAAGGTCATTCTTTAATATTCATTGTTAAGATATTTATTTGAGATAATATAAGGACGTTGATCGTATTGACAAGTTTTCGTCACTAATACTCTGTCGTGAAAAGCAACAGAGGAATGATTACAAAAGGATAAATACAAATAAAGATAGAACTTAATAAAGTCATACAGGACAGAAAAACATACACGAGAATTTGTTTTTCAAATTTTCATCATAGAAAACCGCGTAGATACTTAATCAGAAGAAAGCAAACATATAAATGACTAGTACGAGATAAAGGTTAAACAGTTAATGACCTATAACAGACTACAGGCCTAGCTAAAATGGATATACTGGGAGTTTTAGATGTTCCAGGATGGATTCTGTCTATCGCTGTTGTTATCATATTACTATATATGTAAGTACGAAATTAAAATAAGACAATTCCGGAGCACCCTGTCTCTCTTCCTGGAGGGAGTTCTCTAGTTAATATATCATCACTAAACATGTGCAGCATTAGACGGTCGTTTCGGAATAAAAATCCTCATCAAAATTTATGCAAAGCAAATGTTATTAATATGTTGAAATAAGAAAAATAACCTAATTTAATATGCGTTTCGAAAAAAAGTCCTTTTTTGGAGTTTAAACCAGAACATTGGCAAGTATGTATGTTTGTGTTTTGGGATATGTCTTATTCTAAATTTACTGCTATGTTAGTGGACCCTGCACCTACCCCTACACCCAAACCGGTAGATCACCTAACTTTCTGTGGTATATATAAGCATATTTTCTTTTGTTTAAACACTGACACGTTCCAAACATTCACATTTATGCCTTAAATGATTCAATTGCATATTATTCTAGTGTTAATTTTACAGCACTAGATGATAGTTTCGGACTTGTGAAGCCCAAATCAATACTATATTAATAGATCCTCGATGGTCAAGTCGTCCAAACCCACAATGCCGTTTTTAACTATGACTGATCCTATTATGAAAAGGTTTGTCAGTTTGATTCGCCAACGGTTTGTCATTTTCTCTGGATTACTTGGTTTCCTTTACTTTTATAGAATTAGCCACATTTTATCTGGAATAGAACACAAGTGCAATTAACCAACTTTAAGACATAAGTCGATTACTTGCTGTTGCAGTTTTTCATAATAGTGTGACACAAAAGAAGACATTGAAATGCTTTTATGTACGGTGGCTGAATAAGACAACGTGTTTCCATTGTGTTTTAGTTATAGTCTCATATTTAATCTTCTGATTTTCATGCGCATTAAGTATTCATTATATTATGACAATGACTGTAATTTTTTATTTTTCTCCATACATTTCGATTAGGTACTCGCTATACAGAACTAGTGTTCTTAGAGGAATACCGGGACCAAAGCCAGTGCCGTACCTAGGGATTCTACCAGATATGATAAAAAAGGTGAATATTATGATTATCGGCATTTATCAACCTTTACGCCAACTAACAATAAATAAATAGATAATAAAAAAGCTTAACATAATAATAATAATAATAATTATTATTAATATTATTATTATAACTTTAACAATTGAATTCTTACACCTCACATTGTAATACATTGCAATCAATCAACCACATAAAATGCAAAAGAAAAAACTGTGGCTGAAGCAACAACATACATGTATGTGACAAAAAACATCTAAACGTATGCTCATAAAACTTTTAACGAACATAGGCAAACATTGACTATTGATGTGATTCAATTATGAGATGAGTTTAAATATTTTCAAAGCAGAATTATGATATGATATGGAACTTATGAAATCCATCGTATAAGATCAAGAATTTTCTCGCATCAGGATTTATTGCTGTTGTTGTCTTTATACCAAAAATAGGTTTAATAAGTGAAATGGACTTCTGAAAAAGTTGTTTCATTTTTATACAGGGATTTCATGGCTTAGATATCGAGTTGCGAGAGAAATATGGCCGGGTCGTAGGGTAGGTCATTTTGTTAAATATACTATTTTAATGTTTGAAACGGGAGATAAATTGCCTCTTTATCAATGTGAAAATGTTTCAGCATCATGTCAAAAGAAAATCAGTTTACACTATGTAATACTAGTAAATGAACAATATTTTATAATTTAAAACAAGCTGAGCCACAATAGAAGATTGGTTTGATCTCAAATTTTCCATTTTGTTTTTACGTTTAAAGTCTAAATTCTAAAAAAAATTAATACATGTACATATACTTTTTGTGATACTTATGGAACTGTTTTTTACCAATCGGTTTTTTATTTTATTTAAGAACTTATGTCGGACATTTTCCGTCTATACTTGTATCTGATCCGGACATGATTAAGGAGATATGGGTCAAGGATTTCCAATGTTTCTCAGACAGACCTGTAAGTATGATATCAAAGCGAACACGGAATTGAAATGGTATTAAAATAAGAAACGCACACGTTAACAAAACCTTTAGTATAGAATACGTTTTAACAAATTGTAGCAATTGTTTGAATATTTCTTTAAGAAAATTAAAAAATACGACATAATCTGATAACAAAACTATTGCATTAAACTTGACAACTACAATGTTTTAGGTGTCACTGAAATGACGTTAGTGTTCAGATGTTAAAAAGAAAAATATGTGAATAATAAAACTCTTTGGATGCATAAAATATAGAAGTACTCTTTTTCGAAACTAGAACAAATGTATACGTGTAGTATTACACGTCGTGCATTTTGCGTCGTTGTAAAGGATATGCAGTACAATTCCAGTTTAATGACACAAAGATAGGTAAACAACATTGACCTGTCCGCTTCACATTTCATTAGGAATATCCATATAAAAGGATCCAGCCAATAAATGGGTAGTAGTAGGATCCACTGTTAATAATATGTACTCAACGTATATTGTTAGTGTTCGTATTATGTACAAAACCCAACATGCCATTATTACTATTAAAATTAAAGGTCAAGCGGACAGGTCAAAGGTGTTTATGGTGTATGTGATGTAAAATGACATTTTAAACTGTGACGCTGTTAGTGTCACCAAAATAATAGTAACATTGTTCTTTTCAGGAATTGGCATATGCTGGAGAAATGGCGTATTCGGCAGTGACACTGGCGAGAGGAAACCATTGGAAATTCCTGAGGAATGTTCTAAGTCCTTCTTTTAGTCCTGCCAAGTTGAAACAGGTAATGCCAATATGAAAGAATAATCGAGTATTTAATTCTAATAATTTTGCTCATGCACTTACCATAATGTATATTTTACTTTTATGCTTATGTTTTTTCTCTTAAATAGGTGTCATAATAAGACTAATTCTCTAATTTACTCAATTACTCCGTCAGTTATATTTGACAACCATGGCTTCATGCTCGTTTCATTCTCAATTTTGATAAACCACGTGATTGTGTAGCTGGTAGGACAGGAGACGCCCTTCTGTAGTACCCGGTCTCAATCTCATAGGCCTGGTGGAAGTTTACGTCTTTAACTGTATTTGCCAGTTTTCTCAGTTTTTACTTTGGTTTTGTAATTGTGATTTCGGCATTGACTGTTATGTATTTTTATATGTTTTTTCATTAAAGACTAAAGCGAGTCTTGTTTTCTCAGAAGAATCAATTTATGTTTTTCTCTGTCAGTAAACCAATATAAATCTCTAAGACTACCTCTATATAAGGGTCAACTGCATTTTATGCATGTTATTTGACCCTAATATATATAAGGGTCATTTTCCATAATTACCACCTTTACTGGCGTCCATAGACAGGCTTAACTGCCGGTATTTCCTATTCTCACTTTGATCTTAAATCTGGAATTATCATTGAATTAATCTCACCGTTTTTATCTCTATAACAAGATGTATTCGTCAGTTGAAGAATGTACCACTCAGATGATATCACAGATACATAAACAATCTAAAGAGAACTGCAATGTTAATATGGAACAGTAAGTATAGTTTTGATTTAGAAATAACTTTGTTAAATTTATTTTGGTTTACGGGATATAACCAAGATTTATGGAGTGGCAATCTAACAAAATTGCAAAAAAGCCAAACACTGCTTTTCATTTCTCAACCGCTGGTTTTGTCAGCGCCATTGATCTTTTCAGGACGTTTAAGGCTTTTTGACGTCATATCATATTATCAATACATTTAGCCCTGGCCTAAATGTGACTTGACGAGAAGTTGACAGATCATGATGCTATTAATATTAGTTTGTTGACGAGAGGTCATAGGTTATGGTAGTTTGCTAAAGTTGCCAATAAGTTTATGTAGGAAAAATGAATGATTGTAAAAATAATAATTTAGATCATTGTGAAACAATTTTACTTTGAAAGAAAAGAAATTCCTTGAATTGAGATAACGTATTAGCAAAATTATCAACATTTGTAATGATTTGTGTTTAGAGAACTCGTCTAATCCATTTCGTATTTAGTTATAAAACGGCTCTGTGGCTGAGAGGACTGCGACGCTGGCAAACGGACCACATCACTTTAATTGTCAAAAGTTTTAAATTATTAAAAAAATAATCTTTTTAATACATTAGCAACTTATATTAAACTGAGTCAAGTACCTTGCATATACAACAAAAATAATAGTACTCGCAAATATAACGAAAATAAAACACTCGCGAGTGTCACGAACATTGTTGTTCGCAAAAATGTGATTTACAGTAAAACGTTTAATATTTACAACAGGCATGTATAAAATTCCTGTGTTTGAAAAAGAAAACTGGTTACATTTTCTATGTTTCGCAGTTTTTCAAGATTTGCCAAGTTCTAAAATCTGTTTCATACTTCTTTAACCAGAAAAATAATGAATTTCAATTCTTAAATGAATCACTTATAAGTGTGTCATGTGCTGTTTTTGAATTTCTATGAAAATAATGCATTTAAAATCGGCACATAGCAGTTGTGTATATAGTGCTTGCGAAAATGTTTTTTACGATATTCTTAAAAGTAATAGTAGTATTATATTTAAAATTTAGAATTTGTCACGGGTTTGCTATGGATGTAATCTGTAGTACGGCGTTTGGTATACACATAGATTCCCAAGAGAATCCTAACAACCAGTTTATTATGATGGCCAAACAAATGACAAGTCTCAAATTTTCTAACCCCATGTTTATGCTTCAAGGTAAGTATTCAGAATTTTTATTAATTTATTTATTTGTAATTTATTTATTTATTTTAATTGGACTTGTTGAAAATATTAAAACTGTATCAAAACGTTGACATGTGCAATTTAAAAATCTTAATTATTTATGAAAATAATTGTGATAGTTAAGTTAAATTTTATTGAATTTCAATTTGTCAAACTTGGCTTTATAGTCAAAAGATGAAATTTATATTAAGACATGTTACAATTAAGGTGTTTTGATACATAGCCAGGCAATGTGATATATCTTTTTAAAGGGTTCTGTCACCGTTTATAAATGGTGTTTGAGCTAAGACCAATTTGTTGCCCATAAAGGTGTCAAATATATATAATATAAAGTAATGTTAACGTTGTTTAAATTTGTACATACAATAGGAGATAGGGTTCATCAGTTTATCACATCATTTTCTAAGTAATGTTAGTTCATATTTATATAGAATTGCATTAATTAACGTTTTGGGTATTTCCCGCTATTTCTACGGGGTATTGTTAAATTATCCATGAATATATAATGTTCGGTGTTTTTGCTTAGCGTCACCAAAACCCTTTTAACTGAAATGCCAAGCTATGGTGCTTTACATGGAATAGGGGGGGGGGTGGCGGGAAGTCAGCAAGTTCATAGTATAAAACAATCTGTTGTTTGTATTACAATGTTATGTAACTTATGTATATTAGATTTTTGTTATTTCAGCGTTTTTCCCAGAGTTGCGTTATCTGTTCAGTAAATTTGAAATCAGACCGTTTCCTTCTAAGGCTATCGACTTCTTTATAGATATTACAAAGTCGGCGATACATGGACGACATGAAAGCAAAATGGTAATTTAAAGTTTTATTTCGAAGTTTTCTTCACATAAGTTATTTTGCGACAAACCTATCATATCATTTTGTGAATTTATTTTCTGGTTGACTTTAGTGTACAAGTCCCGATGTCATATTCTTAATACATTCCCTGTTTTTTAATCCTTTCGGAGCCTTAATTTTCTTGATGAAAATAAACGTACATCGTTATGTGACGTCATACATAAACAAAGAATGAATAGTGCATATCAAAACTGTAATACTTTTTTTCTGTAGCCCCGGTTGCCTAATGCGCGTGTTTAAGATCAAAGCGCCTCTAATCGACTACGTTCGAATCCAACTCGGGCAGACCCTAGTGTGATTTGACTTGCCGAAGGCCAGGCGTTTTTTTCGAGTACTCGGGTTTCTTCCATCGTACGAGAACTAGACCCTTCGATATAAGTGATTGTGGTATAAAACACGACCACTTCACTACACTTCATCCTTTTAATACTACTTCTTGATGTTATTATTTATTTCACAGTACTATAAAAATGCAATTAGTTTTTCTTACACATAGACTGTTGCAACCTAATGCACAATATGTTTAAGCATTACGTATATTTTCAATGATCAATTTTATTAGTTATTTTTTTATTGTTTTAGTCAAGAACAGATTTTTTACAACTAATGATCAACCATTACAAAGACAATGAAGATATATCCAAGTACACACCAAACAGAAGTTATGAAAGTTACAAGGAAAGAGGTACAGAAAAGACCTGTAGAAAGTGTAACATTGAACCTAACGAAAAGGAGTCAAATCGACTGCTGAGTGGCTCAGATATAGATAAGGTGTGACAGAAAAGCTGCCAAGAGATAGAAAACAGCTGCCGACAAGCTATCGAAATATAGCCACGATGAGCGGTCGATGATCGGCACTGATATGTTAGCTTGGTGTTAAAGTTTCGATAAGTCTCTACTGTACACTCTCCTTGCTTTATATATAATGTCAATCATGAAATGTGTAAGTAGAAAAACCGATTTTAATTCTCATAATGTCCATTCCCGATAGTTCACTAATACAAGAAGTCGCAGCTCATTGAAAAAAGTCAAGGGTCACAGTAAGGTATGGTGCGAGCATAAACAATTATAGTTTGGATATTAATAAATTAATATTTTGAAGTTTACAAAATTTACGAATATACGAATATTACATGGGTTAATTAAATTTCATCCGGTTGGTTCTAAGGAATTGATTTTAAAATGCTTACATGCTGTTGCAGATAAAATTTCGAATTGATTATAATCTTATCTTCGTGTTCAGTCGGACTCTTTCGCCTCTAGTTGTAATGTCTTAGCATCGTCTCTATCAACCACGTGTGGCCCAACCTTTTTCAAACTCTACAGAGGTGTTTTTAGCGTGCACTGAGACATGGGGCCTCGGTTTTGAGTCTCATCCGAAAGGCAACTCTAGTATTGAGCTTTTTGCAGCTCCAATATGGACATGAGATGAAAATCATCTTAGAACACTTCGAAGCCTAGAATGAGGATTAATTCCAAAATCCATGACTTCGAAAGACTCGGCAATATCCTCCCAATGGTTCTAAGTAAACGTCAACTAAATGAATAAACCCCCAGTGAAGGGAAATACACCGTCACCGCGGTGTAACACTTGAGGTCAATGGAATGTAATGGTTTAAATTGTTGTCTGTTTAGGAATCACGGAGACCGAGATCCTGGCTAACTCGTTAATATTTTTCCTGGATGGTTATGATACAACAGCTGTTGGTTTACTGTTTAGTGTCTACAGACTTGTGGTACACCCGGAGTGGCAGGAAAAACTTATCCAAGAGATTGATCGAGAAATAGGATCGGTATGTCATAAATATCTTATAATCTCAGTACATTAGAAATCATTCATGTCTCTGCATCCAAAATTATATATGCTGCATATATTTCACATCTTATAGTTCCTTTCACTCTCAAGTTTGATTTCACGTGTGGCGGGAGTAGTCAATTAGACATGAGTTGCCCAACCTTACAGAGGACACAGTCTAACTTCCCTTGTGGAAGTTCATGTTCATGTTTAAACCCTTTTACTTGTTCGTTTCAAAGTTTTTACATTGCTGATAGGTGAATTTGTATGTTTGTTTTTGATTAACAAAGCTTTCATTTTTCATTTCGATGAACGGTGGTTTTCTCTGGTCACTACGGTTCTCCGGTGTCCCCAGAACTGAATAACTAAATGCTTGATTGAAAACATTGACCACCATTACTACAATCGACTCAATGCAATTTTTTTCTAGAAACCCCCAGAATACGAGATGTTAATGAAATTACCGACCCTAGATATGTATTTTTCGGAAGTGATGAGGATGTACCCTCCAAGTACAAGGTTTGTCAGTATACATTAAACATGTACCTATGTCACAAATATACCAATGTGCTAGGCTGAAATCAAGAATTTAATATGCTAGGTCAGTTGTATAGGTAATGCTCAGCTGTTACTCCATTATAAATGTATTTGTGGACATTTTATAAGTTATAGGAAGGGTTATCCCTTGAATAAAACTTTGTAATTGAAGAAAGTAATTTTAAATCCGAATTTGTGAATTTGAGAACATCCATTGTAACCGAGAACACGAAATAACAAAACTTTGTGAAAAACAAGCAAACATGGCCACGTATTTAGGCAACTGACTATAAAGTAAAATAAAACGATGAAATGACATCATAAGTTTCATAAAACACATGGTAAAAGTTGTACATCTGATGGTAAGGTAGTTTGGAACGTTAAAACTATGAACGCATTGCACCAAAATTAAAGGGATACAAACTAGTAAACAAAATTAAAAACAAACATAAATATACATGTACATGTTCAAATCACAAAAATGAATTATCGACCAGAAACGTGTATATAATTACATAATCAATTTGAAAAAGTATGTTTTTATGATTTTGGCTATAACAATTGAAAAATACTTATATTTTATATTTTATTTAAGTATCGTCAGTAAAACATATAATAGTTAAAACGAGTCCTAGTATATATGCCAGTGTTAAAAGAATTACAAGAGACTAAAACAAAAGCAAACAAAACCGATGGATCAACCCCGAATAAAGACTTGTTGTAAAATGACTATATCTTAATTCAAGTATGTTTTTAAATAAAAGTTTGCAAAGGACAAATACTCTTATGTTATGCAACATATAGTGATGGTTCTACTGCACTGAATTCCCAGCCTAGTAATAGTCGGGGCTATTACTGCACTGAATTCCTATTAATAGTCAGGACATTGTTTAATTTTTTATTTCATGTTTTTGCAAAAATCAATTTGAAATAGTATAATTAACGTTTTCCGTTTCTTGCCTGTAACAATTGCCGTATGTCAGGGCTATGTTTATTTTTCATTTGATTGTTTATTTTATATTAATTTTGAAGGACAAATAGGAAAGCGATGCGGGAAATGACAATTAACGGTTATAAGATACCAAAAGGAGTCGAAGTAACAGTTCCAATATATTCGATGCATTATGACCCAGAACTGTGGCCAAACCCGGATAAATTTGACCCAGAAAGGTAAATTTTACAAGTAATGTTTTGGAATACCTGTATATTTGATGAACCAGAAGTACTCAAGGAAAAGGACTTACCAGGCTGAGACTGGTTATATTTCTTTCATATCACTGTTGTTGTATTCCTTTTTACAACTTTTGCTTCTTCTTTACAGTATCTATACATACCATGGCAATACGCGTATTTCTTAGTCGTGTATTGATATACATATTTCTTTCATTCTAATACAGTATTTTGTGGTTCAATATATTTTGGTCCATTTTTACCCGTTTTAGGGGATTTTCACAACAAAACACATTTTCTTATTTAGGTTTTTTTTTATACTTTTCCCCGAGCTAAATCTAATTTAGAATCTCAATAAATACCATGCAAAACAATTATATGTGAGCGTTTTTTTTCAATGCATTTTATTGGTTTTTTAACAATCAAATTTTCAATTGAAAATGTATACCATAGATTTCTGCCTGAAAACCAACAGAAGAGAACTCCATATTCTTATATGCCATTTGGGCACGGTCCTAGAAGCTGTATTGGTATGAGATTAGCACAACTGGAAACCAAAATGGCGATTGTCCGTATCCTACAGACATTTCGACTCTGTAAATCACCAGAGACGGAGGTAAATCATTAGAAACATAATTGTCATCTTTGACATAATATCAAGACCACTTCAAAAGTCTGCGCATCTATGATTAGTGGTGTTAATTTGAGTTCATTTCATCTTGGTTTCTTTTTTCATTGTCGTGTTGTTGGTTGGTTTGGCTATTGATCATTGCTAGCTCCATACACAATCCAGATAAATAAAGTTAACCTAAAATCTGCCAACCTCAACTTTTACATTCATTAAGACCAATATGTTACGTCTATTTGCTTCAACTAAAAACCCCCATTTATTTAAAGGAAATGGTGGTGAAAGTGAAAGGAACAATGTAGTAGATTTCTAAATTATAAGTGTCTTGATAATTACTGTATTGTCGAAACATTGACAAAGAGCTGACTTAATATTGTCATTTTAAAATGGATTTTCCCCCAGGGAATTATATTAAGAAAGTTTCATTTTGTAAACTTGTGATCGAAATCTCAAATTAAACTGGTGATGATAAAGGTTTTGATCCATAATTTTGTGACATGTTCTGCTACGTTCATGGTGGATGTAGCTAGCTAGACAAGAGGTCCTTACACAGAGCACCAGACATCACTATCCTGGTGGAAGTTCATGGGTTTAAACTAAGTAGCCAGTTTTAAATTTCCTTTAAGATTAAGGTTTGAACATCGACCGATATGTTTGTGATTGATTATAGTAAACTTTACTTTCTCCTTTATCAATGATATACCTGTCTTTTCAGATACCTATAGAGTTGGATAATACATCTGGTGGAATACTGCGACCACTTCGACCTCTGATGATAAATGTGGCCCCTCGCTGATATACCTCAACAGTCTGCTGTTGTCATTTGTATAACCACTATATAACAGTGACTGATATGTAACTAGCATAACATGACATAACGTTTCTTAAAAAATCTAGTTAAATGAAGGGGAAAAATTAATAAAGTGATGTTCCTTGAAGTTTTGATGATGTAAAAAATCTGAATATTTTATATTGTATTTCTTATTTTGTTTGATTTTTGTTTTTTGTGACTTTGATTAAGTACATGTTATTTAGTTTGAAATATTACTTCTTATATATTACATATTATGTTATACAACGAAGCAAGCTGCTCACAAGTAAATTGTTGACGCAGACATCAATACTGCTAGTCTAGGCTTATCAAGGCTCTCAAAATGTGTCATGACCGTCATCACAACCCTGTTGTTAAGCATGATGTGTCTGTATCCAAAATATCCGGGATATATTTGGCGTCCCATAGTTCAATGTTCCTTTCACTTTTAATTTCGATTTCACATTAAGCTGCTGGATAAACAAGAGGTGCTTACTCTTCCGGAACACCTGGTCTCACTTCCCTAGTTCAAACTTCATTTGCCAGTTTCACAGTTTTTACTTTGCTTTGGGATTGTGATTTGAACAAGGATCGGTATGTTTGTTTTTGTCTTTGAGCTATTGTTGTAAAAACTCAAGCAGACCAAAAATGCATATAAAGCCCCCAGGCAAGTGTAATATTGACTGTCAGACTGGTCAAAACTGTTGGAAAAACGGAAGATGGGCCAAATAGAAGTAAGTTAATGTTATCCATGAATGTAAGCTTAATGTTGAGTCAATATTTGTCAACATTGTTAAAAACGTAAGCAAAGGCCAAGATTGACCCAATAATTAACTAAAATGAAGTGATACAGGCGACGATAAATGAAAATATCCAACATTTATAACAAAAATACGCTAAACTAGTAAACTAGTACAGATAACTAAAATCGAAAACAAATGTACAGAAAACATATTATATTTGAAAAAGATCTTTATTTCTATATTTTCAAATCAGTATCGATGTTGCATTAGTATTAACTGTGTTTGCAAAAAAATGCCATAACAAAACTACTTGTATCCTTCTAATATAGTTTAACTTTTTAACATCTTGATAAAAACTTTATGCAAACAAAAACACCTTGATCGTGAATGATAGAAGGGTTAACATAATATTTACTAATTAGCTTTATAATCTATTCAAATTCGATGATAAACGTCTTTAATCTTGTTACCATCAGAATCTTCCAAGACCTGAAATAAATAACCATATCGATAACCGAGTATGTAATACATTGTATTGTAAGATCAACACTGTTAATCAAAATTACCTGCTTTTTACGTTTTAAAATGTATCAACAACTAAGTTCATAATAACCTTATGATAATTAGGTAAAATAAAGTTTGGTCCTGCTATGGTTCTCATTTGAAATCTTAAAAATATTTCGGTTTCCATAATTTTTACGAACAACTAAGCGAAAAATATGGCCTTATGTGAAATGGTAAAATAAAGTTTGGTCCTCTATTTTTTTTCCTTTTAAAATCTCAAAAATATTTAGGTTTCCTTAATTTTGGTCCGAGCACTACTAATGAGTAAGTGTATTCATAAACGGCCGTCTAGTACTTCAGAATTAAAACATGTTTAGTGATAATTCATAATATACTTTATTAGTTATATGCACTGGTTTAATGGCCTTGTCGTTGACTTCTAGGACAAGGGGTATCGATATAAACGTCTGCATTGTCATATTGTTTTGTATCAAAAAGTGAGTACTTTTTAGCTCACCTGAGCCAAAGGCTCAAGTGAGCTTTTCTGATCACAATTTGTCCGTTGTCTGTCGTCGTCGTCGTCGTCGTCGTCGTCGTCGTTGTCGTCGTCGTAAACTTTTCACATTTTCATCTTCTTCTCACGAACCACTGGGCAGATTTCAACGAGACTTGGTCAGATGCATGTCTTGGTCGGTGCAATTCAAATTTGTTCGTGGTGTTGCCATGGCTACCATAACTAGGTCAAGGTGACCTAGGGGTGCAAAAATCTTAAAAAATCTTCTTCTCCGAAAGTATTGATTAGAGAAAAAATCTGATGTGATATTTGGCTTCTCTAGGGTCTTTAGCCTATAGTTTGTTCATTTTGTGAAATTCGGACAAAAAATAGGTTACGCGTTTTTGCGTTTAATTTTGAAAAAATCGTAAAATAGCTTCAAATTGTTATAACTTGACTATTTGGCCAGATAATGACATGGGGTTTTCAGTTTTGACATCTTCTTGTTAGTATCTTCAAATTGAGGTCAAGGTCAATTGTGAAGGTCGTGACCTAATTTTTTTTACCTCTGATTATAATTATTATCTCGAAAACTATAAACTTTTTGTATAGGCATGTATATTAGAATGTTGTAGGTATTGATACAACAATCATTTTGGTGTATAGAAAAAGGTCATGGGTTCAAAGGTCAAGGTCACAGATGTAAAACAATACCAAAATGGTTACTTATCTCGAAAACTATAAACTTTTTGTATAGGCATTTATATTAGAATGTTGTAGGTATTGATACAACGATCATTTTGATGTATAGAAAAAGGTCATGGGTTCAAAGGTCAAGGTCACAGATGCAAAACAATACGGAAATGTTTAATTATCTCGAAAACTATAAACTTTTTGTATAGGCATGTATATTAGAATGCTGTAGGTATTGATACAACGATCATTTTGATGTACAGAAAGAGGTCATGGGTTCAAAGGTCAAGGTCACAGATGCGAAACAATACGGAAATGTTTAATTATCTCGAAAACTATAAACTTTTTGTATAGGCATGTATATTAGAATGTTGTAGGTATTGATACAACGATCATTTTGATGTATAGAAAAAGGTCATGGGTTCAAAGGTCAAGGTCACAGATGCGAGACAATACCGAAATGGTTAATTATCTCGAAAACTATAAACTTTTTGTATAGGCATGTATATTAGAATGTTGTAGGTATTGATACAACAATCATTTTGATGTATAGAAAAAGGTCATGGGTTCAAAGGTCAAGGTCACAGATGCGAATCAATACCGAAATGGTTAATTATCTCGAAAACTATAAACTTTTTGTATAGGCATGTATATTAGAATGTTGTAGGTATTGATACAATGATCATTTTGACGTATAGAAAAAGGTCATGGGTTCAAAGGTCAAGGTCACAGATGCGAAAACAATACTGAAATGGTTAATTATCTTGAAAACTATAAAAGTTTTGTATAGGCATGTATATTAGAATGTTGTAGGTATTGATGCAATGATCATTTTGATGTAAAGAAAAAATTCATTGGGGTTTAGTATTTATGTTTTCTTTAAATCTATCAGCTAGCCATTAGTTATCAGGTGAGCGTATAAGGCCCATGGGCCTCTTGTTAAAATCTAATTTAGATGCTTACCCTTCCGGTGCACCCGGTGTCACTTCCCTGGTGGAAGTTCACGTGTCTACTTAATTTGCCAGTTGTTAAAGACTTCACTTTGCTTATGGTGTTGTTGTTTGGACATGGGCCGGTATGTTCGTGCTTGATTATAAGGTTTAAAGTTTTAACAATTGTATATGGTCACTCGTTTTATGTCTCTTTGTCTTAATTAAATGTGATTAATTTTCGTGTTGTGGTGTTTCATGTTTTTCACTCCCCAGACCAGTTGTTTTCAGACTTACAGAAGTTATGCGGCTTTAAAAGTTTTCTTAACTTAACCTATTTCTAGTTTTAATACTTTCAATACTCACTCTTTCCATGCAGTTTCCTTTCGCATGTGCCCTGATCTTCAATTGACTCTCTCCTTTAGGGGTCTTTAAGGTACATTTCTCAACCATACAGTCGCCTTCCCAGGTAATTGTAGCCTTTAAAGTATAGAACAATAGTAGTCGCGTGACAAACACTACGTCAAAAAAACGTCATTTATGACGCATCAGTTCTCTTGTCGTTCAAGATGTTTTATGGTGGCGTACATTTGACAAAGTATTAAGAATATTTGGGTAATTAATTCAAACGGATCAATTGAATATGGTCAACCAGAAGAGAATAAAAATATAATTTGTGGGCCCAACAAAAAAAAAATTGATGTGATTACCAGGAGCAATCGTTGTAAATTTAAAATAAGTGTTATTTTATCGGCCCTCCAAAAGCATTTTTTTAAACTACAAAAATCGGATTTACACTTGTAATAAGTTTGTTTTTTGTAATTTGTGTTTTTATTGTCTCAGGCATTATGAATAAATTATGAGTTAAGAGAAGGCCAAGTGTCATGGCTGTGATCAAATGCAAGTTGCTAGATTCCTTTTGTCGGTAATTTTTCAAAGAGTTGTTACTGGGTATTGTTTGACTATTTATAAGTACGTATTAGAGTAGTGTTTGTAATTGATCCTGTAACTGAGTCTGTGCTACTGCGCTATTCGAGTGCTAGGCATTTGGTGAATTATGTCACAGTATTAAATGTTTGGTTTGTCAAACATCGCAAACAACTCGGCCATTAAATGCAAATATAAATAAACGAAGGCTAGCGTCTTTAGAAATCTAAGAAATCATATCCTCGTAAACATGCACACCCGTTTCGACTGTACAATTTAAAACTCCAGGGTGGATTTGTCAATTAAAATATTTAAAACCTCTATAAGAATCTAGGTTTCTATAGATTTCTAATAGAGCGAACAACTAAAACTAACTTTTGCTGGATTGCCAAATATATCTTTAGTATCAAACTCTTTGCCAATTTTCCAAGCAATCGTTCCAGTGAAATCCCCCGCCTTTATCGTTGTTTTCCAACCATCGCCATCTTTACAAAGGGAGACAACTATCTCTGTTTCACGTAATTTAGCTGCTTGATCTTTTGTGTATCCTATAAGAACATCAGTAATGTTATACAATATATAGAGATGATCTTACAATATTGTTCATGTAATATTGAATTCATTAAACTAGTTGAATATATACTATTATTATACAGCAATATATGCTTCGCATAGAAATTAAACGTTAAATCCCGAGGTGTTAGCGTGCATATATATACCGATATTTGCAGGCTAACTTTGTTCCAGCCCGAGTTTTTCCGAATATTTATTTTCATATTGCACACTTTGTCACATGACGCTGTCGTTGATGACGTCATACGATTGTTGTCGATGTCATCGCTGTGTTGTTTGTCATATTGCACTAGTTCTTATATACATTTACAAGAACTAGCGTAACATTTGTTTATTGTGCAACAAAATGGTATTTTACATGTAATACTTGACGGAAGTAAACGAAATTTATTTTGCTATATAATAAAGGGCTTATTGAACTGATATTATGAAATATTAGTTCAATAACCCTATATTATTATATAGCAATATATGATTCACATAGAAGTTAAACGGTAAATATCGAGGTGTTAGAGTGCGATATGCATTGATATTTGCACGCAAACTTTGACATTTGTCAGAAGTTTTCCGAATCAAGTCTTCATATGTCACGCATTGTAACGTGACACATCATCCAATTGTGGCAACTTAGCTGAAGACGTCATCCCTGTTTTGTCATATTGTACTAGCTCTAGAACTAGTGCAATATTAATGTTTTGTTAGACAAAAAAGGTTCTTTAGATGAAACACTATTAAAGTGGGAAATGAATGAAAATGTCGCTATGTGATTAAAGGATTATTGAACTGACATTGGGAAGTATTGCCCCTCGTTGAATCGAAAATTGTCGAGTCAACTCGGGATATTTCACAATATAAGTTCAATAACCCTAAATTATAAATGTAGTGCGGTATGCAAAGAGTCTTTAAAATGCTCACCTTTTAAAATATAATTTTTACCGAGGCGAAGCTAATTTTAAGCTGGAAAATGATCTATTGTAAAACATTGAATGTTTCAGAGATAAGACTAATGATACCTCCTACATCGAATTATATGGGAAATGAATAAAATTTATGTCGCTATGTGATTAAAGGATTATTGAACTGACATTGGGAAGTATTGCCCCTCGTTGAATCGAAAATTGTCGAGTCAACTCGGGATATTCAATAACCCTAAATTATGAATGTAGTGTGGTATGCAAAGAGTCTTTAAAATGCTCACCTTTTGAAATATAATTTTTACCGAGGCGAAGCTAATTTTAAGCTGGCAAATGATCTATTGTAAGATAAGACTGAATATGGCACAAATGATACCTCCTAAATCGAATTATATTTTGTTGCTCTTCCCATGATATACTATAAGTTATACAGAGCTTTGGCAGGTTACACGGCCCCATGTACCCTGTCAAAGATGTATGTACCCTGAGCCGCAGGCGAAGGGTACATTCATCTTTGACAGGGTACATGGGGCCGTGTAACCTGCCAAAGCCCTGTATAACGTTTTTGTCACCCTTCAGAGCGTAACCAGTTGGATCTTTTTAACTTTCATTTCGTATGTTGTGTGACTTGCGTACATTGTCGCCATGTTCGTTTACTGTAACTAGACGTCAGCGATGTACGAGTTACTTCCCTTTTACCGCTAAACGTCGCGTGCGTTCATGTACCCCGGCAGATTTCCGAACATAGTTCCATGTACCCCGGCAAGTTAACCAATCGCTATGCAAGGAATTTCTTTGAAGGGTGACAATGTAATTTATAAACGCCTTTATTTCGCGTGTATTTATTTTCAATGTATAGGAAATTTAGACACATCCGCGTAGTCAAATTTTTGCTTTTATTTTTTTAAATATGCACTATAACACAAAAAGCGTAATATAATTTTCGCCGCGAAATAAGTTAAAATTAGTACACCACGAAAATTAATAGTTCAGAGTAGGTTTAATGCACCGTCGGGGAAATTAAGCGCAACGTGTATCTCAATGTTGTAATTGCATATTGACTTCTGACTTTCAAGATTAGTATATATATAAATCTGAAACGTTTATCTTACCATGTGCTAACATGAAATCTTCGTGTCCATCTCGTTTAGTTTTGTCTAATTTCCAGTTTCCAATAAATTGTTCGCCGGCCATTTTTAGTAGTACCGAGAGTTCGGAGATGTAACTTTGATGGTGTTTAGTCTTGTCTATAGATAATTTACAGTGATCCCGTCGTCCTATGCGAGGTATTTCATTTTAATTTTGTTTAAGATTCAACAGTAGAGAGGTGTTCTAAGTTCATTAACACAGATAAAATAGTTTGTGTGTCTTGTCCAAGTTTATCATACTAGGATACTGAATAATGCTGGTGTGTTAAATAGTTTAAAAACTTGCCTTCTGTAAACATGCTGTTAAGGCCTTATATTTATCAGAACAAAATTTATAATCAAAAGATTAGATGCATCCTGTACCCTATGGATGGATTTCATGTTTTCCTAATTTAAGTATAATCACGCTTACTACACAGAAAACACAGATTGTTCATGATTATTGATAAAATGTGTTTTATATACATTGAAAGTGAGACCGGATATTCATAGGCCGAATAATTTGCCTTAACGATTTTATATTGCTATCACCGTATAAAAAATACATACCATCGTTAAGGGCAGATAATTCGGCCTCAGATGTATCGTTCTGCTATTAAAACATATAATACTTTCTTGCATTTTAATGAAAATTGTGCAAAGATACTTGTGTTGGGGGAAAATAGTTTTCATCTTGTATAACTAATTAATTTAAAAAATGAAAAGATATTAATATATTCAACGTCATAAAGCAGTGCAAAGGGACCAGAGTTTGTTAGAGAAATGCGAGGTTTTTGAAAACTCTACAATTTACGGTTGAGGTTTTCTACGATTTATTTTCCTTTTAAAAATGCGTGTACCAGGCGTGATGTTTATAGTCTAAGGCAACTAATAATCCAAAATACAACAAGTCATTAAAAGTGCACGGCCACATAATACTGTTCTACTTGAATTGAGGTGAATATTGTTTGGTTTGAACAATGCTGAACTATATATAGCCGAATATGCCTCAACAATAATCAAGAAATATACAAACTTAGCTTTTATAATCTTACCTTGGATCGTTGGTAGCCTTAGAATATGAACTATCACGCCTGGTACACGCATTTTAAAAGGAAAACAAATCATAGAAAACCTCAACCGTAAATTGTCGAGTTTTCAAAAACGCTTGTATCTCTCTAACAAACTCTGGCCCCTTTGTACCTTTGTACTGCTCTATGACGTTGAATATATTAATATCTTTTCATTTTTTTAAATTAATTCGTTATACAAGGTGAAAACTATTTTCCCCAACACGTGTATTTTTGCACAATTGTCATAAAAGATGCAACAAATATTTTAAAAATTCTTAAATTATCAATTCAATCCTGCTTTATTTTTAGTTATAAATCTTCACACTTGTGTGGATAATTTTATAATTATACCCCTCTTTCACACTTTTCAACCAAATGGTTTTGACTTGAATTTTCCTACCTAGATGACCCTTAACATACATAAGACCTTCAAATGCTACAGTTGGCTGATCACAGTTAGTTCCTTCAATATATCATGGTAAACTGTGGAATAGGTTTACGGATAATCTGGCCTTGTCACCCTGCATGAAGCATATTCTAAATCAGAGTTTTGCATTTACAAACTGTATTCTGAATGTTTTCTATCTATGACCAAAACAAAGCAATGAAGTTGACATTCCTACAATACATCTTTTATAAATAAAACAAATATCGCCAGGGCACGATCGGTCAATGGATCATGTGGTATCAACTACTGCATTTCCATAAATTCAGTGCACATGGAAAATGCAAGAATAAAGTCGTATTTTCCAACAAATTCACAAAAAAATTGTCAAAACTTAATACAAAATATACTGACCTAATAGGGAAAAATATTTTTCATTCATAAAAAAGTAAACTTAATTCTGTACATAGAGCAATTTTAGCTCTTTAACAAAACAGCAAATACGACTTTGTCAAAATTATCCCTTCTGTACCTTCTTACTTGGAACAACTATAAACGTTATGCCATAATTGGAATATTCATGATGATCACACCTGGAAAAAACCAGAGCAACAACCTACCTGACCCTAAATGCCCTGATGTTACTTTGAATGAGGCCCAATTGGTGTATAAACTTGATCACATTTCCAAAATTTTCGCAAAATGTCTCTATGTACAGGAGAACTGAACAATAATGTTTTTAATTAAAAATATAATTTAGTTAGGTCAGTGCATTTTAAATGCATTTTATTGATAGTTTAATGGAAACATTTTCAATTAAAAGAATTAAAGAATAAAAACCACGTGCACTGAATTTATGGAAACACAATAGACGACTTATATTTTGCAGACGATATAGCAACCCTTTCCAGCAAACAACAACAAATGCTCGAGAAAACATCAAGGATCGCAGAGACATAAGCAAAAATTGTTCTGGGAAGAAATATTGACAAGACAAAAGTAATGAAAGTGAATAGCAGCAACCATCATCCAATTAAAGTAGACGACAACAGTATAGAAGAAGTAAATTTTTCACATATTTAGACAGTATAGTTCACATTCATGGAGGAACAGATGAGGACATTAGATCAAGAATCAACAAAGCCAGAACAGTTTTTTATAATCTGGAAGAAAATTTGGAACTCTAAGATTAATTCTAAAATAATTAAACTCAAATTTTCAACAGCAATGTAACATCAGCTCTACTCTATGACTCTGAAACTCTTGTGCGCATTATTACGCTTCATACGCCATTACGGGACTATTTACACTTTAAAAGTTCATCGAAAAATAACGTCAGTCGTAGAAGAGGCATTCATATAAAGAGTGATAATTAGACTGTAAATATGTAAATACAATCTTTGTTTCTCTTGAAACATTTTGCTCAACAACTTCACAAGGCAGTGTTAGTGAAAACATATACAAAAATGTATATAAGGCTCTTTTCTTTTGGAGATACTTTACAGGAAGGACGATCTCTCTACATATATACCAGTGCTTCAGATTGTCGGTGCGCCCGCGCCAATCCCGCATTATTTTAAAAAATGGCGCATAACATTTTCTTCTAATGGGTCCACGTGGCGCATGGTTTTTCTTAGCCAAATTGATCGTTAATAATTTCTTCCCAAAACTACATATTAGATTCCATGCGGTTTTCCGATTTGACTTTCTGTTTTCGTTTTCTATCGGAAAATCTCTAGCATCTTTGTTTATCTCATAATCAGCATGTAGACAGGACTCCCGACAAGCCCCTTCTCTTTGCTCTATGCGTCGGTTATTAACATTAATATTCAAAGGGGGAGAACTCGTAATAAAACTTTTTATGACCTCGGACGTTGTCGTTCATTTAATATGCTAGCGGCAACCATGGCTATGAGATGCAGACGACTCTATTCACATTTTTTAAAACAACACAAAGCGCAGAGAAGTAGATACATAAAATGAATCATGGAGTTGAAAGAGTTTAAAATATATCGTAAAGGTTAACAAAGTATAAATTAGCAGATGACAAGATCGCTTTTGGTGCATTATATGAAGATGTCAAGTGCCGACTTTCACTTTCGGTCACGTGGTCGTGGCATAACATTTAATTATGTGGCAAAACATGACCCACTATAACAAGAAATGACCCTTGTTATTGGACCTGGTGGGCCCTTGTGGCCCACTATCTGTAAAAACAATCTGAAGCACTGAATATACACTGTAATTATATTATCATATTCATGCATATGCACATTTTTGAAACAATACTTGGTTACTGCGTTGATTAAAATGGTAGTTTAACCACAAAAACAGGTAGTCATTACAGGTAGATAACAACAGGTATATAGTAATTTACAAAGATAACTGTATATATAGAGGATTACTTCACTATGGGATGGCGGGTTAAATTTTTGATAAACCGATCATTTTATGAATGAATGTGTGATAACCTTCTGCACCATCTCTTAATACCCGTGATAATCCGCGTGGTTAAAGCATTGTTTTGTGACGTCATTCTGACACTTCGACCCCTACTGGTCAGATGGTACATGGTGAAATTGTTGGTCATCAACACATGATCACCTACGTACCTATTTATCTAGTTAGTTTCAGGCAGATTTCTCTATGTACACGATGAATATGGTTCTTATTTTTTATTTGTTATTTCCTCTCATTTTGGGTAAGTTATTATTACTATTATTATTATTATTATTATTATTATTATATGTAAGTTTGAAATAATAAAATAAAGCCATCAAGAAATGACTTCGTGTAACCAGGCTATAGCAATTTTCTGGTTTTCATATGGTTGAAGAACATTTAGAACGCAAAAGTTGATATAGATAATCCAGCAATTACATATTATACCAGTTTTAATTTAACAGCACTAGACGGTCGTTTTGGAATACAATTCTTTATCTGAACTTCATTAGGCGTCGAAGTTACAACGCCATAGAGGTTCAGACTTCATTTGGCGTTGACAATTTCGACGCTTAATGAAGGTCAAAGATTGAGGCTCCAGACGAAATGTCCTTTTGGTATTACAAATTAAAATCATTCTCAAAATTGAACAACTCTATTTGACGTCTAAACTGGAACCTCATTTTTTGGACTTCATTTGGAGTTGCTACATAGCCCACCTCCCTCCTTAGTTCCATATTTCCCATATGTCATTTACCAGTGTTATAAAGCTGATATTATCATATAATTGTAACTTTTTTTTAAATTTTCTAAATGAAATATTCAAAATGTATAAAATGACAACTATTATATAACATTATGATAATTTATTTTTTCTAGTGGTCAGTGTTTCACCAGTACTTGTCACAAAGTCATATACCAAACTTACACGAGGTTCCTGTGACTTTAATCATGGTATGTGTGGATATACTACGGCTAGTGATTGTATATCATTCAAACGATTCCGTACCAAAGACAATGTAGTGTTACTATGGAAACAGATAAATAATATATCAGGTATGTATTCTTTAGTACTTACAGTCAGACCTGTCTGTAAATGCTACCTAAGAAGACCAGAAAAAATGGAAAGGTTACCCTTATATGGAGGTTCAAATAGCACAAATAAAAAACAACGGGAGTAGACATTAATTTTAATGACATGTATAAGCAGGAGACCTTTATATATAAATGGCCTTTAAGGCAGATATCTGGCTTTTTTAAAAAATTGAGAAAGTAGTCGGATTTGATACATTAACGTAGAACAAAGTTCTAAAAAATTCAGCTTTTAAGATAATTGTTTTTATTTGTATTTTTTAATTCCAATTGTGATTACTTCAAGACAAAAAAATGTTGATTTAGGAAATCCTTCATTATGTACAGTATAGTACGAAAGACCTTGTAATGAAACAAAAGGGAAAGGTTTGCATACCATTTTTACATAGTTCTATCTAAGCATGTGTCACTGAAAAGTTCCAAAAGGTTCTGACTGGAAACTTATCTTGATCTTATCATTATCTTAAATGTGACTTAATATGTGACATAGGAAAATGTGTCTCTGTCTTTTTTAAACTTAAATGATGTCGTTTTAAATTTGTTTCGGTGTTGATTCTTGACAAATTTGTTCATCTTTGATAAACTGTTAATTGATTTGCATGATGTAATGACTGAAAATCTCATGTGTGAAAAAAAAACCATTCTAGATTTGAGGAAAGAAATGTATTTGTAAAGTTTAGAACTTGCAATCATCGATACACATGGCAAACAACAACTCTCTCTCTCTCTCCTCTCTCTCTCTCTCTCTCTCTCTCTCTCTCTCTGTGTGTGTGTGTGTACGTTTGTGAATTCATTGTATTTAAACATTTTTCTGTCTGTCTCTTTAGATCTGTTTCAAGAGAATGTTAGAAGATGCAGAGGTAATATAACCAGTCCTGTTATCTATCCCGGTGATTTTCAGCTCAAGTTTAACTACTGGCAGATGTCGGATAATTCTAAACTCCATATAGTAGCACAGTACAACAACAACAACGACGACGACGACAATAACAACAGAGAAGAAGTTATATGGAACAGTGACAGTGGATTACAACTGGGGAAGAAGATTTCCATAAGCTTTAGACAAAATAAACCATTTACGGTATGTAATTTAAAATTGTCTTGCCGGTAGATACTAGAGTTATCTCCCATTGACTAGATACATAGTCGTATATTTTTTTCTGAAAGTTTTTAATTGTCATATTATAAATTTTTAAATACTAGTATTTTATTCAGAAAATTCAATCCAGTTCTACCGGATTTTGAAAGGAAAAACATTTATGATATTTTATTTATAATGTTTTCACCACGTACTTAACTATGTCGATTTTATTTTGTTAAATAAGCTAAATGGTTTTTATGGACTCCACTGTCTCCAGTTTTTTAATTAAAGCCTGGCGAGTTTTTCAGCTGGACAATTTTTTTCTTATGTCATTCATTATATTTTTTATAGTTCACTGTAGAATGGCCAATCGCCGCGCTGGTCTTCAAGTTTTCATTTAGTCTATTGAAGAGGATCATAACAGCTGACCGACCATTAGTGTTTACAATGTACCGGCGAAGTAGTCAATAAGGCATGGGTCATATATATATATAAACTAATGTACAGGGATGTTTGGGGTACAATACAATTATTTACAATCACTGGCTTAGTTAAGGTTCCAAATGACTATTCTATATTTGTAATGATGATATTGGTACTTATGACCTTTATATTGTATTTCAGATTGTTTTTAGAACACAGACCAACAGACTTCAGCGTCATCAGATTCTAGCAATAGACGATATACAGCTATTTCCAATTCCGAAAAATCTTCGTCGAAACAGTGGTATATCTGTACCTAGTAAGAAAGGTATTATAGGCAGACTGTTAGAGAGATCACGCAGAAGATCCATAAAGAAACAACCTTTGAACGTACCAGAGACAAATACGACCAACAACGTAGACACCAAAAATGTCACGATTCATAGCGATGTGACAGCACAACCAACACAGGTAACAATACGTACTGATACTTCATCAAAATTGATGACGAGCACAAAACAGAGTGACTCGACAATACAAAAGACGACAGTTGCAACGCCAAAACACACAACAACACTATCGACGTCTACCAAAACATCAGGACATCCAACAATACAATCGACGCCAGTCAAAACACAAGGACATTCAACAATACAATCGACGCCAGTCACAACACAAGGACATCCAACAATACAATCGATGTCAGTCACCACACTAGAACATCCAACAACACAATCGACGTCCACCACAACACCAGGATATCCAACAAAACAATCGACGCCAATCAGCACAACAGAACAAACAACAAAATTGACGACCATTTCCACACGGGGTCGGTCAACAACAAAATCGACGCCAGTCACAACACCAGGACATCCAACAACACAATCGACACCAGTCAGCACAGCGGGGACAACAACAAAATTGACGACCATTACCACACGGGGTCGGTCAACAACACAATCGACGCCAGTCACAACACCAGAACATCCAACAACACAATCGACGCCAGTCACAACACCAGAACATCCAACAACACAAACGACGTCCACCACAACATCTGAACATCCAACAACACAATCGACGCAAGTCAACACAGCGGGTCCAACAACAAAATTGACTATCATTACCATACGGGGTCGGTCAACAACACAATCGACGCCAGTCACAACACCAGAACATCCAACAACACAAACGACGTCCACCACAACATCTGAACATTCAACAAGACAATCGACGCCAGTCACAACACCAGAACATCCAACAACACAAACGACGTCCACCACAACATCTGAACATCCAACAACACAATCGACGCCAGTCAACACAGCGGTGCCAACAACAAAATTGACTACCATTACCACACGGGGTCGGTCAACAACACAATCGACGCCAGTCACAACACCAGAACATCCAACAACACAAACGACGTCCACCACAACATCTGAACACTCAACAATACAATCGACGCCAGTCACAACACCAGAACATCCAACAACACAAACGACGTCCACCACAACATTTGAACATTCAACAACACAATCGACGCCAGTCACAACAACAGAACATCCAACAACACAAACGACGTCCACCACAACACCAGAACATCCAACAAGACAAACGACGTCCATCACAACATCTGAACATTCAACAACACAATCGACGCCAGTCACAACACCAGAACTTCCAACAACACAATCGACGTCCACCACAACACCAGAACATCTAACAACACAATCGACGCCAGTCACAACACCAGAACATCCAAAAACACAATCGACGTCCACCACAACACCAGGATATCCAACAAAACAATCGATGCCAATCAGCACAACAGAACAAACAACAAAAGTGACGACCATTACCACAAGGGTTCGGTCAACAACACAATCGACGTCAGTCACAACACCAGGACATCCAACAAGACAATCGACGCCAGTCAGCACAACGGGACCAACATCGAAATTTACGGCCATTTCCACACGGGGTCGGTCAACGACACAAACGACGCCAGTTACAACAACAGGACATCCAACAGCACAATCGACGTCAGTTACAACACAGGGATCAACAACACAATTGACGTCCACCACAACAACAGGACATCCAACAACACAATCGACGCCAGTCAGAACACATGTACATCCAACAACACAATCGATGCCAGTTACAACACAAGGACATTCAACAACTCAACCAACGCCAGTCACAACACCAGGACATCCAACAACACAATCAACGGTAGCCAAAACGCATGGACATCCACCAACAGAATCCACGGAAATTAGCACAACAGAACAAACAACAAAATTGACAACCATTACCATAAGGGGTCGGTCAACAACACAATCGACGCCAGTCACAACACATGTACACCCAACAACACAATCGACGCCAATAAGCGCAACGGGACCAACAACAAAATTGACGACCATTACGACAAAGGGTCGGTCAACAACACAATCGACGCCAGTCACAACACATGTACACCCAACAACACAATCGACGCCAATCAGCACAACGGGACCAACAACAAAAATGACGGCCATTACCACACGGGGTCAGTCAACTCCCCAATCTACACCAGTCACAACACAAGAAAATCCAACAACACAATCAGCTCCAATACAACGACATTCGTCAACGCAGTCGATGCGAGTAACAACACGCGCTTTATCAACAACACAAGTCGCAAGGCAAAGAAATTCAGCAAGACAATCGACATTTAGTTCACCACAGAGCTATTCTGAATCGCAATCGACACCAGACGCAACAAATGGTAATATGACCAAGCCTACTATAAATGTAATGGAGCAGTCCGCTGCAAGTACAGGACACGCCAAATCTTCACCTGTTAATACCAATACATTTGGTATATCACAAACGCCAATGCCCATTATCACAACCTCTGGACAGTCAATATCTAACAATAATGAGATAGTGCACCCGGAAAATGATACGCACGTAAACAAAACATTAGAGGGGTCTGTCCCCCAAGCGTTCGCCACAACAGCGTTAGAAGACGGCGTGATTGTGGGCGTACTGGGAGTCGTTATAATTTTCATCCTGTTTGCCGGAGTTTTCTTGTATTCTGAATGGAAAGATAAGCATAAGTTTTATACTACAAAATCGCATCAAACACAACATCAGTCAAAAGCGATTCTTCTAAACATGACTGAACTACACGTCAAAACATGCGAGGAGTATATGATAGATGAAAAGACGATAGCTGTAGACGGTATGGAGGGAAATGAAAAGACGACAGTTGTAGACGGTATGGATGAAGATGAAAAGACGACGGCTGGAGACGACATGGAGGAGGTTAACCTGAACGATACATGACATCACTTAACGACAGCAGACAACATGATGGGAGTCACTCAGGTGATATGTGACGTTTTGTGAATGTATCTAAATATCACGTGACTTTATAAAATATGTCTTAGATACTAGGCTGGTTCCTAGTTAAATTGAACTTTTTTTTTAAACTTTTATTTTATTTTTTAAGTTAATATGTTAATATGATATTTATGATAGATTTACCATTACAGCCTTTCCGGTGTCAGTACAGTGTCATATTTTAATCTAATTGCAAAATCGAAACCTTGGCTGGTTCTAAGGTATCATAATTTGATATTTTGGATTTTTTTAAACTTTGTTTAATCCTTTATCTTATTTACATATAAATTTTTCTCGGCTGGTTCCGAGAATAATAATTTTGTTTTAAATTAGTCTTGTTTCTTTTTCCCAAGGTCACCTCCAAATCGGAATTTTCGTCCCAGTCAAAATTACCTCTTGGTATCGAGACTTGGCCAGCTATAGCACGGGGGTAATCCTGATACACCGTATTTCATTTACGTCGGAGTATTCCGTCGGTTTTCATTTACGTCCGAGTAAAATGATACATTTTTGGTCGTTACGCTTTACGTTAAAGAGCAAAAAGCACGGTTTTTCATATAACTTCACAAAAACGAAACTTTAAAAGAAAGCAAAAAATTATTCGCATTATATTTATTAGTACTTAACTGCCTCGTATAAAATCTTGCAAGAAATAGTCATATTTTTCACGTTCCTGTAACATTTCCATTTTTGGCCGGTCCCTTTGTTTAGCAGCTGATTTTAATAAAGCGGGTTTGGATTCAAATGATGTTTCTACTCAAAATTATCAAGAAATGTCTATACTTTCATAAACTTGCGAAGACAGAAGCTTTACTCTGCTTTTGAGCGAAATTTACTGTTTCGTTTAAGCTGAGTAGCATAAATGTTACGCTTTCCGACCAGCTGTGTTATGCTTTACGTGAAGACATGTTACGCTTTCCGTTTAATATGATTCGCAATTGACAGAGCACATCCTTCATTATAACTTTAGAACAAACGTCTTTATCGATTCAATCTTCACTGGTTGTTTCAGAAGTGATTCAGAAAGCATTGCAGAACATGATTTTATTTTTGAAAGAAAACATGCAGAACCATACAGTTCGTAACTTGAACCAATAAAGAAAAAAAACCAACATACAATGCACATGCTATTCTCCGAAAAGGAAACACTTGCGAAAGGGTAAACCGACTTAGAGATAGTTATACTAATTACACAAATAAAACTACAGTCAACCCTGCTGATAAAGGCTACTCAAGGGAACACGTAAAGTGGGTTTATGGGTAGGTGGCCCTTATACAAGTTTCGAATGACATGAATAAAGAGCAATTGAGATACATTTGTATTAACTTTTAAAAGCAAGTGGCCTTCATATAAAGGTAGTCTGTAAGGCAAGTTAAACTGTTCGTGTCAAATACCATTTTGAAAAGGAAAAATGTAGTTTATATATATGGTTTCACCTGGTCCATGGGCTCAGTTGAGTTATTGCAATCTATCACCGTCCGTCGTGTGTCGTGCGTCGGTCGTAAACTTTACATTTTGATTATCTCTTCTAAAACTATTTGAAACTTTGTGATTATCATGCCTTGGTAACAGGCATTTACAATTTTGTTCGGGATTTGGCCACGTCTAAGAAGATGGCTGCTGTTACTACATATAGCAAAAAAAAAAAAATCTTTTTCTCTGAAACCAAAACGTGCAAGCAAATTTCGATTTGATATTTGGATTCAGGATAACTGGGAACATGAAAATTGTGTTTTTCATGAAAACTGGACGAAAATAGGTAACGTGTGTTTTGCTTAAAGTTCATAATTTTTAAAACTCAACAAAGGTTTACTGTATGGAGAATTCACTGTTGATCTTGTCTTGCTATTTTCTTCGAATTAATGTCAGATCAAAGCTGCAGGCCATGTCCAAGTTTGTGACCTTTGATTCAAATTGTTAATTTTTTAAACATTTCTGGTGATAACGCATGGGATTTTCAGTTTATTGTAGGTATTTACATGACGATCATTTTTATACATAGATGTAGATCAAGGTCATGGGTTCAAAAGTCAAATTCAAACATGTACAAGTAAACCAAAATTGTTAATTATCTCTTGTTGTATAGGCATGTATGTTAGAATATTGTAGGTATTGACATGCTGATGTCTTCAGTTCAGGGTCAAAGGTTACATATATAGGAAGAATAAAGAGGGTTAGGGTCTAGGTTACAGATATAAAAAGAATACTGAAATGGATACAATTGTTATATCTTAACAAATCTATATAAACAGATAATGGCATCACTTTCTACATGTTATCTCAACCAACCTGTAATTGTGTTGGGACGGTCATTGATCCATTGTATATAATCAGGTGAGCGTTAAGGTACATCTAGCTATTGTTTTAATGTTTAACTTTTTGATCTAAGAATATATTTGAGTTGGGTAATAGTGTTTTAAGTCCCAGTCAAGATTCTTCCACAGATATCGAGACGGTCAATTCATAGATGGTGAATGAAACAAGTGTACCCAGAGAATCCGCCGACCTTCGGCAAGTGAACTGTCAAACTTTCTAAAACTGTCCCGAGTGAGACTCGCACCAAGGCGATGAGAGGCACTATGATCCATAAGCCCACCCTTTAGACCACTCGTAAAATACAATTTCACTTGACTGGGGCGTAAAAAACAATTACCCAACTCAACTACATTCCTATATGAAAAAGGTAAAATAAAAAAAAAATAAATGAACTACATTTGATCCTTTTCAAGGCCCGGTCACACAGCGCTTTACGGCTTATCACGGCCATAACCCGTCAAAGAGTGGTCTCCCGTTAAGCAGACGATATTGCTCGCGTTGATGTGGAGTTTAAGACGAGCTCCAGTCGATTTACAGACGTGACAGGAGGCGGCGAAAAATCCGAACGGCGTCGGACGCGGCAAAAAGTTTTGAACTGCTCAAAACTTTAGTCCGCGGACAACCACGGGTGACACGTGGTAAAGACGTGAAACATACGTGAAACGCAGGTGATAATCAGCGTTCCGGCAGTGATTAAAACTTGGTAAGACGCGAAAGCTTAGCGGTCTGTCACGGGCAAAGCGCGGTCAGCGAACGTATGTTACACGTTGGTATAGCGAGTGATTAGCGGCTTATCACTAAGAAATGGATTTTTCCGCGTACAAAGCACTACCTTAACCCGTTAAACGATGTCTCAAACGACTGATCACTGCCTTTATGAGGATGCCTTCTGCGATGTACGATGCAATTGTGCAGAGACTAACACAAGCACTTACAACGAGACTACCAACTGGAAAGCACCCCTTGAACAAGGCCTGAAGGTTGCTATCGCCCTGAGGCATCTTGCTTCTGGCTCCAAGTACCGTGAGATGCAATATGCCTGATGGGTCCCCCCAGCACCATAAGTCTAGTGGTGCGTGAAGTCTGTGAGGCAATCGTCCACGAGTATGCTCATAAGATGCTCTCCCCGCCAGACACTGAGGTCTAGTGGCGCCAGGAAGCTGATGATTGGTATCCCAGGTAGAATTTTCTACATGTCATTGGGATTATAGATGGGAAGCATATTGCGTTCAAAGCTCTTGCCAACGCTGGGTCCGACTTCTTCAACTATAAAGGTCTCTTCAGTGTTATCCTGGCATTTCTGTCTTCAAACTATTCCTGTGGGTAGACGAAAGCGGCAAGGGCTGACGCCCACGTCTACAATGAAAGTTAGTTCAAGGAGAGTCTACAGAACAATGACATCGCCGGATTCCAACAGCCAGATCCTCTGCCAGGTGACACACAGGGTATACCCTACTTCCTGGTAGGTGACGATGCCTTCGGGCTCAAGACCTACATGATGAAACCCTACGCTAACAGGGACGTGCACAGTCAAATGGGTCTGGGGGTCGTGGGGAGCCTAATCCTCAGCTAGGGTCTTGGCCTTGGTTTTCCACGGCCTCTTCTTGGCAACGTAACCCTTCTTCCTTGGCATGATGAAATAGAAAATTGCGTGGAGATGTGGACTGCAGAAGATCTGGATCGGCAATTGTGAAGACCAGCCGTGCGCGGGGCGCTTTTATATGCGCCGCAAGCCAAGCTTCCGACGACGCCGAGCCGCTGTTACCCGTGATTGGGCAGTGCTATGGCAGTGGAGTGCCCGTTTTACGTCCGCGCTCAACTCTTGATCGGCAGTGCTACAGACGCGATGCCTTGGTTACTTGTCCCGCGTTCGAACACGTTCAAAACCATTTTAGCCTTATACGTGGCTAGACGTGGTTAGCCGTGCTTAGGTGCTTCAGTAGTGTAACAGCCGCCGACGGCAACCCCGTACAAAGCACGACCAAGTCAAATTTGAACAAAAAATTACCACTTACGACTACGTCTACCAGATAATCATAAATTTTTGTACGTGATTTAGACGTGGAGTATAGTTTATGTAATTGGCTTAACTATCTATAAGTCGGTTTACACTTTCGCAAGTGTTTCCTTTTGGGAGAATAGCATGTACATGTATGTTGTTTTTTCTTTATTGGTTCAAGTTACGAACTGTATGGTTCTGTTTTCTTTCAAAAATAAAATCATGTCCTGCAATGCTTTCTGAATCACTTCTGAAACAACCAGTTAAGATTTAATCGATAAAGACGTTTGTTCTAAAGTTATAATGAAGCGTGTGCTCTGTCAATTGCGAATCATATTAAACGGAAAGCGTAACATGTCTTCACGTAAAGCATAACACAGCTGGTCGGAAAGCGTAACATTTATGCTACTCAGCTTAAACGAAACAAAATTTCGCTTAAAAGCAGAGTAAAGCTTCTGTCTTCGCAAGTTTATGAAAGTATAGACATTTCTTGATAATTTTGAGTAGAAACATCATTTGAATCCAAACCCGTTTTATTAAAATCAGCTGCTAAACAAAGGGACCGGCCAAAATTGGAAATGTTACAGGAACGTGAAAAATATGACTATTTCTTGCAAGATTTTATATGAGGCAGTTAAGTACCATCAAATATAATGCGAATAAACTTTTGCTTTCTTTTAAAGTTTCGTTTTTGTGAAGTTATATGAAAAACCGTGCTTTTTGCTCTTTAACGTAAAGCGTAACGACCAAAAATGTATCATTTTACTCGGACGTAAATGAAAACCGACGGAATACTCCGACGTAAATGAAATACGGTGTATCAGGATTACCCCCGTGTATAGGTAAAGTTGCAGAAAGGTATATATCTCTCTCTCTCCATAACCCAGTCATTAATGCACTTCAATACACTTTGAATTAAATTCATACTTGTGACAATGATCTAACAACAAAAATGAATTCCGACAAGAACTCGTTTCCACTGAAAATAAATGGGGAATTTTAATGCATGTATAGCGTGTACTTTTATCGTAAATTTCCTTGTTTCGATGCATTATCTGTATTTATCGACAACAAACAATATGAAGATTAGATCTTGTCTTCACACATGTGTTATCCACATTAAGTATTTTAAATATTTCCTTGGTGTGAATGACGTCTTCGGAAATGACTAATAAATAGTATATATATGCTCTTTAATCTTTAATAAAAGATTATTACAGGTTACATTTAAACCTTGACTTATAAAATGCTGATACTTCTCTTTTTCCGTAAAGTTTCAAATTTCTATTTGTCACCAGCGAAAGAATTTCCTGGTAATTATAGGGGTGGGGTGGGTAATTGAATTACGGCCGGGTATTAAATAACCGGTTACCTGATGACTATAAACACTTTCTAAAACTCTAAAACCTCGTCTACTTGAAACTATTGAGCTAAACGATCCTTTTCCTTTCACATTCGTTAGATTGATTGATTGATTGATTTCATGGGGTTTTATGTTCCAGCCAAAAATATTTCACTTATATCGAGAGGTCACCAATTATTAGTAAAGTGCCTTAAAATTTGACCGCTTGGGGCAATTAATGTGCAGGACAATTCTTTAACGTGTCGTGACATGGGGTATTGGTGTCTAAGATCCCTTCCGAATGACCCCATGACTTTCATTACTAAATACCAAGTGCTTGTCGAAAGAACAAGTCACTGCCTATTTTCAAGTCTTGGTCAGACACCGACCGGAATTTGAGCCCACGGCCTTCCACATACGAAGCGAGCACTCTACCAACTTAAATGTAGCTACCAGTAGCCATAGTGGTTACACTCTACAACAATCCTGCTGTTTATTCTCGGGCATTCGTGTTCTTGTTCATTCTATTCAAATTCAAAGTATTCTGCTAGTATTGAGAAGGTTCCGAGTCCTAGTTTGGCAGCTGCATTAGGAGTCCTATCCTAGAATGTGGAAGGGGACAACCAATCGGTTGGTTCCAGGGTTAAAACTTGGTGCTTCGATACTGAATGTAGTTGAATCAGGAATGTTGCGATATCGGTATCTGGGTAACTTTGTCTGTAAATCTTAATGCTAAATTTTTTGTTAAGCCCCGTTATATTCGAGGCGTATTTCAGATTGGGAAGTTGCCCACAAAAAGGTCGGTTCAACGTTAGGTCATTTTGTCATATACCAACTTTGAATATATTATATAATTTTTTTAAAAATGTATATGCCATTTCTGAAAAAGGGGCTTATCTAGCGGTCTGTGTACTTCAGTTGATAAAACACTTGCCTATATCGCGAGAGGTCCCGGGTTCGATCCTGTATTCTTCCTTACTTTTACAATTTGATGGTCAGTGTGGCCTTCGGAAATGGATTAGAGGGTCCTAGCCGTATATATAAAGTACATCTGGGGGATTGGATATTCCCATTTGGGAGACCATGGGCAACATGAGAATAGCATGCGAGAAATATATATGGCGGACAACCCATTTTTGAATCTGATTGATAAAATACTCTTTTGTCATAAAAAGGTGGTGACATCTCGATACATAAAATAATCTTGACTGGACTGTAAACACCAATTTGTTAATAAGCCTGTAAACAGTCTTGTAGCTAGTCCTGGTGAAAGAGAGAGAGAGAGAGAGAGAGAGAGAGCTAGCGAGCTTCTACTTCAAACAGCTGACGCATTTATATTTTTTAAAATATTTATTCCAACATGATTTAACAAAAATGTATAAATACAGTTTATCTAAATATGATACAAAATATATACAAACATATTTAATGTACAACACTGTTTTTAAACAACGTAATCAATTTCATAGTAACATTTTTTTTTCATTTTTGTAAATTTTCGAGCATGATACTTTTTACAATGATTTGTCTATGGTAGAAAAATAAAAAGAATTGTTCATTTCGGCAACAATATATAGTCCACGACCTGCATGGACAGAATCCGTTCTCCAGAATCAGCCGTACCCCCGTCGTCTAGAATCAGTCAGCACTTTGTATCACAGCTTTTGGTTTTTGAAGACCATAGTTTTTGGTTTTTTAGGACCATGTTTTTGGATTTTGAGGTACACAGTTTTTTGGTCTTTCGAGACCATATTACAGCATTTTGAAGTTTTAATCAGGAGGTAAGTTCGATCATTTCAAATGAGCTGAACAAATCATCAGGACTGACAATGGGTTTATTATTCATGGTGACTTTGACCGAGACGCCTTCCTTGAGAAATACAGGTTTCCAGATGTGATTAGCTCCCTTGTGCCCTCCCCAGAGAGACCCCAAGTTACAAATGGAGTCGATTTTCTGGTCTCCAAGATTGAAATCGAAATCCACACAATGTTGGTAATTGTACGGTTTCATGATGACGTGTCCGGATTTATCATACTCCTTGTACGTTACCAGATACAGTTTAGAATACACTATGTACCAGCCATCACGAAGTACAGTAAATAATCCGTTCGAGTATTGAATGTCGCGATTTTCCATTCGTCCAAATTTTTCCCTTGGGGGAGGATTCCATTTTATCAAACTTCCGGCATCTACAAATTATAAAAAAAAATTAAAACATAGTTTCTAAATTAAAATTCCATAAAAAATAGCGGCTAATTATCAAAACATGGCCATTATCGGGACAAAGCAAAAAATTCCTGTTACCTTGAGAAAATCTGACCGTCTCAATACAAATTAAAGAACTCTTAACTAAGCTTAAGGGTATAAAACTATTACGAGCATGCCCAAACATGGGGTGGTCCAGGACAACAGGGAATACATTTTGATGTTTCGATAAACAATTTAGACTAATGAATTAGTGTCGAATCGGCAGTTCATAGATATATCGGCCCTCGTTAGCTGTTGGCTACTGGCTATTCAAATCTCGGCCATTCGGCATGTGAGAATCGTTTCCTCCTCTAAGACTATTACCCAAGCTTGACGTTTTAAACATACAAATATTTGTTTTCAGTGATATTACAACATAAAAACTGATAGAGACCATATAGTCCGACTAATCAGCCCACTAAACCCCCATTTATTACAACATAAAAACTGATAGAGACCATATAGTCCGACTAATCAGCCCACTAAACCTCCATTTTAATTTTTTTACTTTTTGGAAAACTCCAAAAAGTCAAAAAATTAAAATAGGTGTTTAGTGGGCTGATTAGTCAGACTAGAGACCATATTACATTATTATATCTTTAGTAGGTCGAATTATCTGCCCTAATAACGATGGTATGTTATTTATTTCCTTAATTTTACGGTGGTAGCAATACCCAAAATAACATACCGTCGTTAAAGAAGATAATCAGGCTTAATTTTTTCAGATGCAAAAATTCAGATAATTACCTGTTAAGGATTTTGTGTCCAGGTTCATGTATATTCCAGATAACTTTTTGGATGGTTTGCCTCTTTCTGGGAACATACCTACAAATATAAAGTTATTAAATATTCAGATATAAGATATATTAGATGAAGTATTAATTTGTAACATAATAAAACAATTTTAAAGTAAGCACACCAGTCTCGCTGTAAGTGGGAGGTCGTAGATTTAAACCCCGACGGGGTCTGACCTAAGACTTGCAATTGAAAGTGGGTGGTGACTGTTCTTTCACCGAGCTGTCATTTTAACAGTAGTATAGTTGGTTCATTAATCTTTATAAACTATTAACTGAACATTGCAATATAGGTCTTGATTTTATGTTTTAATGGACCATTTAATTGAAAATAAAGATTGTAGATTTTTTTTTTTTTTTTTTTTTGGAGGAAAAGTAGAAAATCTATAAAACTGACATGATGGGTAAATCTGTTTATAGAAAGACGTATACAGAAACACTTACGTGACAGTAACAATCTGTTGATTTTGCTCATATATGGTTCATTTGTGACACTCTCAGTACTCTCTTCATCCTGAAAATAAATATAGACCCATTTTAAAATATAAGTTGACCAGAAGTTTAAAATATGACATAAGGTTAAACTATCTGCCTTAACGATGGGAAGTTTCTTTTTTATATTGCTGCATGGTAAAAGAGGCATATATCATCGTTCAAGACTAATATGTCATATACATTCATGTTATTTATTTTTTTTTTTTGTATGTAACGAAACAATAAATAAATAAATAACCCACATAGTTCAGTGTAGGGTTTTCCTGTATATATCTTTAATGAAACCGAAGGTATAACGAATAATGATTCACATTAATAGGTTAAAGGTCGTAGTTTTGGTTCATCAAACCAGAATATTTGAACTATTTGTTCCCTAACATTTACTTGTGCGTTTGTTTTTATCATCATGACAAGCAAGACATTAAATAATGAATATTCATAATGTATAAACCCATCATGAGACATGTATACATGGATTTTCCTATACACAGAGGTTTTTCCGATATTATCTATAAAATACAGTTTATATTTACCTTTGGATCGTCTCCAACTTCTGTGGGGATTTCCCTGGGTTTATTTGTTATTAAATATGTCACAAGGGCAGTAACTGCAACGAGTAAAACTACAATAACCGCTGTTAATAATATTTTGCACAAACAGCTTCGTCGTTTTTTCTTTAATTTGGAACGATTGAATTTATTGCTATTCACCTCGTCTCTATTTTCAGGTATAGGCATACTAACTGCCATTCTGTCACACGGTTTCTGCTGTTCATAATTTAATCTTACGCAACTTTCACAACGGGATTTGCAATAAGTAACCTTTGATTTGTGGGTTTTCAGGCTATCAGTGTGACCCTCTTCATTATCATTTCCTTTATATGCGGTTTTTGTAGAATATTTTGATTGTAATGACACACCCTCCTCGTCTCCAAGAAACGGTTTTGTCTCCTCGCAACCAAGTTCACTTTCCCGGCAAGGTTTACCAATGTCAACGGTTAATTTTCTAGTGTCACTAAAACAACCTGATGCAACTTCGCTATCACCTTGGCATTCATAAAAGCATTTTCCAGACGCCGAATCTCCCGTTTCATCTATGGTACTCATTTTGCAGTCCTCTGACTTCACTTTGGGCCATTTTATCCCCGACATGCTTGCAGATGACGGCAATGGTGATGTCGGCATGTTTTTCTTTTCTTTTTTCAAATTAAAATCGTCTTTTGATTAAATTCCAAACATTTAAGTATGTGATTGACGAATTATTCACTCGATAAATATTTCACAATATTGTTTTGTATACGATCAATGTAATCTTTGAATTACATACATAGTAGACGTCTTCCCTGGTCAAAAGCTATATGACTAATATTTACCTCTAACACAGCCCGGGTTTTAAATGTCGACCAATCCTATAATGGAAATTTCGTTAACGTGTGCACATTTTCAGCGGAGATCTGATTTGTTCATGTTTATAAATAGATTATGTGTAAATACCAGCCCTCAATATTGACCTCGGCGTAATGTGGAAATTCCCGTCTACTGATCATGCGCAGACTTTAGACAGTTTTGCCGGTAATATACATTGTAGATCATGCATGGCATATTATTGTTTTGTTTTTTTTAAAACGGACTCTGTATTAATAAATGTCGCTGATTTGTATTGAATGGCGATGCTGTGACAAAATGTAGAATTTTTTTATAAAGAAATTGTTTAGAAACCCAGATTCTAGCCGAAAAATCCAAAGGGGAATCCCCTTTATCTACCCACGTTGATTATAAATATATGTCATGAGGTGCGACTCTAGTAGTGCTCACATGACAGACGTAAAACCTAATTCATTCAAATAGTTTGAATGCAAATTATCTTATTTACATTTATTAAAAAAGTAGCACAGAAAGATTAACCCGGGCATTTTGAAATGAGTTAACATTTTCTCCATTATCAGTTTAATAACAGTAACTGTCTTTATAGTCACCAGAAAGAAATGAACATAATTACGCAACATTGTTCATTAATAAAAATGTCTTGTGTAAATTTATATAACATGCATTCTTTTAGCCCGAGATTCCTCTGGCCCGAAATTTTTTTTTTTTTTTTTTTATCAATTTCGGGCCAGAGATCGGGCTTCATTATTTTACATAACGTGATGCCGTTGAAATCCCACGGCAGGGTAAGATTTAATTTGGCGGATATGTTCACTTTATTTTCACGGGCATTGGGTAATGAACCAGTCAGATCGCTTACCTGAACCTTTATTCACAAGAATCCATCGAAAAAACTACGTGGCAACTCCGTTTTATATCCATTCCAGCCATATAAATCCAACACTTGTGTATCAGAAAAGGGAGACTTTAACCCGCGAGATCTCGCGTTATTTGAATATCATAACATAAAAAATGGCGAGATGATGAAGGATGTGTTGGATTTATATGACTGGAATGGATATAAAACGGAGTTGCCACGTAGTTTTTTCGATGGATTCTTGTGAATAAAGGTTCAGGTAAGCGATCTGAAGCGATAATGAAGCCCGATCTCTGGCCCGAAATTGATAAAAAAAAAAAAAAAAATTTCGGGCCAGAGGAATCTCGGGCTAGCATTCTTTATGCAAAATCATTTATATTGTATTAAATTGTATTGTATTCTAGCCGTAGGGAATAATTCGGGCTACATTTTTTGAGCTATCAAAAATATCAAAATTAGAAGGAAAATTTAAAATGAAAGCATTAATCCCCATTAGCATATACCATTTTTTAAATTTAATCATAAAATATTCAATAAATGGTATATGACAATATTTTGAATGTATTTTATGATTAAATTTAATCAAAAATGGTATATGACATGTACCACCTCTACATCTCACAATGCAGATTTCACCAAAATCGGGTCAATTATTCGGTGTATTTTTAAGAGTGTACCCCAATTGCAAATTTCACTGAAATTGGTTATCCATAAGCAACAGATATAGCTTGATTCTTCTGGCTGACCGAAAGCTTCTAAAAAAATGAACCTTTTTGTACACAGTACCTACGTTGTTGAAACCACTTTAGGTGCGTCAATGACTATTGGGTTTTAAACAATTAAAGTTTTAGATGAATCTTGCTGCTTAATGATATATATATATATATATATATATATATATATATATATATATAGAGAGAGAGAGAGAGAGAGAGAGAGAGAGAGAGAGAGAGAGAGAGAGAGAGAGAGAGAGAGAGCTTACATGCACTTGACGTTTGTGCTAAAAAGCGAGCAAAAAGCAAGCAAATTCAATTAATTGGATCCCTACCAGCATTCACTTATGTACAAAGATCAATAACTCGCAGGAAATGAGAAAAACAAGATTTGGCTAATGGTAAGCACTTTTCGAATTTTATGCTTTGGGTCAAGTTTCGTGAAATAGTTCTACATAGATTTGGTTGGTTGGTTGGTTGAATGTTGCTTAACGTCGCATCAGCAATTTTTCAGGTATTCGCGACGAGAACTATTTTATTAATCTCTATGGATTAATCTATGAACAATCTTAGTGCACGCATGTGAATTGTGTGTTGTACGGTCTGCCTTGTACTAGCGCGCACTCATGGCGACTTTAACGTGCCAGCTCACAGAGCCAGTACGCCGCAGACAAGCGTACCACTCCCCAGTCCATTATTCTGATACCAGGTGAATCCGTAAAGGCGAACGGCAAGGAAAATTCACTTTCCCACATGTGCTCCGAGCGGGACTCGAACTCGCATAGATTTGGAGAATTACTCCAGACAAGCTTGAAGTGCCTGAACATAACAATATGAAGGCATTTTTCAAAATGTAACCCAAAAATGCGCAATCACCTATTTTCCAACTACATTTCATGAAATTAATGAATTAGCAGTCAAGACTATAGAAAAGTAAAAGACTTCACCATTTTAGATTTTTCAGTCAAAGGGGCATAACTTCCAGAAACATAGCACTGTACTTGTGTGCTGCTGTACGGCGTAGTTGGGAAAATGGTGTTGGGACAAGACCATGGAAATAAATGAACATCCCCCGGGTGGGGCGGGGCGGGGGGGTGTGGGGAGGTAGGGTCGATCGATGCATAGTCCGACGGATGGCGATTTTGAAAAGATACAACGTAATAAACCATGTATTGCTAAGTAAAAGTCGGCAGAAAATAATAATTCCATAAATATATGAAAAAGACGATCTGTAATTAAAGTTTGATAAGGTTTTATAAATTGTACCTGATCGTTGTTTGTCATTTTGTATAGAGAGAAAGTAGAGTTTTGCAGACCCGACCGTCGCTATGAGGGGTTTCGTTCTAGCGTTTGTATGAAACTGGATCATTTGCCGTTAAGTCTGGTTTTTAAAAAACTGCTGATTATCACTCACAATATTCCCGTTTCATGTTAATTTTACTTCCAAATCGGTAAAGTATGCTCAGTTTGCACACGACACTGTACGATTTATCTTCCTTTTATGGAAGTAAAAAAACTAATCGATAAATCAGTTTTAAAATGTGACAGAATACCTCAACACCAAAATACGTTATTATACCCTTCAAAAAAAAATTTAAATTACCACAGATTTTATAAAGAATTGATTAAATTCACCTGCCATTGTTGTTTATTTCATTAAAAGTTAGGATTTTATATCGTAGGATTCAAACTTTTATTGTATTCTACAAGATTAGTTCGCCAGACTGCACAAATTATTGGATGCATCCCGCTGCAATTTGTTACTAGATTCCGAAATATATTTCTAAAATTTATTCCAAATGTGAATATGTAGCCAAATGCATTACCCGTCTCAGAATACATATCTCACGATAAAACAGATACGATTCCTTTCTCGTTCATTTACCAGGCGCACTATTTCCGATGCGTACTAAACATATTTCATATTATTTCATAGTAAAGAAGCCCTATTTTAAAGACAGCGATAGCAATGTACGCTTTCACTGTCGCGAACGCCGTACAAAAATGAGCAAACCAACTCGGGTTAATGATATGGGCATCTCCTATCAATATGGATGCTTTGCCCAAAATTTCGTGAAATGGTAGTTAATAGTTTTGAATTACTACAGAAAAAATTGTCTTGACATTACATGATCAAAGAACATTTTTCAATTTTGTCAAATTTTAACGCAAAAACGTTATCCATTTGTCGAGCAGACACAAAATTATTTTCTTTTTTAGTTTAAAACTATATCAAATTAGATTTTGGCTCCAGTCATGCGTCTAAGGAAATTTAAGTAATTTAGTTTTTTAGTCAAAGGGTCATTACCATAACTCCCAAGAAAATTATCAAACCCACTTGGGATAACGACTAGTATGTGCAGCTCCCATAATTTTGATGCTTTGCACCAAGTTTCGTGAAATGATGCTATGTAGTTTTGGAGAATTGGCACACCACAAAAATTTCGAACACAAGGTCGGGCGGACAGGCGGCAACTCGAATTTAAAATTCCACCTTTTCTTTGAAAGACAGGAGATAACAAGAGGCCCAACAACAGACCCATGGGCCTCTTGTTATCTCCTGTCTTTCAAAGAAGGGGTGGAATTTTAAAAAAGGCCCATGGGCCTCTTGTTATCTCCTGTCTTTCAAAGAAAAGGTGGAATTTTAAATTCGGCCTGATACGCTCACCTGATAACTAATGACTAGCTGTTAGATTTCAAGAAAACATAAATACTAAAACCCCAATGACTTTTTTCTTTACATCATAATGACCATTGTATCAATACCTACAACATTCTAATATACATGCCTATACAAAAAGTTAATAGTTTTCGAGATAATTAACCATTTAGGTATTGTTTTGCATTTGTGACCTTGACTGTTGAACACATGACCTTTTTTATACATCAAAATGATCGTTGTATCAATACCTACAACATTCTAATATACATGCCTATACAAAAAGTTTTTAATTTTCAAGATAATTAACCATTTGGGTATTGTTTCCCATATGTGACCTTGACCTTTGAACCCATGACCTTTTTCTATACATCAAAATGATCGTTGAATCAATACCTACAGCATTTTTTAATTACATGCCTATACAATAAGTTTATAGTTTTCGAGATAATTAACCATTTCAGTATTGTTTCGCATCTGTGACCTTGACCTTTGAACCCATGACCTTTTTCTATACATCAAAATGATTGTTGTATCAATACCTACAACATTCTAATATACATGCCTATACAAAAAGTTAAAAGTTTTCCAGATAATTATTATAATCAGAGGCCAAAAAAATACGTCATGACCTTGACAATTGACCTTAACCTCATTTTAAAGATAATAACATCAATATATCAAAACTGAAAACCCCATGTCATTATCTGGTCAAATAGTCAAGTTATTACAATTTGAAGCTATTTTACAATTTTTTTCAAAATGAAACGCAAAAACGCGTAACCTATTTTTTGTCCGAATTTCACAAGATGAACAAACTATAGGCTTAAGACCCTAGAGAAGCCAAATATCACATCAGAAATTTTCTCCAATAATTGGTTTCAGAGAAGAAGATTTTTTAAGATTTTTGCACACCTAGGTCACCTTGACCTAGTTATGGTAGCCATGGCAACCCCATGAACAAATCTGAATTGCACCGGCCCATATATACTTCTGACCAAGTTACATTGAAACCTGTCTTGTAGTTTCAGAGGAGATGTCGAAAATAGGTGTTAACAACGCACACATGCACATACACACGCTGCGCTATGCCAAAAGCTCACATGACCTTTCGGTCAAGTGAGCTAAAAACGATTTTAACAAAACAGCACAGGACTCAATAAGTATTATTTATTCTGTAACAAAACAAATAAACTATATAAATAAACAGCAGTTTTACAGCACTTATATAATATCTAGAAAACATTTATCAAAGTTATCAAAAAAAGATCCGACAGAATTTTAATTTTAACAATATTTGTAAAGAAACCCAATGGTCATGTCAGGTGTAAACACAAACAGATAAACAGTGGTACGTTTCAAGGTTTTTTAATTAACTAGTTAACTAGGGACATCGTGCAAATTTCTCTTTGTCGTAATTTTCTTTACAAAGTAACACAAAATTTAAATCAAATGAACTCAGGAATTTAGTCTTACAATAAAGAATAATGTATTGATGGATCTTTTAACAACAGAATCATGTATTTTAAGACTGACTTGGGATGTAACTCTTAAAAAAAGTTCAAAAATAAAGCATCACCTTAAATTTAATATGAAAATAGGCATTGCCTATCCCGGGAAATGTCCAAATTTATTATCGGGTTATTGTGCACACACACACACACACACACACACACACACACACACACACACACACACACCCACCCAAAAAAGGGATGGCACACATTGTTTTGTCTCACCAAATACTAGTTAAAGTTAAAGTCTGTCCCGAGCCTTTAGGCTCGTCAGGCCGGAGCTTATCCCGGTTTCGGTGGCGTTAAGCGACTGAGAGTACAAGACTCTCCCCTGAATGGGACGCCGGTCCATCGCAGGGTTAACCCATTTATTTTTCAGCTGAGTGAACTGGAACAACGTGAAATTAAGTGTCTTGGTCAAGGACACAACACATCGCCCGGTCCAGGGATCGAACCCACGACCTTCGAATCATGAGTACAACGCCTTAACCACTAGGCCACGCGCTTCCACACCAAATACTAGTGGGACTGACTATAGTTAACTACCGCCGAGTTCTTTCAATCATGTTCTGTCACACAGAACTGAGTTTTGGTATGATCTTTCCAGGGACACAAAAGGCTATTCAATTACCCAATATAGTGAATATACTAATCCATACCACGACAACATTCTCACGTTGTAATGTCTTCTCATCTTAAATCACCGTTTACCATACCATGTGAATAATTTAATCTACTGATTTATGATTGCATAAATAACTACTCCTGTTTCTTAAAACAAGATGTGTATCATATCACAGTTCAAGATTGCCCCATTCAATTAATGAAGCAGTTATACCAATGAAAAACAAACATACTTATCCATGTCCAAATCACAATCCGGGAGTAAAGTAAAAAAAACTTTGAAACTGACAAGTTAGGTTAAACACGCGAACTTCCACCAGGGAAGTGAGACAGAGTTTTCTGGAAGGGTTAGCACCTTGTGTTAGCTAGCTACACCGGTATAGCATCCTCTTGGAGAGTGGAAGGATTTTGGTTCCAACCTGACTTGTGTTATACATGACAATACTTCAAAATTTGAGTTACTGCTTCCTCATTTTGCAAGCCACATTTGGCTGAAAGGATAGATTATCGACTGGTTATAGAATTATATTAATTGGGAGTGGAATGCTTGTCTGTGACTCCGTTAGGCAGCACCTTTAACCCACAACCCGATATTAATACAGTGGTATGAGGGTAAGCTCCTCTTGCACCTTCAACATTCACAGGCATATAGTACCATGATGAGAATTTTCTAAAGCACAGACCATTGCAATTGACAAATGATATGATTAAAACTTGACAGGCTTGTACCGAAATAATGTTAATTTTAGCCCAGCCCCTTTAAGTTTCACTGCATGAAGAGCCCCAGCCCCGGAGATTTAAAAATGCTTTTTCACTTATATCGAGACGGTTAATTCTAGGATGGTGGGTTGGAGTTTTTTTTTTTTTTTACCCCAGTCAAGATTATTCATTATTCACCTAAATTGAAATGAAACATTCTGGGATGATATACTACAAAGATGGTGCTTTAAGATTTATATTGAAATGGTCGCTTATGTGGATGGTGGAGTGGAAATTGGCATTTATTCACTTATACCAACTTTTTTTCGAGAACCAAGTCTGGGATATTGAAGAAGGTAATGTTGATTTTACCCTAGTTAAAATTTTTATATTCATTCCGAGAACTAAATTATTGGAATCCCCTGCCAGCATCGGTAGTCCAGTCGCCATCCCTGGAGGTTTTCAAGGAGTCAATTCAGACCTTACCTAAGTGGATCTCAACTACAGTCAGCTGCTAAACTCAACATGAATGTTTTATTATTGTTATTTTCATCACAACTTTTTGGGACAGCGGTCCATCTCATTGCACATGTACAGTTTCCTCATCAGTTATGTCCAAGTTAGATTTTTGATGAGTGCAGTCATTGTAGTTGAAGTCAGTTCTAGTCAGCACCTGGTCCAGCTCGATCAGCTGATCATGATATCCACGTCACATGTAAACAAACAAGAGGATTTGTCAATATTTACATTAAATTCAGAATAAATTCAATAAATTTTATCTGTATTTTCATAAAAATGATTATTGGGACGAACTGTTAATTAATTCTTTTGAAAAACGCATTTTATTATTTTTCTTAAAAATCGATCGTTTGTGAAAACGTCTTTCCCGTCCTGACGAACGCCATTTTTGTTTACACTGCATTCAGCGAGGGTCACAGATGCACTCAAAATTTTGATTCAATTATGTAATTATATATGAAAAAGAGTTACCGTAGAAGTCGTATACTGTGGTTATGCTAACCTTGTAATAGTTTTGTGTCAGGTAACTATGGTTATCGATTTATCTAACTTGAAATCGGCAAATTTTGTATCTTCCCGCATTGTATACTGTGTGATCATGGTTGATGCACGTGGGAAAGTCGGTCGCTGATTGGCTTACAGTGGTTATCGATCTGAATTGAACTTTGACCCGATCAAAAGAAATCACGTCATCGCGAATCTTGAAACGCTACACTTGGAGATCAGCCAGAATGGCGAAAGAAACGTAAATATTTGGTATTCGATCAACCTATTTAAATTATTACTTGTTTCAATGAATTATTTTCACGATAATCGTTTCTTGGTTTCATTTCTGATGTACGAGACGGGCGAGATTTCCCCCCATATGGAGCTCACTTCCTGTCGATTTGACCCCTTCAACAATGGCCTTGAGAAAAGTGAAAAAAGTGGTGCACGCGCGGCGTCAAATGATTTGGACGTACGGTCTATAGAATTTTTCCACAATTTTCTATGACGTCATAATACATACGTGTTACCTATAGACGGGAAATTCCCGGCGCTTCGCGCCGGGACATTTCCCGTATTAGCACATACGGGGATCTATTTATCCACTTTAACCAACTTAAAACTTGGAGAACTACCCAAATGGAACGTGAAGATCTACTAATCCACTTTTACCAAGATAGAACATGGGGATCTATTAATCCAATTTTACCCTGATGGAACACAGGGATCTATTAATCTATTTTACCCAGATGAAACATGGGATCTATTAATCCACTTTTACCCTGATGGAACATGGGCATCTATTAATCAACTTTTACCCAGATGGAACATAATCTATTAATCCACTTTACCAAGATAGAACAAAGGGATCTATTAAACTACTTTTACCCAGATGAAACGTGGTGATCTATTAATCCAATTTTACCCAAATGGAACATAGGGATCTATTAATCCACTTTAACCCAGATAGAACATGGGAACTATTAATCCAGTTTTACCATGATGGAACATAGGGATCTATAAATACAAATTTTACCCAGATAGAACAAGGCGATCTATAAATCCAGTTTTACCCAGATGGAACATGGGGATCTATTAATCCAATTTTACCCAGACAGAACAAGGGGATCTATAAATCCAGTTTTACCCAGATGGAACCTGGGAATCTATTAATCCACTTTTACCCAGATAGAACAAGGGGATCTATAAATCCAGTTTTACCTAGATAGAACATGGGGATCTATTAATCCACTTTTACCCAGATGGAACATGGGGATCTATTAATCCAATTTTAACCAAATAGAACATGGGGATCTTTTAATCTACTTTTACCCAGATGGAACATAATCTATGAATCCACATTACCAAGATAGAACAAAGGGATCTATTAAACTACTTTTACCCAGATGAAACGTGGTGATCTATTAATCCAATTTTACCCAAATGGAACATAGGGATCTAATAATCCACTTTTACCCAGATAGAACAAGGGGCTCTATTAATCCATTTTTACCCAGATAGAACATGGGTATCTATTAATTCACTTTTACCCAGATAGAACATGGGGATTTATTAATCCACTTTCACTCAGATGAAACATGGGACCTATTTATCCATTTACCCAAACAGAACATGGGGATCAATTAATCCCCTTTTATCCAGATGAAACATAGGGATCTATTAATCCAATTTTACCCAGATAGAACAAGGGTATCTATTAATCCACTTTTACCCAGATAGAACATGGGAATTTATTAATCCAGTTTAACCAAGATGGAACATAGGGATCTATTAATCCAATTTTACCCAGATAGAACAAGGGTATCTATTAATCCACTTTTACCCAGATAGAACATGGGAATTTATTAATCCAGTTTAACCAAGATGGAACATAGGGATCTATTAATCCAATTTTACCCAGATGGAACACTGGAATCTATTAATCCACTCTTACCCAGATAGAACATGGGGATCTATTAATCCAGTTTTACCCTGATAGAACAAGGGGATTTATAAATCCAGTTTTACCCAGATGGAACATGGGGATCTACAAATCCAATTTTACCCAGACAGAACAAGGGGATCTATAAATCCAGTTTTACCCAGATGGAACACTGGGATCTATTAATCCACTTTTACCCAGATAGAACAAGGGGATCTATAAATCCAGTTTTACCCAGATGGAACATGGGGATCTATTAATCCACTTTTACCCAGATGGAACATGGGATCTATTAATCCACTTTTACCCAGATAGAACATGGGGATCTATTAATCCACTTTTACCAAGATGGAACATGGGATACTATAAATCCACATTTACCCAGATGGGACATGGTGATCTATTATCCACTTTTACCAAGATGGAACATGGGATACTATAAATCTACATTTACCCAGATAGAACAAGGGTATCTATTAATCCACTTTTACCCAGATAGAACATGGGGGTTTATTATCCACTTTTACCCAGATGTAACATGGGGGTCTATTAATCCACTTTTACCCAAATATAATGTGTAAAGTTTTTATCAATTTATAAAAGATAGAACAGGGTGAACCATATGAATCCACAACTGGGTAAACTACCAATCATGAAAAGGGAAAATAAGTAATTCACTTACACTAGTGACTAGATGGATTGAGGAAAACCATCATTCTGTCTTTCCAATATATGATATGTAAACCCTAGGTTTAACACCACAATGTGTTCAGTAAAATGTCAGTAATTAAAAAGTTGTGAAACAAATCAAAGGGACATATACAGAAGTCTTTTGTATGTTTTAATATTTGATGCAATTTTTCCATTTTCTCTTTTTAAGAGGCCTGAAAAAGGAATTACCCATTTATTTGTTCTAGTAAGAAAATGTTGACCTAAACATTGCTGAAAATGGCTATTGCTATATAGCATCAAATTTGGACCTTAAGTTTAGAAGATAATTAAATAAATCCAATGCCCCATGATTGAAGACAGATTAAAAATGGAACCGATAGCTAAGGCCAGAATAATAACATAAAAGAAATAGAAGTGGCAAAGAGATAAAGAGAATTATAACAACAATTAAATGTACTTTAGCATATGGAAAGTTGCAACTGACACATGTTCATGTCATGTTCATACTAGAAGAGGGGAATGGGGACATTGAACCCTAAGTTTGGCAAATTACCAAATTGTTAATAAAGCCTTAATGATTATAGGTAAACAACATTGACCTGTCCACTTGACCTTTCATTAGGATTATTCATATAGGAGGGTCCACCCAATACATAAGTAGCGTTAGGATTCACAATTAATACATATACCGGTACACACTGCCCATGATTAGTGTTTGCATCATATAGACGAAATGTACATGCTTGATCCCTATTACTTAAATTTACCTGTCCATTATTAATATTTAAAATCAAAGGTCAAACGGACAGGTCAATGTTGTTTGCCTATACCTAAATATAAAAATACTGGTATTGACATTCTGATTTTAATTTTAAATTACCCGTCTGAAAAAATCCTAGAATGAACACTAGTCCAGTTATTGTAAAACAAACACAAAAAGTGGTTAACACATATTGTAAAGCTACTAAATACAGACCCATAGTGCTTCAAACTGACCACAAACATAGATACTACATATATACACACAGTATACAAACTTAATGACAGGCGCTTGTCATAAAGGAGTCCAAATAAATGTACATCAAGTTATTAATATAACAACTCAGCTCTTTAAAGTTTTCACAAAGTTTTAGTAACTATCATCTATAACACAATAATAAATACTTAACAGCAGATTATATCACAAATTATCTCCAAATTCTTTTGCAAACCAATCCCATTGGAACAAGGAAAGGATCTTCTATAAATGTTAAGATTATAAACAAATAAGTTACCTGTTGAAAAAAACAAAGCTTGGCAACACATTACAAATTTTGTTTTACTAGCAAATCAACTTTGGCAGATACACCAATTAACAAGAGGCCCATGGGCCTTATACGCTCACCTGATAACTAATGGCTAGCTGATAGATTTAAAGTAAATGTAAATACTAAACCCCAATGACTTTTTTCTTTACATCAAAATGATCATTGTATCAATACCTACAACATTCTAATATACATGCCTATGCAAAACGTTTATAGTTTTCGAGATAATTAACCATTTCAGTATTGTTTTACATATGTGACCTTGACCTTTAAACCCATGACCTTTTTCCATACATCAAAATTATTGTTGTATCGATACCTACAACTTTCTAACATACATGCTTATACAAAAAGTTAATAGTTTTCGAGATAATTAACCAGTTTGGTATTGTTTTCGCATCTGTGACCTTGAACTTTGAACCCATGACCTTTTTCTATACATCAAAATGATCGTTGTATCAATACCCACAACATTCTAATATACATGCCTATACAAAAAGTTTATAGTTTTCGAGATATTTAACCATTTCAGTATTGATTTGCATCTGTGACCTTGACCTTTGAATCCATGACCGTTTACTATACATCAAAATGATCGTCGTATCAATACCCACAACATTCTAATATACATGCCTATACAAAAAGTTTATAGTTTTCGAGATAATTAACCATTTCGGTACTGATTCGCATCTGTGACCTTGACCTTTGAACCCATGACCGTTTACTATACATCAAAATGATTGTCGTATCAATACCCACAACATTCTAATATAAATGCCTATACAAAAAGTTTATAGTTTTCGAGATATTTAACCATTTCAGTATTGATTTGCATCTGTGACCTTGACCTTTGAACCCGTGACCGTTTACTATACATCAAAATGATCGTCGTATCAATACCCACAACATTCTAATATACATGCCTATACAAAAAGTTTATAGTTTTCGAGATATTTAACCATTTCAGTATTGATTAGCATCTGTGACCTTGACCTTTGAACCTACAACATTCTAATATACATGCCTATACAAAAAGTTTATGGTTTTCGAGACAATTCACCATTTCGGTACTGATTCGCATCTGTGACCTTGACCTTTGAACCCATGACCTTTTTCTATACATCAAAATGATTGTTGTATCAATACCTACAACATTCTAATATAAATGCCTATACAAAAAATTTATAGTTTTCGAGATAATTAACCATTTCAGTATTGATTAGCATCTGTGACCTTGACCTTTGAACCCATGACCTTTTTCTATACATCAAAATGATCGCTGTATCAATACCTACAACATTCTAATATACATGACTATACAAAAAGTTTATAGTTTTCGAGATAATAATTATAATCAGAGGTAAAAAAAATAGGTCACGACCTTCATAATTGACCTTGACTTTATTTTGAAGATACTAACAAGAAGATGTCAAAACTGAAAACCCCATGTCAATATGTGGTCAAGTAGTCAAGTTATAACAATTTGAAGCTATTTTATGATTTTTTCAAAATTAAATGCAAAAACGCGTAACCCATTTTTCGACCGAATTTCACAAAATGAACAAACTATAGGCTTAAGACCCTAGAGAAGCCAAATATCACATCAGATTTTTTCTCCAAACAATACTTTCGGAGAAGAAGATTTTTTAAGATTTTTGCACCCCTAGGTCACCTTGACCTAGTTATGGTAGCCATGGCAACGCCACGAACAAATCTGAATTGCACCGACCCAGACATGCTTCTGACCAAGTCTCGTTAAAATCTACCAAGTACTTTCAGAGGAGTAGTCGAAAATGTGTGTTAACGACGCACGCACGCACACACCCATGCACATACACACGCTGCACCATACCATAAGCTCACATGACCTTTGGTCAGGTGAGCTAAAAACAAAACTGTCTTTTTCTTTCTTTTAGCTGAAATTTAAAATTAAATTGTAGTGGAAGAGGAAGTTTGTACTAGTCAAACTTAATATTGAATCAAGTATTTTTGGAGTGCAAAATACTACACTCTAAAATTTTTAAAAGCTGTTTTTTGTCACAAGTTTTTATGAGATAATTTTTCAGGAAAGTACAGTAATTTTTGAAACGTTAACAGAAAACTTAACATGTCATATGTGTGCTTAAACTTAGTCTGTGGGAAAATTTTAATTTTAATGAAGGAAATGAACACTATTATTACTTATAGTAAAGTATGACATGGGCGAGTTATGTATGTATGTTCAGACCATTCCAAAGATTGCAGATTAAAATTAAATAAAGTCCTTATACACACTAATACCAAATGCCTCCTTGATATATATTCTACAACCTAATGGAAAGTCAAGCTGACTAATAAAAGGTCACCTTACCAGAAGGTAAATGAAATACACACTTGTAACAATTAAACAAATCTTGTAGACATAAATGTTTGATCAGTAAGACAATTTGTCAAAAAATTATAAATTTCACATCCAACTGCAAAATGTGCATAACATAAGAAAGTCTCAAATGAATCACCTTCTGGCAATACCAAATAATATGGTCAAAGGGAGACAACTCTTTATTGATACTAGTGATTTCAATCATGGAAAAAATGTTATCACTCAACACATATCCTTTAAAATTTCTTATGGGTTTATATTATTACATGTACATAATAATTCATTTGACAGTAAAAAAAAAAAAGATAAAAAAGTCATTTGTACACTTTATACATTTGTATTTCTTTATTAATGAAAAGTGAAAATATTGGTATTAACTGCTAATCAAAACTTTTTGTAAAATGCAAAAATTTAATTCCGAGAGTATTTATTACATTAAAATAATGAATTTGCAAAAAAATGTTTAAAGATCTAGAAGTTTCAACGGGACCACATATCAGCAATGTTATAATTTGACAGGTTACCTATATTTCCATAATTCATGTAGTATATTTTTTTACTCAACACCTGAACACTACTAGAAATATCAGTACATTATATGAATCAACAATCTGGATTTTGAAAAAAAAAAATGAAATTTATATGCAATAAAAAGTTTGTACATGTACATAAAATTATTTGCCCATGTATTTGAGAGAAATGAAATCATAAAAGGTAAGTTAGGATAGGACAACAAGGACACCAAACCACAGATGTCTCAATCATGTAAAAACAAGTTAAACATTTATCCATTGAACAAAAAACTTTACCAATGTTTAACCATACACCCAATGGGCTAAGCAACATGGGCGTGACTGAATTTTTTCTCATTAAGAGACACCCATTTTTAACTTTTGTGCTCTAAGTGACACCAAAGGGACTTAATTCTGTGCTCTAAGCGACACCCAAAGGACTTAATTTTGTGCTCTAAGAGACAACCAAGGGACTTGATTTCTTTCCCTGTGAGACACCCAAGGGACTCAATTTTGTCCCCTAAGAAGACATTCAAGGGACTTGAATTTTGTCCTCTAAGAGACAATGAAGGGACTTATTTTTGTCCTCCAAGACACCATAGGGACTTTATATTGTCCTCCAAGAGACAACCAAGGGTCTTCATTTTTTTGTCCATTAAGTCGCCTTAGGTACAGTGGAATTCCAGCAGTCTTTCAAACAAGCACAAAAGTGACTGTTTTTATGAAACAGCAGATTAACTTGACTGAAAAAATATGTCTAAATGAATCATTGAAAATTTATAATTTTTAAAATAAATAAAAAAAATGTTATGTCATGCATAATTTCACATTTAACTATACCATGTTTATTGCTTTGTGTGAAAAAGTAGAAAGATATAAATTTTTGTGTCATGTATATTTTCACATTTAACTGTCATAATGCAGTATGTACAGTCAAATTTTGTGTTATGTATAATTTCACAGCTTTCTGAATCTTTTACTCAATGCCATATAAACTGACATAGTGTTCACAGATACTCTCCAGATCAGGAAAACTCTGCCGCAGTGTCTCAGAAAAGTTCTGGACTTCATTATACACATATTGGTAATACTCTGGGTATAACAGAGTCCTGGGGGTGTGTAATCACCATCCGGAGCAGCAGCATCATTAACAGATACCTTCCAAACACAAAATGCCAACATGGAGGCCTTTATCTGGCTCAAATCATAGTCCTGTAATGACAGTTCTAAAATGCACCGTGCAAATCCCCGAGCTTGTCTAAAATAAAATACAGAAAGTTTAAGTTTTAACTAGAAGTGTATCTTGAGAATCAAATACCTCCCCCCTGTTGCCTCCAACATTTCTGTTATGACCTTGGAACAAGATCTAGCACACCTTTGGACCATGAAGATTATTCATGTGAAGTTCTACGGCAATCATCCAAATTATGAGATATGGCCCAGACACAGTTTTACACAGACTAGTTTGCCATGTTTGCGGGGGTACAATAATCAAATAAAGGACCCTTAAGCAGAGCTGCCAACTGACCGCAACCTGGTCCCACCCTATTTTGGACATTAATTCCGGCAGACCCACCAAGAAAGAAACTGACCCACAAATGACCATAGAGTTTCAGGATTTGCAATGTTAATTCATTACCACTTAAATCCATCTGTAATCACGGCAAATTAAGAGTGATTAACATGGCTGAACTAAGGGTGTAGATTATTAATTTGTGCCAAGGAGCAGGCCAGTGAAAAATTACTATGTACATAATAATGTATCCATTCAAATCACAGGGCAATGCACCATATCGTTTATTTATAATTTTGTCAATGCACTGTATTTTTTTTTTTTTTTATAATTTTCAATTCTTTTTGGAGGGATGCACCCAGACACAATCAGATTTTGGTCGGACCCTCAATAACATTGAAATAGGGTTGGCAGCTCTGCTTAAGTAACTAATAAGATTGTCCAATGATTTTTCATGACAATGCCATCCTGATAGAAAAATAGGGTTGTCTTTAACTCAGTTAGACGATAGGGGGCCATGGTGACGGTGACCATCCTTATACATAGGGGGCCATGGTGGCTAAGTGGTATAAAACACTCACTTACAGATCACAGCACCTCTCACCACCCAGGATTGAACCCCACTAAGAATCTTCATATGAGAAAGTAAATGTAAATTCACTTGTCAATTTTAAAGTGGTTTTCTCTAGTTACTTAGGTTTCTACCACCATCACAGAACTGATTACCTCATTATATGTCAATAAATCTTGACTTGGCATAAAACATTATCAAACTACGCTATTTCTTACATATAGATTAGATTAAGAACAAAATAATAAGGCTTGGTAGAAATTAAACACAAGTCTTTATAGACAGGTGGTTGTTGGATATCTAGAGATGGCTTTTAAATCATGTTAACTGTACTTAAACAAGAAATAGGGTCAAATTTATTAGACTTAGAAGAAAAATAAGAAGTTGAAAATGTAGGTTTAATTTGAATACAAGTACCTCAGTTTATCAGCATCAAATCCTTTATGCATACCAACAACTTGAGATGCGAAGTACTCTAGGAAAAATTGGGAGGTAGGTACCAATAAATCAAAGTTAATAGCCTTTAACACAACATGTTCTAAATATTTAACCTGTGCTCTTGTAAAAACTCCATCACACAGACTCAAAAGTTCTGTAATCTCTGGAGGGTGTATCTCTTCCTGAAATCAAACAGAAATTACAATATATACAATGAAAACTGAACAAGTGAAATGAATTCAACAGAATGACTGATTATTTGATTGACAGAATGGAGATTAACATCTTAGTTTTTTTATAATATTGAGATGTCACCAGCTATAGGTAAAGTGGAAAAATTTTGACTTTTGCAGGAAGGGTTATTTAATGTGCCAACTTGTCTTGACAAAGGAGCATAAGTTTTTAAGGTATCTTCTGAAGGACCATGAGATTTTTATTTCTTAATGTTAAGTGCTTGGTGACTATAGTGAGTCACTACTTATTCTCAAGTCTTAGTCAGACCCTGGTCAGGGTTCAAACCCACAACCTCCCATATACATAGCAAGCACTCTATTAACTGCATGAGGAGCTACCGCAGTGGTACATAACAGAATGAGTGGTTAAAAGGTCAAGTTTTGTCACAGTATATAAACATATAAACAGTATATAAACAATACTAGATTTGACAATTTTCTATGTCACAAGTGGACGTTTTGCAAAATCAGCAGACTTGACAAAACCTACTTCTGAAACAGGTGGTTGTGATGTCATAAATAGAGGACGATTTATGTTGCAGAGTAATATACCAGTACTAATGTCTGCATTGTGAAACTTAAACTTTTATGTAAGTGCAAGATATGAACTATTTGAATCATCACAGTAATGTTTTTTTAAAATTGACAAATTATCCATAGATGTCCAATTCACAATAACCAATGAATATCATAAAACAAATACAGAACTTGAAGGTAAATTGTCACCGTTAATATTATGATATTGGAGCCATATAGCCAAGTTAAAATGGATTGAATGGGTTTAAAATCCCAATCAAGAATATTTCTTTTATATGAAGTTATCACCAGCTATTGGTGAATTGGCAGAAATTTTTACTATTGCAGTGCGCTCAATGCAATGTTGCAGGGAGGGCTCTGTAACATGCCACACCTGCTGTGACACTGGGACATAGGTTTGTGGATTTTAACTTATTAGAGGATGTGGTGTTAATATACCAGACTTTCAGTAAGATTACAGGAAGTGTCTTAACTATTTCAGAATTTCGCATTTATTCTGGTAAAACTCCATTCTAGTGTAGTGGTAGTCTAAAACTTGAAGGCTTCATGGCATCAGGATCTAGCTTCAGATTCCAGTTATCTAAGACATGAAGGGGATTCAGAGCAAGTATGTACCCTAACATCATTGTCTGACTTACTAATTTAGAAGCTAAGAGTATAGCTGTCACACCAAGTAATTGTAAGTAATCCCTGGATGTCTGCATCACATCTAAAACTCTATCCACAATGTTCACAGCGATGAAAAGTGTGTCTTGACACAAGGTCAGCTGATGATGTATCTGGGTCATCCAGGTCACCAGTAACCCACGGATACCAGGTGTTACCTTGAAACAAAATATTAAGAACTCTGTTATATATGTATATATTTGCAAACTGAATTCTTAAAAAGAGATTTTGAGAACATCAATAACTAAAATTGGTTCGACAAGTGCCATGATGTTGCTTGTTTCCTTTGGCATTTAAAAGTGGGCTGGATGATTGACAGGGTTGTCATTGACAGTTAAATTTTGAAATACAATGCTAAATGCAGGATTATCTCACAATTTGAAATTCAAGATTAGGTGAAGTTCTTAATTTTATGATGCAAGTGAATTAATATGTTCACTACTTATCCTACTAGATAACATCTTAAAATCTCAAATAAAACCTAAGAAATTTTAAAGGACTGTATTTAAATCATTTAATACTTTTTCTGTCTATTTTTAGAACTATTAACAATAACAATACTTAAATTTTACTGATATAAAGGTTACAGATGAGTTAAAATCAATTGGGACTGGATTAAGAATTCTGATGTCAAACACTTCACCAAAACAACATTATATAATTTTACTGACAGAAACTGATTCAAAATGTATGTAATTTTGTGAAATTATAACTTATTATATATATATATATATATATATATATATATATATATATATATATATAATACCTCTGGTTGATTTTCAAGACACATTGTGACCTGGTACTTGTATTCTATACCAAGTCTATGGTAGTAGATGTCTTCTAAGTACTCTTCAAATCCTTTGTTATCTGGGCTCTGGAACATAACACACTGGGCCGCAGAGGAATTCCGACAAGACGATGACTTCTTTAACCTCCATTCTAAAACTGTTTCAAGGCAGTGAAGTCTTAATGATTCATTGAAACCAGAATCTATCAATGACGGGTTTAAGGAATCGGTATCTGTTGGTGTGCAATTACCACTCGATGTCTGAAGAAACAAGAAAACAAATGGTAATGATAATACTAAAATCAACCATTTCAATTCCAAATATTTATTTATTTAATTATATTTATATATTATTTTATGCAAACAATTTATGCAAACCATAATACATTAGTATTCTTGTAACCAAACCCTATCAAATTCATGTATATTTTTAGAAAAAACATTTTCCACAGAAATATCTAAAATGGCTCAATGTCGTCAATATTATGGGATATTTATGCAAGTTTTCATAATTACATTCTCAATGACCGATAGACTTTGATCAAAGTTTTTGATAAAGTAAAACTATCTTAGACGCCTACAACAATCTTATCAACTTCGTAATCTGTGGAGTTTTCTAGGAATATGAAAATCTAACTTTTAACATTTAACGTTTTAATTTTATGTTTCTTTTAGTCTTTTTTTGCAATATTGCATGGAGCTGAAATAATACCCCCACCCCACCCACCCCCCCAAAAAACACTTCTTTGACACCAGTGAAAATGGTCGTATGTTTACTATATTATGTAAGCCATACATACTGAAGGTCATAATGCACGGGGAAAATCCGTGTTATATATTAAATATCATGTGCTATGTATGACGGATCACAATAGTATACGTGGATTAGAGTTATTTTTATACCTTTACCTTACCAGTCAGGTGTCCACGTGTCTGATAAAAATTTGATTTCTGACCTATCTTGTCGTGTTTCAATTACGTCATAATTCGAAATAACATGAAGCAACTTGTGAAAGATTTCTATAAAATGCGTTAACCAGGCGTGAAACTTCAAACTGTCTTTATTCAGCAGTAAACAACGCGCCTGATCTACGTGTGATGTATACATAAATTCTATGACTTTGAATTTTTTTCTCCAAATTACTGGCTCCCATGTACTCCATAAGATATAGTTGAAAAGTTTGTACTTTTAAAAACGCACCGTCGCGTTTTAACGCGTAGATCAAGTGCGTTGTTTACTGTTGAATAAAGTCACAAGATTGTCATATACCACTCTTTGATTGTACTTTATGATTAAAAAAGTGTACATATGACTGTATCAATAGTTATTTATAAAACATCGTTGGACTAGAAAGATTAAGGGCGTTGTCGCTCTAATTTATTAACTCGCCTTGGTGGATTTGCAGCATGGAGTAATTTTACTTTCGCAACGCCCAACGTTACGTTACGTTTCAATTGCAACACCGGGCTTCATAGGTAACCAAAGAGCTTCCTCGCAATGCCTCAGGGTTGAGACGGCTAGGTTTGGTCGCTACAATTTTCCCTACTTGTTACATTTGTCGGCTCGTCCGATCAAAGAAAGTGGCCAACCAACAGGTTGGAAGAGCTCCGGTTTCGAGTTCCGATTCGGTCGATGCATTTCCCCTCTTTTTCTGACTGTACATTTTGGGTTAATTCGACCTTTTCAAAACTAGCTATACATAGCGGACTGCTCTACCGACCACTGCTATCGAGTCTAGTCGGACATAAAAATATATAATTCGTTGAAAGTTAATAAAAGCAGAAACACGCCCGAGTACGGAATTGTTACCGATATAGCACAATCCAGATTTATACTGCAATAGTCTAAATTAAAAGCAACATGCAATCCTTGTTAACTAATGTCATCGAGATAACATCTGAAAAGACAATTTGTAACAAACGGGACTGTCTTTTAAAAATTCAAATTGGAAACAAGCGTTTCGAACCCACAAAATCAATATTTCACTGGGCAGTAAACATTAGGGGTTAGTTCTATAAAATTTTATGCGATATAGCGCTAAGTTTAAAGTTTCTATATCCCTCTCGAGTGCAAGCTCTCTCTCTCTCTCTCTCTCTCTCTCTCGTAAACAAACTCTCTCTCTCTCTCTCTCAGTACTTAACACTATTTAAAGTAAACTGAAAATTTTAGTACGGGTAAAAATTAAATCATTCCTACCTCATCTGCTTCCAAATATATGCCGACGTCAACATCTCCATAAGCTTCTAATGGGATTTCTTGGGTGATGGTCTCACACGAAGGTACTGACAAATTACTGTCGGTATCCGTCATCAGGAATACGTGTATTAAATCGAAATCCGGGGATGACATCCACCATACCGAATCTGGCAACTCAATAACGTCTAAATCTTCGACAGACTCCAGTTTAATTTTACTCAGGGTTGACCTGGATTAATACTGCTATGGGAGTTGTGTGTCACCATTTCCGTCTTTGAACAGTTTTGGAGTTGTGGTTTATCAACACGTGTCTGATTGTCTGTATTGTTTACCCAGTCAATTATGGCGATTCCATTTTCTTCGCAGTGGCGGGGGATGACGGGGTAGACTGGATGGAATCGGCTACGATTATATTGTCATAATTTGACATATTTTTATTTTAAACTAATATAAATTAGAATTTTTATCGCAATGAAAAAGTTATGTATAGTTTAGCATATCCATAACATAATTTGTGAAGTTTTGAATTTTCAGAACCCCTGCTTAGTAAATGGTATCTCCCAAATTAAGCTACCCTCATGGGTATGTGATGGATTAGGCATACAACTCGTCAGGTCTATATTTGACCGTTTTGTGTATTGTCCTTGTTTTTATAAAAAAAAAAAAAAATAGATGAGGACATTCACTCCAAAGGGATATTCCTCTCTAGTATCACAATGCAATATTAGAACTTTATGAAAGACAACAGTTAATTTCTTGCTGTTGTTCAAGCTTAAGTCATAACGATATTATATTGCCAAAATTAGCTAAATTTAAAGTTAAGGAAAAAATCTTAGTTATTGAATGATTGCAATTTTTTTAACTTGCTTGTTACAGTGCGAAAAAGTTAATAATTGAAATATAAATTTCATAACGCGCGTCCAGTGTTCCAATACTTAGACCGTAAGATGGACATGTGTAAAAAGAAAAGGTATTCCGAAACTGCAGTTTCGCGGTAGTATTCGAAATACTATTAAAAAAAACCACTGTTGTGACCAAAAGAAATAACCATTGCCAATAAACGAAATAGCTGTTGCGAATATATACACAAAATAACTATTGCGAATGTAAACGAAATAACTCAAATATTGAGAATATAACAAATAAATATTGCAAATACAAGTAAACGAATTTATAATTATCACCAATACCAGTGTTTTTAGTACCAATCCATTTATAAAGCGAGGAACTGCGTCTGGTGCTCAAACGATTAAAGGATAATGGAAAGTAGCTAGCGGAAAAAACATATGAGCCTACGCTTTATTAATTGATCTTGAACTTTGTCAGTGAATGAGTTGAATTGAGTAATGGTGTTTAACGTCCCAGTCAAGAATATTTCACTTATATCAAGATGTCGCCAGCTATAGGCGAAGGTGCAGAAATTTTGCCTGTGCGTTGCGCTGATGGCATTATACAGCAGGGTTCTTTATCGTGCCAAGCCAACCGTGACACGGGATCTCGTGTATTTTAAGTTCCCATCTGAAAGAACCGTGACTTTCATTTCGTGATGCCGAATGCTTGACGAAAGAACAGTCACTACCCACTTTCAGGTCTTGGGTCAGACCCGGCCGGGGATCGAACTTGTCAGTGAATGAGTCGAGACTATTTCACTCATGTTGAGACGTCACCAGCTATAGGTGAATTGACAGGATTTTTACCTTTATACAGTGTGCTCACAGATCAATGTGCAGGGCATCGGTTTTTAATGTCTCTTCCGAAAGATGCCGTGACTTTCATTTCTAAATGCCGAGTGCTTGGCGAAAGAGCAGTCACTGCCTTTTTCAAGTCTTGGACAGACCCCAACCACGGTTCGAACCCATCATCTCCCACATACGAAGCGAACACTCTACCCTGATTTGTCAGATCATAGGGACGCTTGTTGATAAATATCATGGTTGCGTCACTTTTATCCATGTCCAACTAATTTATATGATCAAATGTTTTTATCTTTATGGGTAAATTTTTGTTGTATTTTTTACATGATATAATATGTAGTGTCTCGTAGGCCACATGTTGCCGGATATAAAAAAAATATAAGTTTTTTATGTGTATGTAAACATTGAATTTTTATAGATGTGACACTTAAATAAAATAAATTATTATTATTATTACTTAATCAAATGGAAGAGAAATTTCGTCGCTCAATTTCAAATGGCCTTGATTATCAAATGTAACTACATGCCCTATGCTGAAGCATATTCATCTTACCAACAACCCTACCATAGCTAAGCCATTTTTATTGGTTTCAAACCATTTTCGTATCTTGATAATGGTATGACAACAAGCTCGTGTTCGGTCTGATTACAAATACTGTTAACCTTCTAAGCTTGTTCAGTTGTTACGTATATTACGATTGTGAAATCAGTAGGGGTTTCAGAGCCTCCAAGGTAATTATAAACATTGTAGTTGTATGTCATTTAGCCAGTATATCCAGTATCTGAATAAAGTCCAAAGTTTCATAATAATTTATCTTGACCTTCTTATTTTTGTTTTGTTGTCACGTTTTTTTTACTTAAGCAGCGTGCATGTTAAACATCACAATATTGTTGGTTAAAGTATATTTCTGTATCCAAAGTTACACTGGACGTCTCATAGTTCTCTAAATTTCGATTTTACAAGTGGCCGGTGTATGTATATCCTTCCGGGACATCCGGTCTCAATACCCTGTTGGAAGTTCACGTATTTAACCTAATCTACCAGTTTCAAAGTTTTTACTTTGCTTTAGGATTGCAATTTGGATATGGGTTGGTATGTTTTTGTTTGACATTTGGATAGTAATTTGGACATGGATTGGTATGTTTGTGTTTGACTTTTGGGATTGTAATTTGGATATGGATTGTATGTTTGTGTTTGACCTTTGGGATAGTAATTTGGATAAGGATTGGTATGTTTGTGTTTGACCTTTGGGATAGTAATTTGGATATGGATTGGAATGTTTGTGTTTGATCTTTGGGATAGTAATTTGGACATGGATTGGTATGTTTGTGTTTGACCTTTGGGATAGTAATTTGGATAAGGATTGGTATGTTTGTGTTTGACCTTTGGGATAGTAATTTGGATATGGATTGGTATGTTTGTATTTGACTTTTGGGATAGTAATTTGGATATGGAGTGGTATTTTCGTGTTTGACTTTTGGGATAGTAATTTGGATATGGATTGGTATGTTTGTGTTTGACTTTTGGGATTGTAATTTGGATATGGAGTGGTATTTTCGTGTTTGACTTTTGGGATTGTAATTTGGATATGGATTGTATGTTTGTGTTTGACCTTTGGGATAGTAATTTGGATATGGATTGTATGTTTGTGTTTGATTTTTGGGATAGTAATTTGGATATGGATTGTATGTTTGTGTTTGACCTTTGGGATAGTAATTTGGATATGGATTGTATGTTTGTGTTTGACCTTTGGGATAGTAATTTGGATATGGATTGGTATGTTTGTGTTTGACTTTTGTGATAGTAATTTGGATATGGATTGGTATGTTTGTGTTTGACTTTTGGGATTGTAATTTGGATATGGATTGTATGTTTGTGTTTGACCTTTGGGATAGTAATTTGGATATGGGTTGGTATGTTTGTGTTTGACTTTTGTGATAGTAATTTGGATATGGATTGGTATGTTTGATTTTGTACATATACATATTTCTTATCACTGTTTACGTTTTTATTCCAATTTTGTTTCTATTCAGTGTCTTTTATATTTACTCGTGTTATTTGTTGTTTAGTTCATCTTAATTTTCTTTACTACACATGAACTTGATATAATACCCCTATGAAGGTGTTTGCTAGAGATCATACAACCGTACATCTACTTTGGGACAACAATTTGACGCAAACAACCTTAATCACAGTGGTTATTAAGTTTGTCCATGCTAAGAGATTTACGAAAAAACACAGAAAATAAATTGAATTCAAATTACACAGAAAGATATTTCAAATATAAAATTTCCAATTGTTTTTATTTTAAATTTTGAGAAATAGAATTGAGCATTTACAAAACTGCTTTAAATAAACGAACATAATACACAAAAATACACCAAGTCATGAATTATTAAACAACAATAAATGGAGCGCATTATAATAACACGTGCATGTGCTTCTCTTTTGGTATTTTATATGTTGTCCCATTGTTCTTATAAAATACTTCGATACAACCAAAAAATCAACATTTCCTCCAGATTTTCTGTTACTTGAAACCAAAACCAGACATGACTATTAATGCACTTATTTTGTAGAACTGCTGGATCCGCCCTCTCTTCTATATTATTAACAGCGTAAAGCAAAAAAATATCACATGTTCAGTTATCTAAATCCAATGGTTCAGCGCCTTCTTCCAATAATCCTTGTGGAACATATTCTGAAATAACAAAGATAAGTTCCAAGGTAAATAATGTTAACATAACTAACATTGGCAATTAAACAAAGCCAACTTAACTTGGGCGCAGTCTCTTGACAAATAAACATCTCGTTCTTCAACGATGATACTAAATTTGGAATACTAGTACTACACATCGTCCCATGCATGTTGTGTCAAGTTTGATGAAATCCGTCCATAGATGTGAAGCGACTAAATACTGGGACGGACAAGGCGATTTCGATATACATACCGATATCTGTTCCATATTTTGTCCGCGAGGAATGTTTTAAAGATTTCCATAATTATCCATAAATATTTACAAGTAACTACATTTTAAAAGATTTTTTGAAGACTTTTTATCAGTCAATACTATTTACATGTCTTCCTTTTATCTGGGCAGACCCCAGTTTCACAAACATTCCTTAACTAAGGTTTTCTTTACTTACATCATGTATTTCTGGGAAATTGTAAATCTTAATAATTTTCAACATTTTTCAATTAAGATGGCCAAACGGTGGACAAGGTCCTAGTGGTTAAAAAATCGGTATTACCCAATGTGTCTCTCTGTGTTTCAGTAAATCTGCCTACTACCAGTACTTATTGTCTGATCTGCCCAGGTCATACTCTGTTTGTCTGTCAGTCCGTACGTAAATTCCCTAATACTAACCACTACACCTGTACACAAGATATGATCCAGTTAAAACTTGTCTGTCAGTCCATACGTACAATCTCCAATACTAACCACTGCATATGTACACAAGATATGATACAGTTCAATTTGTATGTATGTCATTCCATACCCCTACCGTAGATCTGATAAAGCCATACCCTGTTTGTCTGCCACTCCGTACGTACATTCTCCAATATCTACCAGTACTTATTTTTTTGCTCTGGCCAAGTCGTACTCTGTATGTCTGTCAGTACGTATGTACCTACACTCTCAAATACTTACCGTTACACCTGTACACAAGATCTGACCAGATTATCATTTCTTGTGAGAAACAAAACACTCCTAACTTTCCACCTCTTAATGTTGTGTCATAAATATTTCCAGAATCTGCAACTAATTTTGTCTCTTCGAAAAATAACACTCTGAAATAAAACAAATAATGAAACGGTTTTGAAAAAGAAATGGTGAATGTTGATTCGGAGTCTGAATTGAGTAGCAGGTGCTTTGCGATGCCATTGATTGATTGATTAATTGATTGAATGGGCTTTTACCCTCAAGTCAAGAACACATGTATCTCAATTATCAGTGCGCTCAAGGCAATGCAGGGATCTTTAACGTGCCATGTCTGCTGTGACAGGGGCATCAGGTTTTAAAGCTCTTCCGAAGTAACCTGTGACTTTCATTTCTATATGCCGAGTGCTTGGCGACAGAAACTATTTTCAAGTCTTGTTCAGACTTCGGGCGGGGTTTGAACACACGACGTTCAACATACGGAGCAAGAACTCTACCAATCAGTTTTTAAAATCTCTGTGTAACAGTATAACTAAATCGTTGATGGTGTAAAATGCTACTTTTATTCTAGATGTAAAACTATAAAGAGGTGTACAATATACTTTACTGATGATACAGAGTGGCTCTCCAACTCTCTCTCTCCAGCTAATAGGTAATCCCTATTAGTCTTGTCCAGAGGGTAATCCCTATCTGAGTCTCGCATTCCAATACACCTTATATATTCCGAACATGTGCTGTATTAATTTTCTTTGGTCTTTGAAATTTGATACGCTGGCCAAATTTGGTTTCAGCTGACCAGATCATCATTTCTCATTATCAGTACATGATGTGTTTATATAACTTCCCGGGATTGATTACAACATGTAAAGATAAGTAGAATTTGATGTCTCTCTTATCTAAATAACCAAAAATTCCAAAGCCATGTTTTCCTAAATATTGTTACACACACAATATCAACAATATTGAAGCCAATAATGTAAAAACTAAATACAACTTGACGACCATTTGGTATGATGACGAAATGGTACCTAATACCTCGTTCAAAGTCATCAAACATTATAAACCTCCTGTCGTAAGCATTCAAACGTCTGTTACTCCCGAAATAGTTGGCCAACAATCCAACATAAGTATGTTGTCTACGGTATTGTTTTTGGATTCGAAAGACTAAACAAGAAGAGTCATATTCCAAACTATTGACCTTCAAATTTCCGAAGTTACTGATGAAATGTTTCTGAAATCTGTACGATTTCTTATTGTAATCAAAAACAAACATACTAATCCATGTCCGAATCACAATCCAGAAGCAAAGTAAAAACTTTGGAACTGACAAGTTGGCTAGACACGTGAACATCCACCAGGGAAGTGAGGCCGGGTGCTCCGGAAGGGTAAGCACCTCTTTAAAACAAAACAGCTGTCCGAATCACTGCCTCATTGACAGTAAATAATACCTCATTTCCATAGAAAAACCAATAAACTTAATTAATGATTGATATTATTCACTAACTTGTGGTAACTGAGAATTTGTATGCGCATCAACGATTGTCATAAAGTATTTCTGTAGAAAGTAACATGTTGGCGTTATGGAGATTATATATGTCGAAAATGTTTACACCTGAAGTGATGTTTTGGTGATGTATTACGTCATATTCGCAAAATGATTCGCCATTTTCATGGTTTTTCAACATGTTATATCTCTAAAGCCCAACGTTTTACCTGTGTAATACTTATACTATGTTAATCGTAGAAGACAACTTCCTGTTAAGACTAGGCTCAAGTAAGTGAAAAATATCTCAACTTTTTATTGAAATTTATTATGCTTCACTATCGCAAAAATAGTGATTTGGACAGAAATTTCGACCACGTGATTCATTATCCTATATAGCAACTCCTAATGAAGTCCAACGCGGTGTTGATAATGTCGACGCCTTATGAAGTCCAAGGATTACATTAATTAAGGTTCAATACGTGAAGTCAAATACAGTCATTCAATTTTGAGAATAATTTTAATTTGTTATACCAAACATACCTCTTGTCTGGAGCCTCAATATTTGGACTTCATTAAGCCATTAGGCGTCGAAATTGTCAACGCCTAGTAAAGTCCGGATTTCATAAGGTATTGTAATTTCGATGCCTAATGAAGTCTGGATTATGTATTTGACTTCATTAGGAGTTGCACTACAATCTTACCTTATAAGTCCGATAGCTGGTCTGTGTATGAGCTCCCATCTATACGCCACTTTATCTATCCATCCTTCGTTTCTGGGGTCTTGCCACAACACCTTTACCTATTAAAGGTAAAAAATAAAGCAATTTATCTATATAGCAATATAATAACAACTTCAACCATGATACTCATCAACATCCATCTTGAACATGGTGAATAATGGTGTTTAACGTCCCAGTCGCTCATATCGAGATGTTGGGTAGAATGAGGAAACTGTTCAGTACATGTTGATTTGAATATGGACCTGAATGTTTGTTGTTGATTGTTAAGCTCTTATGTTATTACACTGGATTATATGGTAACATGGTATTCGTTTAATATCACCCTGGCTACGTCACGCCGTACATGTTCAAATTTCGTATTGGTGTTTTTTAATACAATTTCTTGCAATTTTTACATTTCCAATTACTTGTAGTTGTTTATTATTGTTATTATTATTATAACTATACCATGTTCTTACCTGTCCCTCCGTGTCACCTGTATGCCATAAAGCATTCCGTAATATTTCACCAGGACCGGTATTGGATTTTACCAGTTTTAGCTGTATACCTGGCTGAGCCACGGCTCTGAAGGGAGTCGGGTGCCAGTAGGTTTGAGAAGCTTTCTTCCACATGACAACATAAAAACTAGAACTGTCTTGAAAACTGAACACAAAACCAGCATAATCATCGTCTACTTCAGAATTCACAAAGAACGTCCCGCTGAAGTCAACTCCACTGAATGTGTTGTATGCTGAAAAGGAATTCGAGTATTTATGATTCATAAGATGTTTTACAGAGCACAAGTAAAATGTATATATGCATTGCAAAATAAATGAGCATTGAACATAAAAACTTTTCATTGTTATTACTTGAAAAAATTTAAACTATTTTGGTGCCAATCCAAAGTCGTGACCTTGTTACCCATCAGGTTGTCAAGACGCTATTTCTAGGATTTGACCTTGTTACTCATTAGGTTGCAAAGACGTTATTTCTAGGATTTGACCTTGTTACTCATCAGGTTGCAAAGACGTTATTTCTAGGATTTGACCTTGTTACTCATCAGGTTGCAAAGACGTTATTTCTAGGATTTGACCTTGTTACTCATCAGGTTGCAAAGACGTTATTTCTAGGATTTGACCTTGTTACCTGACCCTTAATTTATTCACCTAAATTTGAAATGTGTCACATATTCAAAAGATGGCAAATATTTGTGCCAAAGGTGATAAAAATCCACCCATAGATATTGAATATATGGAACTAATACGATGTTGTGATAGGAAAACGAACGTACTTCGGGCAGAGAAGAACTGAAGAGACACTTACTGACAGCTATGCCTGGATCACTGTTCATGGTCTGTACTATTTCAGCACCCTGTGTTAATACAGAAGTAGAATATAATGTACCGTGAATGACAAACACTAATCAGTAACATATCGATGAAGATTTTATTAACGTCAAGATTAATAATTATTGATACATACAGACTGATAAACTCGGGAAGAACGGTGAGTCCAAATTACCACTGCATCTGTGTATTGTCCATACTGCCTCTCACCACACGTGCATGCATCCAGTCAATAGATCCTAATTTGGGATAGTTTATGAGTTCGCGTTTCCGAATATCGACAATCAACAATTATCTCTACCATCTAAGAACTGGCTGCAACGGTAAAAGAATGTTGACCCTTCACCTCCATTCCAGCATCCTAGAATGGACTGCCTCTATATAAGTTGAAAGATCTTGGTAGGGGTATAAGCCACCATCAAAACATTCCACTCCAATCCACAAATAAATATCGCAAGTTTGGATAATAAACTTTCCAATTAATGATGCAATAAAAAGAATTTTTCAAAGTTGGATGGACCAGAACCAAACATATTATAAAAATAAACATACTAATCCATGTCCGAATCACAATCCAGAAGCAAAGTAAAAACAAACATACTAATCCATGTCCGAATCACAATCCAAATCAAAGTTAAAACTTCGAAACGTACAAATAAGGTTAAACATGTGAACTTCAACCAGAGAAGTAAGACCGAGTGCTCCGGAAGGATAAGCATCGCCTGTTTAGCTAGTTACACCCGCCGCATGTGTAACCAAAATTTAGAGTAAAAAATGAAGATATGGGATGTAAAATTATCAAGGGTTATCCTTCAATGAATCAGTTTCTGGAAGGACCAAACTAGCCATTAAGGATTTAAGTGATATTTGCTTAGATGTAGTTTTATTGGTAAACCAAGATAAAATGCAAAAACATTATCAAATACCGTTTCCGTGACATCCGGTCGTGAATGACAGAATAGAATCATTAATTTAGGTTACAAAATTACAAATTAAGAAGAATATCAGTTTGTCCATCTAGTCTGGGTATTATAAATCTGCTTTGTTTTACACAAACATGAATTCCAGATTAAGCATCTGGATCCCAATAAAGAGTTGTAAGTGATAGAAAAACAAATCTTGAAGTCTGAGATGCCAAGAAGGCATTGCTCCATACCGTACCTCATTCAAAATAACCCAATTTGGATCAATCTGTGAATCTCCTACCGGATCCAGGATTATGGTATGAAAAGCTCTAAAGTCAGTGTTGAATATTTTTCCGTTATCGGGGCATACGTCCTCTACGTCGGCATAACCATCCCCATCACTGTCATTCTCGCAGGCATCACCATGTCCGTCATCTGGAAAATTAAACAGCATGCTTATTTGTATGATACGATTTCTATTTAGGTACGTGGTATGTAATGCATGTTTGGCATGTTTGGTAGTCAGATAGGATGTCTTAATTACTTAACTGTATGTGGACATGTGTAAGACGTTATTTCGTTATTTCGAAATTGTATTTCGTAATTTTGCAATACAAGATTATTTTCGTACTTTGCAATACTTTTTCGAAAATAAGGTAATAAGAAACTATTGCAGCTATTATGAAATAATATTTTGGAAGTACCAACTAACTTTTTACACATGTCACCTTAAATGCTCCATAATCAATTTATTAGGTATTCATGAACAATAAAATCTGCATTTAGTTTTTTAAGATCGACCATTTCGGAAATGTACAAATCCATTAAAATAGAACCAGCCAGTCTTTGCAATTCCCATGTACACATGTTTTGTACAAAAAAACCTTGCCCTTCTTGTGGCATTGCAGTATAACCTTAACCCGACGGTCTTTAAAAAGTGACAAAAGTAATAAACGATTTTTCCTTTCAATAATTTTGGTTTCATAATTTTGGTCCAAGCACTACTGATATGAGGAATTGTATTCCGAAACGGCCGTCTAGTGCTGTAAAATTAAAAGTGGAATTATATGTAATTACAAAAAAAATTAAATACGTAAAGTAGTAATATATTCGTTATTCGGTAATATCCCGAATAAGTTTTTTTACAGGAAAACAGACTTGTATTAAAATTTTAGTTTTTAAAGTCAAGAGTTACAATTATAACAGTTCAAACTAATACAAAAATATACGTTAAGTATCATTTAAGGCAGGACTTACAATCACTCAAATATTAAAAAACAACCATACTAATTTTTGTTCAATTACAATCCCAAGGCAATTCTTGAGGTTCGCAAATTAAGTTTAACAAGTCAACTTCCACCAGGGAAGCGAGACAAGGTGTTCCGGAAGGGTAAGCTGAGCTAATTACACCCGCTACGTGTAAAATTGAGAATGAATACTAGTTTATGTTCACAGATAACAGGTTCACAATGCTTGCAGGTAAACGTCACTATATATATATATATATATATATATATATATATTATATATATATATATATATATATATATATCGAAAAGTAAACAAGTTCACACAAGTAGTAAAATATATAGAAAAACAAAAAGTGAAGATTCATCGAAAATTCGTACTATTTATCTACATGTTCTATTGTAAATACACATTCCCAACCGGTTTCATTGAATTTCTTCAGGGGAATGGAACTGTTTTCTTGACGTAACTATAGTTATTATTATGACGTCATAGAACAATTATTGCCGATTACCGCGCCGTCTACCATTATAACATTGGGGGAGGGGCATATAATCTCCATAATGATAATTATGCATATGAATATTGTCTCTATTACAGTTTACCCCTTTATTACTCCTCCAAGAATGGTATGGCGGGTTAATTGTCTCTTGTTTGTTATCAAGGTTCTTAGTTGCGCGTATGTAGTTCGGATGTTTTGGATACCATGATACCATAAACAAGAGACAATTAACCCGCCATACCATTCTTGGAGGAGTAATAAAGGGGTAAACCGGTTGGGAATGTGTATTTACAATAGAACATGTAGATAAATAGTAAGAATTTTCGATATATATATATATATATATATATATATATATATATTATATTGCCTCACCATTGGAGTCAAACTGTGTTGGATTTTTAACTAGGGGACAATTATCTTCAACGTCAGGAATGCCATCATTATCGTCGTCGTCGTCACAAGCATTTCCTAAAATAGATTTAAATAGTGATCAAAATGGTGGTTGCTTTGGATCATATACATTTGTAAACTAGTTTATGGTACTGAATATAAAATCAAAAGCAAACACTAATCCATGTACGAAGCACAGTCCAGAAGTAAAGTAAAACTTTGAAACTGACAAATTAAGGTTAAATACGTGAATATCTACCAAGGAAGTGAGACCAGGTGCTCTGGAAGCGTAAATACCTCTGTAAGCTTGCTACACCCACCACGTGTGTAATCCAAATTGGAAATGAAAGTGCAATATCCTTTTCTTGGTAACAAACACCAGATCTTCCAATGTGCGCGCTATATGACGTTGTTTCAGACACACTTCATTCAGTTATTTCAATTAAACATGTATGTACAGCGCCCATTAATACTGCTAAATTTTATGGGTATAATTATGAAAAATATAATACTGACTACACCATAGAACAAAAAAAACTTTCTTTCCAATTTATACGAGTACTCTTTTATGATATTAAAATAACTAAATGTATCTGAAACAATCAACATTAGATGCAAAAGCCCACAAATTGGCATGTTGTGCGCTGGTTAACAAGGACTTGTGTGTCCATGGGCTCTTTTCTTATAGTGAGGACGGCTTGTATTTTCACAAAAAATTTTTTTTTCTTTGACTACATTGTTTATAATAAATTTAATCTTACATTCGTGTTTATGGAATATTGAATTCATTAAACCCGTGAATAATTTCTTGCTAAAGCTCGTTTACATAAATTATTCAACTTCTATAATATATTCAATATTACATGAACACTCTAATTTAATTTTCTCGTGTTGCTTTATCAGAAAAATTGTATTTAATCATCAACACATCAAGGACCGTCTAAAACCGGCAAATTGAGTGTATACAATGAGGTCAATCTACCGGTTCTAATGTGTACACAAATTCATTATTTTATTCTTTGAATGTAGATTGATTACAATTTTGCAACTACAATTTATTAAATATATACAAAAACATCAGTTCAAAAACTGCGCCCGTTTGGTTGTTGGGTAAATTTGTGTTTGAACTGAATTACATATCTCAATGAAAGGTGCACAATTTGGTGAGGTCAAACTTTCTATCCAATTTTCTCAGTTTGACGTCAGAGCGCAACTGGACCCATTTTCCCAGTCGCAGTCACCTATGGTACTGAATGCAATAATATACATGCAATTACAATAACTATTTTATCCTCTATAGTATATCAGTATACGCCATATTGTAATTCCGGAAACTTTTGCGTCATTTGAGTTCGAAAATCATCGTTTCAAGACATTCGCGTACTTTTATTTTCGCCATCTCATCTCGGATGATGGTCAGTGCAAATGAAAATGAATTATATCAAGCTATAATATTCGGGAAAGTTGATCTTGGCGCCTTTTTATCCTCGCGAATTTCCACGAGTGACACGAACACGAAAGTCTCCCCGGCGATTTACAGTATGTTCGACCCGGAAAGTATATTATATAAAGTAGGTTATGATTAATAATGGAGAAATAGATTTGTTCTCAGGAAAAATATAACTGAACATCGGTCTACTTACCAACGCCATCATCGTCCGTGTCGACTTGATCAGCATTGGCAATCATCGGGCAATTATCCAGAGAATTCTGGATGCCATCACTATCTCTGTACAAATAATCAGAATTAAGCATTAGAATGTAAGCATTCAAAATAATTATCCAAAAGATTCTAATAGTTGTTAGGGAGATGCACGAGAAGAACATCGATATTGTTATTGTAAATGTATGGTCTGGGTTATTAATTTTCCTCAAAATGATCTGAGGTAAAATTTGACGGTAGCCATTTAATGCTAAAGAAGAGGTACTTGGCAGCAGGCAGTGTAACCAGAATCAGTAAACAACAAATAAACCTAAAATGAACACAAAATAATACATGAAAATAAACAAATATTCCTCCATAAACAAGTTAAAAAACCAATAACATGACGGAGAGAGAGAGAGAGAGAGAGAGAGAGAGATGATAATATTGTACCTACTCGTTTTTATTGGAATCGCATTCATTACCGATCAAACTACAATGTAAACACACACACACACACACACACACACACACGGTAATATTGTACCTACTCGTCTTCATTGGTATCACATTCGTCACCGATCAGATCACTGTCACTGTCATACTACAATGTAAACAAAAGATCACACACACACACACACACACACACACACACACACCCACACGAGATAATATTGTACCTACTCGTCTTCATTGGTATCACACTCGTCACCGATCAGATCACTGTCACTGTCATACTACAATGTAAACAAAAGATCACACACACACACACACACACACACACACACACACACACACACCCACACGAGATAATATTGTACCTACTCGTCTTCATTGGTATCACATTCGTCACCGATCAGATCACTGTCACTGTCATACTACAATGTAAACAACACACACACACACACACACACACACACACACACACACACAGTAATATTGTACCTACTCGTCTTCATTGGTATCACACTCGTCACCGATCAGATCACTGTCACTGTCATACTACAATGTAAACAACAGATCACACACACACACACACACACACACACACACACACACACACACACGAGATAATATTGTACCTACTCGTCTTCATTGGTATCACACTCGTCACCGATCAGATCACTGTCACTGTCATACTACAATGTAAACAACAGATCACACACACACACACACACACACACACACACACACAATAAACACACACACACGAGATAATATTGTACCTACTCGTCTTCATTGGTATCACACTCGTCACCGATCAGATCACTGTCACTGTCATACTACAATGTAAACAACAGATCACACACACACACACACACACACACACACACACACACACAATAAACACACACACACGAGATAATATTGTACCTACTCGTCTTCATTGGTATCACACTCGTCACCGATCAGATCACTGTCACTGTCATACTACAATGTAAACAACAGATCACACACACACACACACACACACACACACACACACACACCCACACGAGATAATATTGTACCTACTCGTCTTCATTGGTATCACACTCGTCACCGATCAGATCACTGTCACTGTCATACTACAATGTAAACAACAGATCACACACACACACACACACACACACACACACACACACACACACACACACACGAGATAATATTGTACCTACTCGTCTTCATTGGTATCACACTCGTCACCGATCAGATCACTGTCACTGTCATACTACAATGTAAACAGATAATTCTTGTATATCAAATTTCACTAATTTAATTTAATCTAAGAAAATAATTAACAAAATTCTAGAGTACGAACGATTATTATGTAAACCTAAAACCTTATCGGATCCTGTTTGATTGGAGCTCTTCATCACGCCTCAGCAGACTCTATAGGAAGCGTATACCAGTAAATTGACGCCCCGTGGTAATGTGCAAAAGAATCGAAAAAGACTGATCGTTTCAACAATAATTTATTCAGCACACTATTAAAATACATGAAGTTAGTGTGAGTTTTGTTATTACATTTAGACAGTACCTGATTAGGACTTGATTCGTTATAGGACAATGTTAAGCAGAGTTGGATTATAACGTTTAGACAGCAAGTATACCTGATTAGGGTTTGGTTCGTTAGGACAGTTATCACAAGCGTCACCGACGCCATCACCGTCCACGTCATTCTGGTCGACATTGGCCACTTTCACGCAGTTATCCTCATCATTAGGTATACCTGAAAGCATTCACTTTATTATACAAATATTTGTCATGATTTCTTTTAAAGATGATTACAACAAGATTTGAACCAGAACAAGTACATTATACAGGCTATGGGGCTTATGTCCCACCTAAACGAGCAAAATTACAAGTAAATTCAAATATGTAACTCCCGAAAATCTCCTGAATATCTTCAGATACACTTAATGCTTGCAGTACCCAATTAGATACTTATATTTTGGCCCCAGTCTCACAATATTAATCATTCCTTAACTAAGATTTTCTTATTAAATCTGACAAATTATAAATTAGAATATATTATTGCAATATAAGATGTCATTTTAATGATCGCTTCAAGCTTATAACATCTGCATTTAGTTTCGTCAAAAATCTGCATCCACAGTTTAAAACACGCATACATAATATTCCTATTTCTTTCTCGTTGTTCATATTATTATTTTCTCTTTTTTCATTAGATGGCATATTGTTTCTTATTCTTATATATCATTATTTTCTTTATCTTTTTTGGTTGACTATTTGTGAATTTTCATAAAATAAAAAATAAATATAAAAGTAACAGGTGCTAGAGCTATCATTCTGACATGTGATATCATTACATGTGTCATGAGCTACTTTTGAATTTTTATGAAATAATATAATTCAAAAGTAGCTCATGACAATTGTATAATATCTCTGCTGCTTACTGGTGCCCCAAGGATATCACAAACTCAGTAGGCGATAATTTCGTATTACTGTCAGAAATATACTATAATTGTCTAAATTTACTGCAAGTTAAAATTTGAAATTTCTCAAAAACTAAGGTATATTCCCTCATGCAAAATATTTCCTTAGCTTAATTTGGTAAAATATATTTTGGTCCTTTTGGTAGCTTTTCAACATCTTCAAATAATTTTGGTCTAAGCACTGCTGATGAGGAATTGTATTCCGAAACGGTCGTCTAGTGCTGTAAATATACATGTAAAACTGGTATAATATGTAACGTATAAACATAATTATGTTTCGTTTCAGCCTTTAACACTGAACACTTCATACCATCATTATCTATATCCGGATCACATTTATCACCCAGGCCATCTCCGTCAGTGTCCTCTTGTTTAGGGTTGACCGTCGACGGACAATTATCACAAGCATCACCCCTACTATCCGGGTCCGACTCGGTGTCCACTTGTTCCGGATTGTGGACATATGGACAATTATCCTGTCAATTAAACAATCAAATGAAACATAAAATTGAAACTGAAAAACAAGTTTGACAAAAGCTAGATCAACCAAGAAAGATAACACTACTTACATGCAGTATTCAAAACAAGCAATTATTATTGCAACTGAGGCTCCATTACTCCAGAGCTTGACTTTGGACGAGTACCGCAAATAAAGACAAAATTGTGTATGTATGGTGGATCTAGTATTGTATGGTTTGACATTGTAGTGTTGCTATTTCGGCTCTAGTACTGTAAGGAACACCTTTTAGACAAGTACCACACAAAAAGACAAAACAGTATTGCTATTACCGCTCCAGTACTATAGAACCCTATTCATATGAGAACGTTATTTATCTACAGGAATACCTACCGGATTGTTGACCACTCCATCGTTATCAATATCCTCATCACAAGCGTCTCCTATACCATCACCATCAGTATCCTCCTGACCGCTGTTTGGTGTAGACAAGCAATTGTCCTAAAACAACGTTATAAAATTATGAGAAAACATCGACTTAACAAAATTATAGTTATAATAAATAGGTTGAATGCAACTTGGCATGTAACCATCGTCAAAACGGTTTCCTAAGAGTACAACAAGCCGGCTTGATTCAAAATCTTATTAAATAATGTCATTGTTTTGACTGATGGAAATAATCAAAATGTGGTCTTTTGTATTCAGCTGCGGGAGAACTTTCCATATTCAAATATAAAATCAAATACAAGCTATTGCTTAGACGTGTATTTTCTCTGCACTCTAATTAAGTATATGTCAAAAATGAAAAATATTACTGCAATGCCTATTTATCCACTCGCTCATTAATGCCCAGTTGTACATGTTTAAAAATAAGCCTAAATAAAGCACCATCAGACACTGGAGATTGAATCCCTTGCATGTCTGCCCCACCGCAAATACAGAATACATGTAATGGTTACAAATTCGCAAACAGCTTGTCACATATTTAAACTTTACAATGTTGTAAAATCCGTTATTTTATTGAACCTCTTTTCTATGACTGACATCTAGAGTCGTATTCAAGAAGATAGTACTGCTTCGTATTCGAATTGACTTACCTTTCTACATCTCTCCAGTACAGGTGATTTCATCATCAGGTACGCCGTCAATATCCGATCTCTTCCACATACAAATCCGTTACCAGCGTAACCGATTATACACTAAAACATATCAATATGGATCTGAACATGAATATAAATGAGTGCTCATAACAACGAAAAAAATGTCACCAAAAATAAGTGTACCTGGGGACACAGTCACCAATAATTGTTGTTTGAAAAATAGAGACACAAATAATTGTAGTTGGGGACACAGCCACTAAAACTTGTAGATGGCAATAGAATCACAATTAATGAGACACCGACTATATAAATTGTACCTGGGGACTGAGCTGTCATATACCATTTTATAAATTTTAATATACAATACATTAAAATATAATAAAATAATAAAACCGAAAAATGGCAATGGAAGATCTAACAAAAATCGTAGATGGGAAAAAAATCTTACATCTTCAAAATAAATAGCTCATTTATGCTATCATAAAAATTGAAACTTAAAACGTGTCACAACAGCCAGTACTTAATTCTTACCTGACAAAGATATCCCTCTGCTCCCCGTCTTGTTACACACCGTGCATTGATATCACACTCTGTAAAAAAGTCCGGACACTGTGTTGCAGCCGGTCTACATCCAACAGTCTGGTTACCCATAAACCCCTCATTACACTCTCCACATATAAAAGATCCCTAAAAATAAAAACAGGGGGAATGATAAAATTGTGAATTACTTAAGAGTACTACGGTTATCAAAACCAAGATTGGTGTCAACTGTTGTACATAGGAATAGAGAAAAAGACAAAAACAACGGTAATAATAGTGTAACTTATGTTCCTTGATCAATATAATTATCATGATTCTCGTAAGAATGTATAAGACTTTAATTTTAAAAAGTTTAGATTTTGAATACATTTATAGATAACCAGACACGCATATTAAAAAGGGAATTAAGAGGGGGCGACCGGAAAAACACCTGGCGAAAAGACACATGATAGGAACAAGAAATATGTAGTATACACCCGCTTTTAACTTCAACCATTGACCCTAAATGTCGAAAAATACAATAAGTCGGTAAACAGGAAGTAGAGTTCTGGCAGCCTAGAAATAGGTACTTTAGGCATGCGACCTTATACTAAACCCCCATACAAAACTTCAAGTGATTGCGTTTAGTAGTTTGCTGAGAAATCTTACGAGTTTTTGTTCAGATGGACGGACAGAGATAAACCACTATGTATACCCCTCTCTTAGTTTAGTTTAAACAATATTTATTCATCATTAGATACAGATAATATAATTCATAACAAACTTTAAACTGGATTCGGGAACAAGCGCTAGCTTATTTCAATCCGTCTCCAGAACAACTGTACAACATTATGTAAAACAACCTTTAATGTCAACTGCCAACCCCAAACTAATTCAATAAGACACTCCATGTTTTACGCGATTTGCACTTTGGGTTAACAGTGAAACAATAAAGATTGTTCTACAGTAATTCAGTATATAATGGCCGTAACTAGGAAAAAACAAAAGTTATAAGTACATGTAGGTTAATTATTAAATTACTAACAAACTAATAATAAAAAAGAGAAAGTGATTGCCCATTGTCTATTACCATTGCTACATCTGGGGCTGTGGGTCCAAGTGACTTCCAAACTTACCATGGTATTGATACATCTGGAGTTTTCTACACATCCGCCATTAAATCCGTTATCACACTCGTCAATATCGCTGCATGTCTAAATATATTATGGTAAAATACATGTATATGGAGACAAAGTAAAATGAATTATAAACATAAAAACGTTGATACTATAAGGAGAAACAGTACTGGTTTTATTACTTTAATGTCTGATAATATTGGAGGTGATCATCTAACCAATAACTATAAAGTACTACCTGTGGTATTAAGTTAATTACCTGATTTATAGATCTGGTTAAAAGCCTTTATCCTTCAGTATTGAAACATGTAAGTGTTGTCAGAAAAATTGAGGGAAAATTCTAAAACCTTTGTGAAAACATTTTTCAATCAAAAACTTTAAAAAATTATAATAGGACAAAATACCTGTTTTCTTTCTTGTACACCTGCCTCGCCGATTCCCGATACACTATCCCCAGAGTAACCGTCGGGACAATCTTCACATCTAAAACCTGGTTCCGTGTTTATACAACTAGTCAAATTACTGCATGGATTGTGTATATCACACTGAAATAAAACAGGGTTTTATTCGGGGTTAGTTTTAGTTCATGTTTTATGAAAAATAGCTGTGAGTTTTATTCTGATTGGTTTAATATGGACCATAAGACAACACTTTTACATTTCAAAATCAAAAACAAACATTCTAATCCAAGCCCCAATCACGTAAAAGTAGAAACTTTAAAACTGTCAAATTAAACTAATCATGTTAACTTCCACCACAGGATCAAAAACAAACACACCAATCCATTTCCATATCACAAATCAAAGTAAAATAATGCAACTACCAAATTAGGTAAAACACGTGAACATGTGAACTTCCACAAGGGAAATGAAACCGGGTGCTCCGGAAGGGTAAGCACCTCCTGTTTAGTTAACTACACCGTATGAAATCCGATCTGTGCCCGGCTATATTAACCTTAACGGTTTGAGTAAAGTTAATTAAGAGTAAATATTTTTTTGTTTATCTTTAGCTTAAATATACTAATAATTACAGTCGATCCCGTCTTAAGGATCGTCTCTATATAAGGATCACCTGTTTTAAAGACCAGAACATTTTATCCCATATCACCTGCCAATAAGACAACTTTCACTGGTTCCCTCGGGTGGTTTTTAAATATGTTTGGCTGTATAAAGTACACTTGGTGACGAAATATTTACTAAATGACACCTATCATGGAATGCTGGACTATTAATGTTTAGAAAAATTGTTTTTAAAATGTCCAAAAATAATATACACTACATGTTGTATATAATTACCTCATTTATATCTTGACACTGTGTGCCGTTCCCGCGATATCCCTCCGGACATGGCCCACAATTGTATCCGTCTGTTGTGTCCGAACACTCAACACCGGAGAAACACGGATTACTCTCACAACTGGGACGGAAAGGTCGGCAACCGTCCCGTGTTCCATCCCCTGTCAATCCTAAGGGACATGGTCCACAACGATATCCATTACCGATGTCATAACACGTGACTCCTGCAAAAAGAAATCTAGAAACATTCAAGAATTTGATTTGATTTAATTTGTCCTTTTTCATATAACTACATGGTTTTTTTTCAGTTATAAACTGTTTTAAGTCATAAAAGATTCAAGGGAGAAGCTGATTTCGCTTTTTGTGACAACTAAATAATTCGAGAATGAAGATAGTAAGATTTAAAAATAATTCTGCTATGTATATATTAAAAGTATGTTACCTTGGAAACACGGTCTTTCTCTACAGGTGGGCAATCTTGTACAGCTCGCGCCATCACCACGGAAACCACGTGGACAGGAACCACATCTGTAACCACGTGGGGTATCCTCACATCTAACGCCACGGAAACACGGATTAGAGGCACATGTAGTTAATTGTTGTGGTCTTCTGTCTGTAAACAATTAAAGTCTAATAACGAAATTTAAGAAACAGAATAATTACATCATACTTCCAATCGAAATATATGAACCACTGTTTAAGACTGACATTATTTTTCGATGAACTGTTAAAGTGTAAATAGTTTTGCCATGGCATATGAAACGTAATAATGCGCTAACTCCACAAATAGTTCCAACTGATGTTTTCTGTTAAAACTGGTTTTCTTTTTAAAAAAAAACCACCGTTCGCAAAAAGAACACTAGGACACTAACATGATTGTAAATATTTAGTCGTTCATCATTGTGTGTACTGCTAAATCAGGCTGGGGCAAATCATCCATAAAATGCTTCGTGAATTGTGTGCTTTGCCATACCTTAATGAACGACTAAAAAACCCAACGTCAATCCGTGAATAATATAACATAGAAATACTCTTTGATTTGCTGGAATCGGCTCTTATGTATTATCTCGCTCTTTTATATGGTTCTTGGGCCAAAATACTGTGTACCCTATTATACACCACTCAAGTATCACCAACTAAGGTTAAAATCTGTCCAGCAGTTTTTACACGACATATTAACAGATGGGGGGAGGGGTTGTGGTGTGCGGGGGGTGTACAATAGCCATAAACTATTTTACTTATATTACTTACAATGAGAGCCAAGACTACACATGTCACACGACCTCAATTCTTCTCTCAATGACCTCGTTTCAACAGTCTGTAAAATAAACGATGATAATGTCAACATACAGAAGACCAAAGTAAACCTGGCTCTGAAAATCCATTATCCAACACTATGTTAACCTCGGTCTATAGACACATCTCAAGGATTGATTGATTGATGGATCGTTTGATTTGATTTGATTGATTGATTGAAAAGGGTTCCAGTCAAGAATATTTCACTTATATCGAGACGTCGTGAGCTATAGGTGAAATGGCAGGAATTTTTACCTTTAAAGTCCTCTCAGAGCAAAATACAAGGAGTGTCCTTTAATGTTTGACGCCTGCTTGTGACTTTTATATATAAAACGCCTTAACTTTTGCTTAGAATATGATCTTTTGTTTCAATTGCAATGGTGAACGTAACTACATACGGAGGAGCTCGTTATAACCAATTATTATTACACGATAACGAATTATTATTTCTAGATAACGCAATACAATATTATTTCAAAATAAGGACTAACTTTTTTAAATAAAGAAATTTTATTTCGAATATGGAGGGAACGAAATATCACTTCAAGATAACTAAACAATATTTCGAGATATTGATATAATATAAATCAAACAAATAATATATCCCATTCCACCTAAAGGGATAAGTATTACGTAGTTACAGTGTAGTTACAGTGCCTAAAACAAAATCAGAACAGCATGTATACATGTGCTAGTTTAAGAATCCAATTCTCTAAATAACCTCTATTCTATCGAAATAGTGATCTGGATACGTGACTTTTGGTTTTAATTATAACATATTTTACATAACATATATGATAATTATATACCAATCCATATCAATTCACAATCGAAAAGCAAGTAAAAACTTTAAAACTTACAAATTAAGTTAAACATGAACTTCCACCAGAGATTGATTGATTGATTGATTGATTGATTGATTGATTGGATGGGTTTTACATCGTATTCAAGAATATTTCACTTATGTCTAGACTATAGGTGAAATGGCAGGGATTTTGATCTCTAATGTGTTCTCATGACAATGTGCAAGGAGGATTCTTTAAGGTGTCACTGACGCCTGTCGTAACACGGGCATCGGTTTTAAGGTCTCTTCCGAAGGACCCGTGACTTTCATTTCTAAAAACCGAGTTTCTTACCTATTTTCAAGTCTTGGTCAGACCCGGACGGTATACCATCTGAGCTACAAAGAAGTAATAGTCACACGAGTATCTAAGGGCCACAGAGGTAAATTATGGTTATTTTAATTAAGATATCATTTACCTGTGATTGTAAATCTCTCTGTAATTGTCTAACAGCGTGTGTCAGTCCTCTTAGTGAACTCTCCAGACTACGAAAATGTCGAACATCTGTAAATAAAGAGTATAGGCAGGATATAACAAAAATCTGAAGTTAACTCTATACATAACCGAACAAAACATTTGCTTTAGGTTTACATTATAATTATGTCAAATTTTGTTCATAGGATTGAAATATTGATTTTTTTCCTGTATTTATATGTTGTATATGTTAAGTGTCTCGTAAGTCTTTTAGACTGGACGTCATATTCTTGTCTGTATCTTCTGTTTCAAATGCATCTTTGTTATATGACGTGTGTCACTGTAATAAAATAATTCATTTTATTGAGTTCAAGATTTAATCTCAGTACAGAACATGTATTATATGATGGCAACATGTATATATAACCGGCTTCCTGGTCTGCAATATCTAAAAAAAAAAATATAATAGGGTCTTAATTAACCGCCAACCCCACACCAGCCCCATCCCACTCCGTTCTATTAAATATATATTAAGAAACTGTGTATGACTTTATTTACATATTTTAATTTGAAAAAGTAAAGCCTATTTAAAATTACGGAAATGCAATACTGTATGACAAAAGACAGTTTAGAACAAGACAGTGATTGATATCACGCGGTACAAGGGTAAGCCTGAGAGACATCTCTTATGAATACTGAAATAACGCTTGATGCAAGTCTACCAGTTAACAAGGATAACCTCGAATAGCTGAAATAACGCTAATGTGGCGTAAAAAATAATTCAATTCTTATGAATAAGACATATACCATAATCCGGAAACCTGTTGGACAAATCTATATTAATCCCATCTGTCCTGCTAGATCTTGAATCGTGGATTGACGGTCGCTCTCTGAATGTGGTTTTAGCCCACTGTGGAACCTCTAGTACGGTTGGTTCTGTGTTTGCCTCGACTACCTCGTCCTCAATCGCGCACCCCTGGGCACGTAACATATTCCGCACATTGGCATTTACATAAAACTGAAAATTAGGATTCTTTTCCTGCAAAAAAAAATCAAGTTGGAAAACAATTTTTATAATAATAATAATAATACAACCCATGTCGAAACCACGATCCAAAGCAAAGTAAAATCTTTGAAGCTGGAAAATTAGGTTCTAAACACGTGCATTTCAAACAGGGAAGTGAGACCGGGTGTTTCGGAAAGTGAGCACCTCCTGATTTGCTAGCTATAATTGCAACGTGTGTAATCAAAATTGGGAATTAAAGAAACATGGAACTTTGGGACGTCAAATATATCCAAGGTAGTAATACTACTACTACTACTACTACTACTAATAATAATAATAATAATAATATGTCATTTCGAAGTACGAATCTGTTCTTATCACTTAACAACAACTTGTGGTATTATAAGTATGATTTTCAATTACAAGATTCCTCAAAATTATCAGTTTAATTGCTTATTCAAGATATTCTGGAATTTAGGGTGTTATTTGGAAGATCATGTCATATTTATGACATATTTTACACCGTTTTGTTGAAAATTTGTATTTAAGTTCTATTAAAGACTGTCAAAATTTAAAAAAATAAAGTTAAGGAAAATCTTAGTTAAGTATTATTGATTGTGAACCCGAGGCCTGATGAATGTTTTAAACTTACCGTTCTAACTTCGCCTAATATCCCTTCTCTAATTGGTATTTCTGTGTTGTCTCGTCCAATCGCCTCACAGTTTACATACACCCGGATTTCATTGGATGCACGCTGTAGATTTCCAAAGTAAACCACGATTTTCAAATCTTCATTATTTGCTAAAACAGGACTTGGAAAAGTGACTTGGTAATCACGTCTATCCCGTGATCGAAGTTTGATCACAGCTGAAAAGAAGACATTATTTGATTATGATAATTAATAGTGCAACATACAAATATATGAGAAATGTTGTAGATCTGGATTAGTTCTGTATCATTTTCCTATTTTGCTATTAACATGTAGTCACGTCTGCGCATTAATATACTGGTACTTTAATAAAGTAGTTCTCAATGAACGCACATGGTCGACTTGTCTTTGCAGCCTGTCTGCGACATCATTCGTCTGAAATATGATGCTGTTATGATTTATACATCACAACAAGAAAGGGATCCAGGAACAAACCGAAAACGGTCGCTTATACCAGCAACCCGTTTCCATCGCAACTGTGAAGGACCATGACATAGGGTAGATAAATATGGTGAAGCCAGGTCATGGTATAATCTTTACTTACAAAATGCTGAATATGTGCAATAGTGCAATGAACATGAATAAATAACTTCGCAAGTTACACGTAAGATATACACATTGGTACTCGTATAAACATGACTAAAAGGCGGCTATATATTGATTGCTTATTGCACATATAATCCTGATAAGCTCCGATGTTAAGCTGCTCACGTTGTACTTCGTTGTCCGGCAAACAATCCGAAAAACAGAGGTAAAAACGTATGTAATAACCATACACAGTCATTTTTATCTTTTGATATACCAAAAATATACAGTCAATCATAAGGAATCTGTGTCCGTGCAATGTGCACGCATCATTCGACAATAAAAATCGGTAGATATACATAACTTAAAACTCAAAGGGAGGAAAGATTGTGTAATTTTTGTCCAGAAACTGAAAAAAAATCCTGTATTTAATTAGAGAAAGGATAAAGCATCCCTGATATGAAAATTCTCAAGTTTTTCTTAATGGTTAAAATGGCCATTAGTTCAGTAATATTACTAACACAAAATTAGTTTGTAACTTTTATTTATCCCTAAAATCAAATAAAACTATTTAATTACAAAAATTTACCCAAGATTTTACAAAAAAAGAAGAAGACAATGATCAGCATATAGTTAAAGGGAGATAAGTCTAATACACTCTGATAACGTCTATCGGTTTGTCAATTGTATTATTATTATCTAATGACATGTATTCTTCTGAATATCGACAGTTGAACTGGTGACATTCTGTACTAAGTACAATTCAAGCAATAAAGCCACTATATATATTATATACATGTACTAGTAACTAAGAGACCACTGTCTCATATGGGTAACTCTGAGCGCCCGCTTTACAAACGGTCGACCCCGAGGTTGAATGCGGGCGTCCGTCTCGTATGAGTTATGCGATGTTAGGACTTTAAATTGTTGACCAAATCTGTAGTAAGAATTGTTTGTTTGAATTTCCTAAAAAGACGATGGACTTAAACAGATGTACCACAATGGTAGTTAAGGTAGTTAAGATGCTAGAGTGTTGGCTACGTATCTGGGAGGTTGTGTGTTCGGGTCCCAGTCGGGGTATGACCGAGACTTGAAAAAAGATGGTGACTGTTCATTCGCCAAGCATTCGTCATTGGGAAATGCAAGTCAATGGGTCCTCCGGCAGAGACCTTCTAAACCCATGCCCCGTGTCACGGAAGGCGTGGCACTTTAAAGAACCATTATTTCAAATTGCCCTGGTCACACCGCAAAGGTCACAATTTAAATAATAGCTGGTGACGTCTCGATATAAGTGAAAATTGTTGACCAAGACCAGTTAATGAATCAATCAATTAAGCAATCTAAAACATATACCTGATGTCTATTATATCGCAATTACCTGTTCTTTCGCGACAACTGATGTATACAAATACAGACGGAGGAGTACTATGCCACTTACCTTGAGGTGGCTGAAACTGTACATATATAGCAAAGTGGGTACCGAGGCGAGTATTATCTGCCCTGAACAGTACCTGGGTTTCTCCTTGTCTTCCCTCAGCCGAGATGACACCAGCCAGATATATATAGGAATTCAATATAAAGGCAGCGCCAAGTTCTTCATCCGACACTAAAATAGTAATTATTTAAGGTTATAAATGTGCATATATATGATATAACTTGCCAGTTGAACACGGCAGGTCCTTCTGGGCCTCTTTGTTGTGTGTTGTTTTTTTAATTCATTGTAAAACTCAATATACATAAATACTTCTTGTGCACGTTGGAAAACAACTGTCATAAATGTTATGTAATATTATTCGTATATTTGCTAACACGTTTAATGTAAATTTATCATCCTTTCACATGCGCTGATTTACTCATGGGGAGCAAATTTTGCATAAATGCAAAATCTGCACCCGGGTTGTAAATTTGAGCATGTGAATGCAATTGCATATATGCAATCAAAAACAAACATACTAATCCATGTCCGAATCACAATCCAGAAGCAAAGTAAAAACTTTGGAAGAAAATTTTATAAACATTTTTTAAGTTCCGAGTGTAAATTTGCACCTACTCAGACCAGATGCAAATTTACTTTTGCATATGTGTATATTTACCCCTAGTGTATTTTTCGTCATGTGAACGCGTAGATTATTTTACACACGTCCGATGCTCTATGTATTGCGACATTGCCCAGTTAAGTTAAAACGCGCCAAGTTAACATAAAAATGGCTGTCCAGAAGACTGTCAATTAGGTAATAGCCACCTGCTTTTGGACGCCTAGTGGCTGGTGAACAACTTTTAGCTCAACTGGCTATAGCTTATGGTATGGTGAAGCCTTCAACTCTGAAACCACTAGGTCATTTGAAACAAAATTTGGTGTGGAAGGACTGTAGGTGGAGTAGATCAAAGTTTGTACAAGGCGACCCTGTACGAAATCCAAGATGTTCGCCGTTATTATAAATAGCAAAATCACTCAAATAGTCATTGTGCATTCAATTTTCAACCGATTTTCTTCAAAAATTGAAAGTAGATACCTGGCCATTTAACATATATATCACAGGTTTTTCTGAGAAATTCTTCATTGAACCAATTTTAGCAAATTATGCAAATGAGGTCAGTTGAGCATTACATGCCATTTTGGGCTTCTTCTTTCTTTGGGCGCCAAGTAATCGGCCAAACAATTGCAAAGCATTTCAAACGTGCATCTTCACATTCGAAAGTTCTCGATCTATTGAGAGTTGTCAAACGTTTGTAACACAATTCTGTCGTACCAGTCTGTTGACCTTTCCCTAGCCCATCGATCCCTCAATTAACCTGACCCGACACAAAAACCTAGAGTAACACAGTAAGGCAACATCCTCCTTCATCTTCTCAAACGAGAATGCTTCGCCATGTTGATCAAACTTCCAGAAATACTGTCATTTGACCTGTAATCATGTGAACGGCTAGCATATAAACTTTTACACTCGGGTGCAGATTTTCCACATACAATATGCAAAATTTGCAACCCGTGAGTAAATAAGCGCATGTAGATGGGGCTTTAGTAGTAAATATATAGTTTCTAAATGCTTTGACATGGCTAAAATGACGTTTTCCATATCACCGACCGCACGTCCTCTGTTTCAATAACCTTTCACCAGTCTAATAGAGAACAATCGCATGTACTACAGAGAAATATTGGCCAAATTGTTCCCGAGTAGCCGATCGATTTATCGCATATAAACAACGTACATGACAAATAAAAAATAAACATACCAATCCAAGTTTGAATCAAAATCCAGAAATAAAGTTTAAACTTGAAACTGACAAATAAGGTTAAACACGTAAATTGCCATTGGGGAAGTGAGACCGGGCGCTCCGGAAGGGTAAGCACCTCATGTTTACCTAGATACACCCGTCACGTGTGTAATCAGAGCTTGAGTGAAAGGAACATGGAACTATGGAACGTCAAGTATATCCAGGTCAGCCCAGGACACAGCGACATTTAATCATGGATATTGGTAACTTTTCCTGTGCTTACTGACATTTCATGTTTATTTTTCACTGGCTAAACTGTTCAATGTTCATCCTTAAAGGAACGTGACTCGGCGTCATCTAGTTATAGTGGAGCGGCTAAGTCAAAAATAGTTCACTTTGTGATACAAGCATGAAATTTGGTCCACAGGTTATTTGTATCATGTACATTATATATTTATCGTTGGCCATCCAAATTTTGTCCATTTTCAAGATGGCTGCCAATAAATTCAAAATGGCGGTTTTTTTATTCAAGTTTTATGTTTAAAAATCATAAGATTCCAATTTAGGCAAAGCAGTGCCCTTAGTTGATCATATTTATCATTTACAATGACCAGATAATACAGATCTGACATGAAATTTGTCTGAATGTGGCATTCTGCTTGATAACTATCATCCTAATTCAAATGGCGGCGATTTCAGAGGGGATTATAAGGTAAAAGAGCGTATATTTCATCTGCTTGTAGCATGTAGCTATTGTTCTTAGTAGTATTTATCATATCCATATACAGAATACCACATTGCCAAAATTAAAAGGATAGCATTATGAACTTATCCACACAAAATAATTAAAATATGATGTACGATTTAGCAGCACTACAAAGGCACATTTGTCTAAATCGTACTTGTTAAACTCAGCATTGGGTTCAGTATCAGCTGTTTAATAACCTGTTTTTGATACTGATGCATACGATATCATGACATTCTACAACTTGCAAAGGCTGTATCCACAATCCGAAAGGAAATGCCACAAAATCTACATCTTTCACTAGACTAGACAAAGTTAGTCAGAAAAAAAGCAGTCTTAAGTTTCTCTCCTAGAATTGGTCGGCATGTTGGTAAATGGTCCAAATATTAAATCTCAGATTGATAATTTTGCAATGGATTCTGATTTGGCTTTAGCCCATCTTCTCCAGTACAACTGCCGCAAACAGCCAAGACAAGACAGCTTCAAGGGACACTCCAAGGCTCATAAAACATATTTTGCTATCTATGTGGCTCTGCTTATATACACAATAACAAGAAGGCGGCAAATTATTGACATATTACACCATTACGCAATCTGTGATTTTTATGACATAATCTAAAAAGTTCGTGTCTAATGGGCGAATCATTTGTATCACAGTATGTAGAAGATGGTATAGTTTGTCCACCTGTTCTTCAAAAAGGATCTTTTACTACTGCTGCTTAGGATTACATAGACTATAATCCTTCATCTACCATCGATAAATCATTGTTTCATGGAACAGGATCCTATAAAATTTACGCCAGATTCTAGGACAATCCCTCCACTTTCTGAAACTTATCATGTCAAATTAGACAATGTGATTTAAATGAAATGAATTTTCCATGCATGGGAACCAAGTAAATCCACCGTCGCTTTTCCTTAATTGAATAATAAGGACTTGTTCCACACCGCAGTTAATAAGTGGAAAAGCGCATTACTAGACAAGATGACGAACCTCAGGCTGACGTTATGATTATTGATGGATCAGCTCCAGTAAATGAAAGATCTCCTGGAGGTTCCAAGACATTTGATGAATATGCATCCGATGTGATTATACCTTCAATTACTAGTGAATCTTTTGCACAGAAATATTTGAGAAGTGACATAATCTTTGATGTTTATGTGGATGACAGTCTGAAAGCTCAGAGGTATTAAAATTCGGTGAAGAGTGTTGGATATGGCAGAGTACCAAGCAGTTGGAATAGTTTTCTCATGGTTGACGAAAAGAAAACTGAGCTTTTTAACCTTTATTCCACAAAAATAGTTTCTCAGACAGGAGACAAAAATCTCATTCTTGCAACATGTAATGATGATGTTTGTGGCAACCATCACGTGGACAAACCAACGTTGCTCCTTGTTCAGAAGACGCTGGCACACGGATATGCCTTCACATAAAACATGCTGATGAAAGTAATTTCAAGAATGTTATTGTTAGCAGTTCTGATACAGATGTTGTTATAGGAGTCGCGGTGTTTAGTTCACTTACAGTTGACACACTTTGGATTGCATTTGGAAGAGGCAAAGACAAAATCCATGAACCTAACATTTCCTTAGGACCTAGGTCAGTAGCACGTCCATTCTTTCATTCATTTACAGGCTGCGACATAGCATCTGCCTTTCATACAAAAGAGAAAAAATCAGCATGGCAGGCTTGGGATGTTTTTGATGCATTGACAGACCAACTTGTATAAGCTATGATGATTTATCAGTAATTGTCTTGAAGCATTTACAGTCGTCTTATATGACAGGTTCGTTCAGACAGAGAAGGTAAATGAAGCACGGTTTAGTATGCTTGCCAGGAAGCAGAAAACATGATACCATTCGACCAACTCAAGTAGCACTAGTGTAACATATAAAGCGGAGTGCCTTTCAGTCTGGTCATGTTTGGGGTCAAGTGCTTAGAATTGCCATTTTATGGGGTTGGTAAAAGATGGTTATCACTGGGTATCATACTGGACTTCTCTGCAAACGGTTGCTTTTGTTGGCAAGAACTAGTGAGATGTGGCTGCAAAAAAGGTTCTGTTTAGAGAACTGAAAATGATATAGATCCAGTCTGCCATGTACAGTAAGTACTATGCAGCTGCAACTGTGACTTGAACTGAGCTATTTCACAGCAAATTCACAATCCCTTAACTATTTGCTTTAATAAGCTTACAGTCAGTATTGCAAACAATGCATGTCCCCTGCCGTTGAAAATTGGAAATTAAAAAACCAAACATGTAAATAATGTTCGCTATTGGGTATGCTGGCCTGTCAAATAAAAGTGTAAACATTGTATAGGGCCAAACATTCTTTAATATATCCTAAGTCAAGTTATTAGAGTGCATAAATAAGTTTATTGTAGTGTGTGTTCTGAAAAACAAACTGAAATTGAGAGTTAGCTTAATCTAATAATGTATTATATTCAAGAGAAAGCTAGCATTAACAAACTAATGATGCAATTTGCTTTAGCAGTGCTGTATATGGATACTGTATTTTAAGTTAAAGTTATTATTGGGCCAAAATTAAAATATTTTTGATTATTTACAAATCTCATCATATGACAAATCAACGGTAACCATCTTTGAATAGGCAACACAGTACTATATACTATTCATTTCAGCTTAGTTTCAATCAAATCCATTCAGTAGTTTAGAAAGAGTTGCGGATACAAGTTCTCTGAACAGACAGACAGACATACAGACAGACTAATAGATGGACAGACGGACGACAATCACATAGAATTATGATGTCTCCTAAAAAATTCCACTTGTATATGTTAATTTTCAAACTTTTAGCTTTAAAACTTGCTTTTTAATCAACGTTTTTATCTCAACCAACCAGAATGCAGAATTTGGTCACATGACCAATCAACGGCAACCATCTTTGAATATGCAAAACAGCACTATCTACTTATCATTTCTGTTTAGTTTCAATCAAATCCTTCAGTAGTTTAGGAGGAGTTGGGGATACAAGTTTCTGACCAGTCATGCAGATTGACGGACAGACAGACAGAGGGACGACAAACACTATAGTCCCCTCCGGTTTTAAATGGATATATAGACCTCTTAAAGCCGCCATTTTGATTTTCACGTCGGCCATCTTGAAAATGGTCGAAATTGAAATGGCCAACGGTGGATTTGCAAAGTCCATGATCCAATAAACATATGTACCAAGTTTCATACTTGTATCACAAAGTGAACTATTTGGCCAAATTTTTGACTTAGCCGCTCCACTATTACTATAAAATGCAGTAATACATGTATATTGTAATTGTAAATGTATACAGTAAATAGTTTGTACCGACAGACGAGACGACCATCTCTGATCAAAATTGAGACGATAGCACTTTTGGAATTCTTTATTGTTTTTATAGGTCAATCAAATATTTCTCAGGGTGTTTTTATTTCAGTGATAATTGTAATGGTCGAAAAGACGCTCGGTTGGTCGTGTGTGTTGTATAAAAAAATTAAAATAAATAAATAAACAACCAAAATATTTTGTCAGGAGCAGGAACTATAAACCATATATCAGCCATTTAAACATTCAAGTGATCATAATAATACATTATTTGTGTTTACGAAGAAAGCTGAAAATGATAGAAAATGTACTTTAACTAGTATGGTCAATTGTCAGCAGAATGACCTCATATTTACTATCATTGATCAACACACATACCTCCCAAAATTTCAGAATAATTCGCCATTCATTATTTTCCGGTAATCCATATACATGTGTTATGCATCACCATAACTACACGTCTTGGTAATTAAAACAACACGTGTTTTCATTGTTTTTATGTTTATGTTTTTATTGTTTTAACTCCTTAGTAAACATTATCTGTTAAGTACATTGGATACTAAATTACAAAAATCAAGCTGAAGCTATCGTAAAACAGTACCACAAATAACGAATCTTATGACAGAAAACTCATTTTATTTACAGCAATTTGTAAGAACAGTGGATAGTGTAACGGTTTTTTCATATAAATTTCTTCAAAAACATAAAAAACATAATGTTTTAAGAAAATGAGTAGCTCTGATGAATAAAATAGAAAAGCATTAACGAAGTTAAATAAGTTCTTATGGTAAATAAGAAAATAATGTTGAGATCACAGGGCAATAAAATACTGAATTGCAATAATCATATGGATTTGAAAAGAGATCAGTCCGTTAACGATGTTCAGTAAACTGGAAGTTGTTTTAGGTAACTGTCGGGTGCTGTATGTTTTGGTTTTAGATAATGAATTCAAAATATACCAATAAAGATGTTATCCAGGCGGTAATTTGTCGGTAAGTTCTTGAATTATTATGTAAAATATAAACAAAACAAAACCACGAGTTATTGGTCTTGTTAGAATCCATGTATTATACAATCAGAATTGATATAGTACCTATAAGACTAGTGATGTAGCCAGTATTATTTCTGACTTTAAAAATACAGGGAGCATTTTCATATCTTGAAGAAAACAGTTGCAGACAAGTTTCGCTACAAGTTGAAACTGGATGACATAACCCTGGTTATAACCAAGCCTACCAAGAAAAAACTCACCCAAAATAATAACAATAAAAATCAGCCAGACATCAAATAATCAAACATTGCTACATGTGGTAATATTGGACGATTGAAAATCCAACTACTACTGCATAATTGTTAAATCGGCATATTTAGGGTTACGTAAGTGTACATTATATATACATGTATAATAAATAATATATTTTATTGTAGGCACAAGTATATCTTTAAAAAAGGCTGTAATCAAAGACACCAATCACAGTAAAACAAACGAGTAAACATATCTAACACACACGATAAACCTATACTCATAATGGATAGTCATAAAACATCTGATGTTAGAAGGACAATAGATATATAGTGACAACATGATGTTTCAAAAATTACAAATTCATATGGTGGAAGCATTTATTTAGAACAACCATTAAGAATAATGCAAAATCCTCCTTTAAATATCATTGATTTACTGTTACATCAACCATCGTGTAGCCCCACGACAGTTGAAAAAAACTAAATACGTGTTATTTTAAAGTCAAAACGTTAAATTTTCATTAAACACACAGTCACTAACTTTTCTGACACTGATAAGCAAAAATTAGAATTAAAATCGTTCAAAATGGCATGTGGCGGCTGTCACAACATAAAAGAATTTAGTTAGCCAAAATAAAAACATTGTAATAATACACAAATTTTGGCATTTTTTTGTAATCTCTTTTTGGAACTACTAGTGAATATTTTTGTCAAAATTAATGCAAATATTTTGATCTAGAAGTGATCTTTAAAATGACACCTTAAATTCCTCAATATCTTGAAAATTAACAAAATTATAAAGATTTAATTTTTGCAAGATTTCAGTTAAGGAAAATCTTAGCTCAGGAATGATTGTGAAACTGGGGCCTGCATAATTATTATCTGCGCTTAAAATTTACATATCTATGCTGGTGTTCCTCGCATAAGAGGGATACAAAGGGTATCAAAACAATAATGAGCAGCACAATTGAGTGTTCTATTACATATTGTCGGGAAGACACTCGGTTACTTCTATGCATTTGTGTAAAAGGGCAATAGAGGTCCTTCTGTCAAATTCAAATAATAGATCATCATGGGCTGCTAAATACAGTCTATTAAGAGCATAGTTCATGTTCGATGTAAGTTTCAAATGATAATAGGACAAAACTAGCAGAACATTTGAATATATTATTGCTGGAATCATTGTATAACCACTACTTTGCATCTGTGAAACTACTTCCGATTTTATTTCTCTTGGATAAAATTTACAATCACACAAAAACTCCAACCAATATGAAAACATTCCTAAGTCAAACTTTTGTTGTAGTGTGTATCCCTGGCCACAGATCTCATCCATGTATAGTTGACGGTTACATATCATAGTCATAAATCTGCCGTAAATTGTCAGTAATTCCTCAACAATTAATACCACCTCCTTATATTCTCCATTTAGGTAACACAAAGTCGCCAGCATCAACATCCGTTTACATTCATCAAGGTTCATACAATTCAGTTTTATATAAAGTTTTAGTCCTTTCAGCTTCCTGTAACGTGTTTTGTTTGAGATACTTCCTAATGTTTCTTTGTATAACTGCTGTATCAGGAAATCCATATAGTTATTGTAACGTGTCTGTAGTATGGTTTCATCGATGCTTGTGTTCTGAGCTTCTCGCATCATTTTTGTCAACGTTTCAAGGGTCTTGATAGCACCAATGACACTCATAGTTGTTGAACTCGGTAGGGTGATAATGTATAATTGTCTGTCAAAGAGAAACTCCTTGAATCTTAATTCATTCTCCGTAGACACCACTCGATGAAAACCAAGAACAATTCCCGACAAACATGGGATTCTTCGTAGACTAAAATGTCCTTCAGCATGAAGCTTACTTAGGTACCGAAGCAATATTCTTTGATTTGACTCACATATCTTTCCTTCCATCATATTATTATCTTTGATGAAATAGTTCGGACAGTATCCTTGTTGAACCCATTTCAACAGCCTTCTAAAACATATCCAAAAGCAATCAAAGATATTCTCTTTACACCAGGAGATGCTCTCTTCTTCTATACAGTAAAACAAGCTAGTCTTCAGAAAATAGGAACACAACAAGTCTTTCACTTCAGTATTTGAATTTACCACGTGTTTCAAGTACAGTTTTAACAAACCGTAACAAAGTAGCTGGGTGTGGTTAAACGAATGGACAAGCCTCTTCTCTGCTAATGAAAATGAAATTCTCCATTCTATGAAGCTATTGATAGAATGTGGATTACCGATAGGTACCAGAAGACATCCTTCCTGAATAATGTCTTTGATGAGAGCACGTGATGGCCAACCGTTGTTTCTTGTTCTGTGTCGCCATTCAGCTGCAAGCCAAGTACTACATGGTAAACAATGCATAAAATCGCATTCCACTGTGCCTGATTCTGGACCAACTTGAACTGCTGTTGCACACGGGCCATGAGCCACAACCCCTGAAAGTTGCTTTTGTACTTCATCTACGATATTATCACGGAAAAATAAACTTGAAAGAAACAAGCCATCATTTGTCTGAACTAATGATGAAATAAGATCTCGATTATTTCTGATATTTTCGTTACAACGAAGTCTAACGAACCCTGGTTTGATATGATCTGTTTCCATGACAATATTGGTTTCGTAATTACCCTGGTCTGTTGGCATAGACACGGCAAGATCATAACGTACGGACATTGTGTCAAAATCGCTTCCTTTTAAAGAAAGTCCTTCAGCTCTACTACCGCTACATATTGTTCTACATTGAATTGCATTAAAATTCCAAAGTAATTCATAATATCGGCGCCGTATTAGGACCTGTTCTTCAGTGCCAATAAAGTGACTAAGCACCGTCCATAAATTAACACAAAAGGCCTCCATAGTTATTTAGTATCACAGAATAAACATAATAATGGAAAACAAGTAGTGTTCTTTAGAGTGCCCTTTGTATTTGTATATTTGTTGTTCTAAGTCTGAAATAAGTCTTTGTTCTAAATTTCTTCTTAACTGCGTAGTTTATTCTACTTTCACTTTCGTTTTCGGTTGTAATTCACGTATCACTTTTTCATAGTTCCAGCCGTTTTCTGAATCACCTTATGTAGATAAATTTTGCATTGAAATGCATTTTGTAGTGACTGCGAATTCCAACTTAAACATAAAGTTATAAGAATTCTAGATACTTTGAAATTGAAAATATACATTGATAACTTCTTCATTAATACATATGTAACTAATAGTACATTGAGGTATCCATTACATTATGGAATAATTGGCCTAGACGGTCAATGCGACATAAGTCTGACATTTATTTATTTATTTCTGACATTATTTATTTATTTATTTGTTTGTTTGTTTGCTTGCTTGCTTGTTGTCTCAGATGCCAAGTGGAAAGTCAATTGCCAGTTTTGTGGTTTAAACATAAACCGGTATGTTTGTGACTGGTTATGCTCCTTTAAGAGTATAAATAGAAGTTTTTGAAATGAGACTTTTCTATAGACATTGTCCATATACATCTTGTACCTTTTATACTAGTATGGCGACACCTTGAGGGGTTTCGCGGGAAAGAATGGAACAATCTAGAGGATTCACACACGCCTGTACAAAAAGTTTATAGTTTTCCAGACAATTAACCATTTCAGTATACTTTCGCATCTGTGACCTTGACCTTTCAATCAATTACCTTCACCCTTACAGCAAAATGACCGTTGTATCAATACCTACAATATTCCAATATACATGCCTATATAAAAACTTTAAATTTCCAGATAATTAACAATTTACATATTTTTTGTATCCATGACCTTGACCTATGAAGTCATGACCTTCATTTACATCTCAAAATGAACGTAGTACAAATACCTATGACAATCCAATATACATGCCTATATACACGTGTATGTATAAAAAATTGATAGTTTTCCAGATAATTAACCATTTCTCGATGACCTTGACCTTTGAACTCATGACCTTCAATTACATATCAAAATGACACATTGCCTATATGGGGTGTCCAGGTTAGGTTGGTAGTCGTATCTACAGTACTTGTCTGTCAAAACTGACAAATGTTTAAAACAGACCTGGTGACGTCTTGATATAAGTGAAATATTCTAGACTAGGAAAAACTCATTCAATCGATCGATTAAGGTGTGGGGGATTGTGCTCGACAGGTGACCAGGTAGCTCAATGGCAAAGCATTCTGTTAGTATGGGAAGGGCCAAGATTCAAAGTACATGTGAATAGGTTTTCCATGTGCGTTTGTCTCCGAGTCTCTTTTCTGTTCACAAAGGTATTAACCACTAAGCAACCATTACGCCAGTAAGGCCATGTTGGTTTAATATATCTTAGTGTGAGAAAATTTGTTTGTTTGCTTTCCAAAGGTCTATGGTTTTCTCTTGGCACTCCAGTTTCCTCCATCATTCACAATATAACTGCCTTGATATAAGTGAAAATACTCTTGACTTTAGTTAAGAACTAGAAAACTGTGACCCACAAGCTCACAAAAATACCCCCTGCTCCCAAAAATCCATCGGATCAAATTTTTAAATAGGAAGTGCACATCTACATTATATCACAAAGATTGTGTGAAAGTTTCATGAAAATCCATTGAAGGGTTTAGGAGGAGTTGCGGATAAGAGATAGGTACCCTAAGGCTAAGGTGTAATGGAAGGACGAACGGACACCCCTATCACTACCGGTATATACCCCCACTTTTTAAGCGGGGGGGTATAAAAACCAGTTATATTATACTGGCATGTATCTAGACGATCAGTTCGGGAATGGTGGAATGGATTAAACCTATTTACGCCCAAGTCAAGATTCTTTCAATTATATTAAGACGGTCAGTTCTGAGATGATGGGAGTCTAGAAATGGAGTTTTACTTCCCAGACAAGATTTTTTCACTTAAACCAAGAGATGGTGAAGTTGAGTATTGATGCTTCATACCCGTTAAGATTCTAGCACTTGTCTTGATGGGGTGGAGTAATGGTGTTTATATTTAATTACTTCACAGTCAAGATTCTTCAAGATCCTGTTTCAGGCTGTCAAACTGCTGACATCCAATCCAGCTGTATTGATAGGTGGATTTAGTCGATGAATCTTCAAAGCTGCAACAGAAAATTAAAACGAACCACAAAGCAACGCATTCTATTCCAGGATAGAAGTTGATTTCGATAAAAAAATTTATCAGATTAAATTATAAATCAGGTACATAAAAATATAAAAAATTAGAATGAATCAAAGCACAGTTGAACAAATGAAAAACATGCAGATTTATAATTGTACTCTCTGAAAGAGTGGAACGATTGATTGATTAAATGGTTTTTTATTGAAAATGTATCATTTTTGTTATATTTTTTTTTAAATTTTTTGGGGGAGCTTGCCCCAATACCCCCTAGAAAAACGCGCCTACATGTATACTTCGCATTGACAGTGCATAAATTATTTACCAACAAGTTCAGCTACCCCCCCTCCCTCCCCTGTATCAGGTGCACCGCTTTGTTTCTCCATCTTATTAGAGTACAGGATTGACAGTAAGCTGTACACAAAGTGCCGAGACCCCGAATTAGTTGCCGAGCTATCGACAACTCCAGATGCTGAGAGATGAACGGCTCAGTGTTAAACTTTCGACAAGCCTGTACTGTAGAAATGACACATTGGGCTATTCCATTTTATAAGTGCGGCCCCCTAAGGAAGGCATGTCAATCCTCATTTAGACACCCCCCTCCATAGCTTTCACATCCCCCCTACATAAAACCTCCAGACACTGTACTCAACCCCCCCCCCTCCATGACACCAACTATATAGCCTGCAACCCCATCAACCTTGGGTAAGGAAGGCATGTGTCACAAATTTTACACCCCCCTCCATGGCACTGATAACCCCCCTCCATAAAAGAAATAAAATTCATATACCCCTCCATGGCACCGTTACACCCCCCTACATGACTCCTTCAACAAATATTTATCTCTTAACATAGCATAAGGAAGGCATGTGTCACAAATTTTATACCCCCCTCCATGGCACTAAAACACCCCCTCCATAAAAGAAATAAAATGAATACCCCCCTTCATGGCACTAAAACACCCCCCTACATAAAAGAAATAAAACGAATACCCCCCTCCATGGCACGGTTACACCCCCCTACATGACTCGAAAGAAATTTCAACATACCTCTTTACATAACGTAAGGAAGGCATGTGTCACAAATTTTATACCCCCCTCCATGGCACTAAAACACCCCCCCTCCATAAAAGAAATAAAATACTTTCGATATGTCTGTGCATAGTAGCTTTTATTTTATTTGTATTTACTCAAAAAATAATTTGGTAAAGAAATGGTTACTTTATTATGGGTACGAATTCAAAGCGGTACGTTAAATCCTACCACACAAATATTTAAACTGACGTGCCGTCATTGATCTTGTGAAGTTTAAAATGGATAAGTTGTGTGAAAATAAACGTGTGAAGATCAGAAGACAACCGTCAACTTGTGCGGATCATATGCAATTCAGATATAGAATATAATTGTTAACATAGTTGGACTCGTATACTCGCTAATGATAAATCTCGAAATTACTTCGAGTAATCACTTTGTCTGGTTTCACAAAGTTTACACATAAACAAAATACATGGTCTAACCGTCCTTACCTGATATTTTCATCCTGGTGAATGACAGAATGTCCTGCAGCGATCAAAATCATTGTCTGATGTCTCCAATTTCCTCCGTTTTTTGGCGGTTTTTCACTGTATATTCCGCCTATTGACAGGAGAACTAACGTGGCTATTCTAAGCGCACCTTTACAGACTATATTATGTTCGTGTATCCGTAAATCTAAATGGACACATGAATGGGCGTCATGTTTGATCTATGAACAAAATGGCTTCTTTGGTAGGTATATCTCGAGATGCCGATCTCTGATTGGAAAAGAGATGCATTGAACTTTGACCTCAGCGAAATCGTACGACTGAACATTACGTGGAATTTGGCGCGGTTTTTTGCGCATTGGTAGACAGGGTTGAGTTTATACATTTACTATAAATTTTGTACATAAAATAGAAAAAATATAAAAATACCGTTATTTTCTTAATACTTTAAAATATATTTTTACCGACTTTCAAGTTGATACCTGAAGTGGCGTTTTCACACAAGCTGTTTCAAGAGGCTGAATGCAGTGTGGAAAATTTCCGCCAGACTGCACGTGCTTAGACGCGGATTTTTTTTATTTTGAGCAATAGGGTCAACTTTGAACACTTATTGTGGATTTTGTGTACAAGATAGAAAAAATATAAAAATACCGTTTTTTCCGTAAGATCTTAAACTTTTTTCGGTCAATGGACGACTTTTTCGTACAATGAACGGTTATTGAGCAGGAGTCGGTTAAACAAATGTCAAAAAGATTTTTTTTTGGAAAAATTCATTTTTTGCATGTTTGACCCCAAAATTAAGTATGATCCCGAATTTTCCCAAAAATTGCACCAAGTTAGATAGCTAGATCGCATTAGACTCCATAACCTCAGAAATTTTTAGCAAAATCTATGCAGTAGTTTTCAAGGTTCCCAAGATGCAAGAATATGCGGCAAAAAAGGAGAAAGTTGTCGCCTTTATCATTTCACATCCAGAGGATGTTCCGAATGAATTCGGAACTAATCCTCTAGATTGTTCCATTCTTTACTAGTATGGCGACACCTTGAGGGGTTTCGCGGGAAAGAATGGAACAATCTAGAGGATTCCCATTGTATTTCAATACACATGCCTGTACAAAAAGTTTATAGTTTTCCAGACAATTAACCATTTCAGTATACTTTTGCATCTGTGACCTTGACCTTTCAATCAATGACCTTCACCCTTACAGCAAAATGACCGTTGTATCAATACCTACAATATTCCAATATACATGCCTATATAAAAACTTTAAATTTCCAGATAATTAACAATTTACATATTTTTTTGTATCCATGACCTTGACCTATGAACTCATGACCTTCATTTACATCTCAAATGAACGTTGTACAAATACCTATGGCAATCCAATATACATGCCTATATACACATGTATGTATAAAAATTGATAGTTTTCCAGATAATTAACTATTTTTCTATGACCTTGACCTTTGAACTCCTGACCTTCAATTACATATGTAAATGACACAGTCTACATGGGATGTCCAGGTTAGGCTGGTACTCGTATCTACAGTACTTGCCTGTCAAAACTGACAAATGTTTAAAACACACCTGGTGACGCCTTGATATAAGTGAAATATTCTAGACTAGGAAAAACTCATTCAATCGATCGATTAAGGTGTGAGGGATTGTGCTCGACAGGTGACCAGGTAGCTCAATGGCAAAGCATTCTGTTAGTATGGGAAGGGCCCAGATTCAAAGTATAGGTTTTCCATGTGCGTTTGTCTCAGAGTCTCTTTTCTGTTCACAAAGGTATTTACCACTAAGCAACCATTACGCAAGTAAGGCCATGTTGGTTTAATACATCTTAGTGTGAGAAAATTTGTTGGTTTGCTTTCCAAAGGTCTGTGGTTTTCTCTTGGCACTCCAGTTTCCTCCATCATTCACGATATAACTGCCTTGATATAAGTGAAAATACTCTTGACTTTAGTTAAGAACTAGAAAAACTTTGAACCACAAGCTCACAAAAAATACCCCCTGCTCCCAAAAATCCATCGGATCAAATTCTTAATAGAAAGTGTACATCTACATTATATCACAAAGATTGTGTAAAAGTTTCATGAAAATCCACTGAAGGGTTTAGGAGGAGTTGCGGATAAGAGATAGGTACCCTAAGGTGTAATGGAAGGACGAACGGACACCCCTATCACTACCGGTATATACCCCCCACTTTTTAAGCGGGGGGTATAAAAACCAGTTATATTATACTGGCATGTCTCTAGACGATCAGTTCGGGAATGGTGAAATGGATTTAAACTATTTACACCCAAGTCAAGATTCTTTCACTTATATTGAGACGGTCAGTTCTGAGATGATGGGAGTCTAGAAATGGTGTTTTACTTCCCAGACTAGATTTTTTCACTCGTACTAAGAGTTGGTGAAGTTGAGTAATGAAGCTTCATACTGGTTAAGATTCTAATATTCTATCACTTATCTTGATGGAGTGGGGTAATGGTGTTTTATATTTAATTACTTCCCCAGTCAAGATTCTTCAAGATCCTGTTTCAGGCTGTCAAATTGCTGACATCCAAACCAGCTGTATATTGATAGGTGGATTTAGTTGATGAACCATCAAAGCTGCAACAGAAAATTAAAACGGACCACAAAGCAACGCATTCTATTCCAGGATAGAAGTAGATTTCAATAAAAAAATCTGATTAAATTATATAAATAAGTACATAAAAATTTAAAAACTCACCAGTGATCAACATGATCAAATGTGCGGCAAGGTTTTTTATGTACCACACCTGTCGTGGCACGGGACATAAGTTTTTAAGGTCTCTTTGTTTCTAAATGCTCAATTTATGGTAAAATAACAGCTACTGCAGTGGTTTCTGAATGAGTGGAGTAACACTGTATAATACCCCACTCAAGATTCTTATGGTATAAAAAATAGGTAAATTCTGACGGTTTTAATTCTGAGAGGGTGGAGGAAATCAAGGTACCTGAAAAAAACCTATTGAGCTGACAATGTAATTTTTATACTGTGAAGCCAAGGTCCTTGATGATTAAGTTGTCTAAATAGATAAAACACAAGCTTACTGTTACAGATCAGTGTCTCTCAATACCTAGGTTAGAATCTCACTTCTGAGTGGGAGATGGACATAGCTCAGTAACTGATAGAATGTTTTGGAAATAGCAAGGTCCATCAAGAATACACTAAAAGTAAGACAAAAATAAGGGGCAAACACATGTTGGGCTACTGATTATAGCAACACTGTCAGTGAACACCAAAAGGTGTTGAAAGTTGTGTATTGACACCTGATGTGATTTAATCAAAAGAACTGTGATGGCAGTTGGCCATTTTTTTGGATCCATGATAATGCCATTAAGAAATAAAAGATTCAGAAAATTCTGAAAATAATCAGGTACTCCACCGTCCTGGTGTTAATTTTAGTTACATTTTTGTACCTAAAAAAAGCTTGAAATTAAAGCTGTGTCATTATCGAATGAGCTGCCTCATTGTGGTTAAGTCAAAGTACCGAAGGACCAAATGAATTGCCAAGTTGCCCAAGGGACAACTGTTGCAGAGGGGCCGAGAGTTGGGCAGCTCAGTGTTTAACTTTCGACATGTCTGTGCATAGCAGCTTTTTTTTTTATTTGTATTTACTCAAAAAATAATTTGGTAAAGAAATGGTTACTTTATTATGGGTACGAATTCAAAGCGGTACGTTAAATCCTACCACACAAGTTTTTAAACTGACGTGCCGTCATTGATCTTGTGAAGTTTAAAATTGATAAGTTGTGTGAAAATAAACGTGTGAAGATCAGAAGACAACCGTCAACTTGTGCGGATCATATGCAATTCAGATATAGAATATAATTGTTAACATAGTTGGACTCGTATACACGCTAATGAAAATCTCGAAATTACTTCGAGTAATCACTTTGTCTGGTTTCACAAAGTTTACACATAAACAAAATACATGGTCTAACCGTCCTTACCTGATATTTTCATCCTGGTGAATGATAGAATGTCCTGCAGCGATCAAAATCATTGTCTGATGTCTCCAATGTCTTCCGTTTTTTTGGCGGGTTTTCACTGTATATTCCGCCTATTGACAGGAGAACTAACGTGGCTATTCTAAGCGCACCTTTACAGACTATATTATGTTCGTGTATCCGTAAATCTAAATGGACACTTGAATCATGGGCGTCATGTTTGATCTATAAACAAAATGGCTTCTTTGGTAGGTATCTCGAGATGCCGATCACTGATTGGAAAAGAGATGCATTGAACTTTGACCTCAGCGAAATCGTACGACTGAACATTACGTGGAATTTGGCGGGGTTTTTTTTGCGAATTGGAAGACAGGGTTGAGTTTAAACATTTACTATAAATTTTGTACATAAAATAGAAAAAATATAAAAATACCGTTATTTTCTTAATACTTTAAAATATATTTTTACCGACTTTCAAGTTGATACCTGAAGTGGCGTTTTCACACAAGCTGTTTCAAAAGACTGAATGCAGTGTGGAAAATTTCCGCCAGACTGCACGTGCTTAGACGCGGATTTTTTTTATTTTGAGCGATAGGGTCAACTTTGAACACTTATTGTGGATTTTGTGTACAAGATAGAAAAAATATAAAAATACCGTTTTTTCCGTAAGATCTTAAACTTTTTTCGGTCAATGGACGACTTTTTTGTAAAATGAACGGTTATGGAGCAGGAGTGGTTTGAACAGCTGGAAAACAGAATTTTTTATGAAAAGTCCATTTTTTCCATGTTTCACCCCAAAATTAAGTATGATCCGAAGTTTTCCCAACATTCAAACCAAGTTAGATAGCTAGATCGCGTTAGACTCCATAAACTCAGAAAGTTTGAGCAAAATCCTTAATTTTTTTCTCAACTTTCTAAAGAGTGCTGATATATGCGGCAAAAAAGGGCAAAGTTGTCGCCTTTATCATTTCACATCCAGAGGATGTTCCGAATGAATTCGGAACTAATCCTCTAGATTGTTCCATTCTTTATTTATCTTTGTTTTGTACAATATCCCATGATTAAATTTGTATGCCTATGATTTTTATGTCACCAAATGTTTCGGTGATGAGAAGATTTTTCTCATCCCTTCAAATTAAGTTTATACAGATGTCTTTTATAGACGTCCGTCGACGGAATCGAATTCTGTTTGCTTCGGGATTTTGATTTGGATATGGATTGGTATGTTTAATTTTTAATCTGACTAGAATACAAATTTGGAGATTTATCTTAGGAACTTTTCAGTCAAACTATCTATCAATCACCAAATACTGTCTTTAAGAATTATTGTGTAAAATAGAACAGGATAATTTGTCACTTTAAAACATATTTATGACAGATACTCAATATAATCTGTAACAAATGAATAAAAATTAAGACAACATGAGAATATAGATCACGGGCTACAAAAACCTTTGTAACTTGATCTAATGAGAATGGTGACATGTCCTCTTTTGTAATAGTAATTTTATAATGTAATCAAAAATAAACGTACTCAGGGGAAACGCCAACCCGGCCTACGCATTAATTCATTAAACAAGTTTGCACGCTCTGAAGGGGTGAAAAAATGGCCAAAAACGGCATACACTCGAGGCGTGGAAATAATGAAATATTTGTCTTACCGACTGTTATTACGGAAACACATGGCATTTTATTAAAATTTCTGAATAATTGTAATTGAATAAAGGCAGATTTGCTCTAATTTGGTGGCAATTTTACCATTTAAATACCGATTGAATGTGGGACACTTGCCTAAAATCGAAAATTATTTTTTTGAAAAATGTGATCTCTTTCAATCATTTGCTCATGCACCAAAGATGTTTTAATATGAATGGAAAGAACTTCTTCCTGTGTTTATTTTGATGTATAATTCGACAGTTAAATTTTCTGGTACAAAAAACGTACAAGTTTTAAAGTCGAAAAAAATCGATGAAAATGTCGGATATGTGATCATGGGTCGGTCCTTTTTCCGGCTCATTTGACCCATAAATAATGCAACGGCAGCTTCCTCATGGTACACCATGTGTAAATTTGATAGTCCAGAGACACTGTTTGGATTTATTTGCTGAAATAAAGTAAGTTTTACCATTTAAATAGTAATTTTCTTCACACTTCAAGCCGATTTTGCCGGAAATTTGGGTCTACTTTCAGGCAGCCATCTTAGAAAAGTGCCGTCACCGCCTCAAAGTTATTTTTTGCATTCCCGAATGATCCTTTTGTATTTTGTACATGGTAGTCATGGTTTTTACACCATATAACATGCAGGATTGATTTGTGGTACCACTGAATATATGAAGTGTGCATGGATACCAATACACTGGCCTGCATGTACTCAGGACACATTGGCCTGTATGCTTTGTAGGTCTTCAATTTATTTGGCTGCTAAATAACATTCAACTGTCTTATTTTATTTATTTTATTTTAAATACATGGGGAATGGGTTTACTCAAAATATTTACCATTAATATTTGACCAGGAGTGTGGATTTCTACATAAAATATTCCTTAGATGAGGAACATCTTTCAACTTAGATTTAACTCTCATTCATAAATACATGTATGTACATTTTGAATTTCATCACAAGATTGGCACTGGTCTTAATTATATATTTTTTCAAATTCTAAAGTAATAAAACCCCGCCTTCTTTACTTTGGTACAAAGCATGAACTCATGGTTTATTATACAGTCCCATTTAATTGTTTAATCAAATTTTAACAGAAAAAAATTCATTTGAAATCCTATACAAATTGAAAATTTGCATAAAAACTTGACTCATACAGTGTGTATACATCTATGATCTAAGCTACTAAGTTATTTTTATTGTAATTAGCTCTGGCATATGCTACTATTGAATTTTTATGAAATTGTCAACACCCACAACTGAGCCAAGTCATTAGAGTCACTTTGCTTAATTTAGTTTGACAGATGTGTTTAGATGTGAGTTACAAACACATAGACATACCATACCTACACCAATACATGTGTCCATCATCTGATGTTGACTCTAAAGCCAGAGTAATTCAAATTTAAGCTAACATGGCCCATCATAAGTTGTCATTTAATTCAGATGATGAACAAGTATGGAACCAGAGAAACACTGGGCGAAATATCACCTTTTAATGTAGTCAAAAGGTTAATAAAAGACCATCTTTTATAAAGCTTTCATTGTCTTTTGATCACATATCCAACTTTTTGGAAAGGTGTCGAAAAATGATCTTTTGTATACCTTTTGTAATTTACAAATGGCTCACTTTTATCACATATTGTTCAATAAAATTTCACCTTTTTTGACATTTTAGCCTTCCAAAAGTTTATCTTTGTAGGCCTTTTTATATATTTTATACATCACATTTTGACCTTTTGTGGCATACCTACACCTTTTGATTTTCCAAATTTTACCTTTTGCTAACCTTTCAATAGATTTTATGCGACAAGAGTTGGACTTTTCTGATATATCCACATCTAATATATCTTTCTATACATTTTGTACAGCATAATATGGCCTTTTATGACATATCTACATCTTTGGACCTTCCAAAAGATGACCTTTTCTAGCCTTTCTAAACATTTTGCACAGCAAAATATGACCTTTTATGACATATCCAAATCTTTTGACCTTCCAAAAGATGACCTTTCCTAGCCTTTCTATATATTTGTACTACAAAATATGACCTTTTATGACATATCCAAATCTTTTGACCTTTCCAAAAGATGACCTTTCCTAGCCTTTCTATATATTTTGTACTACAAAATATGACCTTTTATGACATATCCACATCTTTTGACCTTCAAAAGATGACCTTTCCTAGCCTTTCTATATATTTTGTACTACAAAATATGACCTTTTATGACATATCCACATCTTTTGACCTTCCAAAAGATGACCTTTCCTAGCCTTTCTATATATTTTGTACTACAAAATATGACCTTTTATGACATATCCACATCTTTTGACCTTCCAAAAGATGACCTTTCCTAGCCTTTCTATATATTTTGTACTACAAAATATGACCTTTTATGACATATCCACATCTTTTGACCTTCCAAAATACGACCTTTCCTAGCCTTTCTATATATTTTGTACTACAAAATATGACCTTTTATGACATATCCAAATTTTTTAACCTTCCAAAAGATGACCTTTCCTAGCCTTTCTATATATTTTGTACTACAAAATATGACCTTTTATGACATATCCAAATTTTTAACCTTCAAAAAGATGACCTTTCCTAGCCTTTCTATACATTTTGTACTACAAAATATGACCTTTTATGACATATCCAAATCTTTTAACCTTCCAAAAGATGACCTTTCCTAGCCTTTCTATATATTTTGTACTGCAAAATATGACCTTTTATGACGTATCCAAATCTTTTAACCTTCCAAAAGATGACCTTTTCTAGCCTTTCTATACATTTTGTACTGCAAAATATGACCTTTCGTGAGATGACCAAATCTTTTGACCTTCCAAAAAGATGACCTTTTGGAAGGCCTTTCTACACATTTTGTACAACAAAATATAACCTTTTATGACATATCCACATCTTTTGACCTTTCAAAAGATTACCTTTCCTAGCCTTTATATATTTTGCTGTACAAAATACAACTTTTTTAACATATCCAAATCTTTTGACTTTCTAAAAAGATGACATTTTTACGTTTTTAATAATAATCACATACATTTTGATGAATAATATTCCATTATAAAATTCAGTGTTTTGATATATCTATTGATGCATTATAATGTTACTACGAAAAATCGAAAACACATGAAATTTTACGCCATTAACTCCAGTAAGCGCGCACACCATCTGATACTGAAAACCTGTTTATATATTAAATAATATTCAGGAAAGTACAATGTAGCCACACTTTCTTCACTTTGTATTATTCTTTCATGATCTTTTTGCACGATATCAATAGAATGATTACTTCACTATCTGTCATAGATTTGATGTCCGACATACATGTACTTGATTAGCGATGTGCGTTCTTTCCTCTCAAGAGTTAAAAGTGAACAAAATTGCCTGTTTAAATTAGATATAGAGATACAGAGGAAATGAGAACATTTGGTTAATGGCACATTACACAGTGGGGGTTGTTATTGACCATCAAATTGTAACTCCTTACTGTCACCAAATAATGTTTCTGTTTGTGATGATATAAGACTTATTTCCGATCCTTACATAAATCTTTTTCTTTGTCTAGGTATGTAAGAATGATCAAATGTCTTCTTCCATATTATCATTATTATAAAGTTACTCTGTATTAATTTGCTATGAAAAACATGAGTTTCAATCCAAAATCTTTTATAAAATACATGTAGTAAAAACTGTTTATTAATTTTAATACATAATGTATTGTCACTGGCTTTAATTTATCAATTTGTAATAATTCCAATGATAATACAAAACATATGTACATTTTGTATGAACTATCGTTGATCTGCGAGGTTCTCCATTACATTCTGGACAAATTTTACTGATTTTCAATAATGTTACCTTCTTGTCTCTTAACATGCAAATAAAGGTTTATAACCGTCGTATTGAAATGTTAATGTAGTGTTCTATTGTGTAAGTCATATAATAATAATAATAATAATAATAACATAAAGTCACAGAAATATCTAAACAATGTTAGCAATTTGTATAAAATACATCACCCAGCCTTAAAAGACGTATGAGAAACTGTTAACATGTGATAAAAGATATAGACAAAGAATTATTAAATACCCGTAAAACAATAATATATTTTAACCTTAAAGAGTGTTCTAAGAAAATACCAACCTACCCACGAGCACATACCAGCCTATCTATTCAGACGGGTTGTTCATCGAATTTACTGACCCAACAAAAACAAAAGAACCATTGCGTAATGTTAAAAAAAAACCAATTCATTACCCGACATTAAAGGTAGTACATGTAGTATAAACCACTTAATTTTGTCATGCTGAGTTAGTGTAGAACTTTCTTATGAGCTAAACCTAATGAAGTTGTAGATTGATTAATCCTATAGTTTGAGTGAGCACTCACCTCAAACATGCTATATGTTATGATTCCGAATTTTTATGTATAAATTAGAAAATGATTTTTTATAAATGTCATTCTATTATAGATAGGTAAAGCTAGCTACTAGTAACTGGCTAATAGTAGAAGAAAAGTTAGCTACTAGTAGCTTTTCTAACAAGTATCTGACTTGTAGTAGCTAACTTTTCTCCCACAAGTAACTGGATACTAGCAGCTAACTTTTCTTCTACAAGTAGCCAGCTACTGGTAGCCAGTTACTAGTAGCTAACTTTACCTATTTTTCTATTATTTTTATTAAGTATAGATGGAAATTCGGAAAATTTGAATTGAGTCTTTCACTCCAAGGATGAATGCGATTTTGTGTGGTATTTTTCCTACTAGACAAAGTTGCGAACAATGTGGCAAATTTAATTTCAAAACACCAGTTTTTAAATTTTGATTTTTAATATTAAATTAGAAAATAGTGAAAATAGTCAAACTACATTTTTTAAAGAAATATTTCTTTGTATATAGACCATCTGAATTTAATGATAGAATTTATTAAATCTAATTGTATCAAAGCCTTATTTTCCGCTGTTCAGTTTGAAATAAAAGATGATGTATGAGTTTTAAGCACCATTTACATTCGAATAAATTTCGTAGGTGTAAAATACATATCTGATGGTTCTGAGCCAATGTATTTATCCACTGCACCTTTCGAACTAAATTATATATGTGTGCGCGCGTGTGTGTAACAGGGAAAAACACCAGAAAAATTACTTTCTCATCGAGTACCCTGCTTTAGGATCGAACCCGAACCTCCGAGTGAAAAGCGAGCGTTCTACCACAAGGCTAAAAGTTTCGTACCAGAACGGCTGGCAGTAAATCAGTCTATAGCTATTATGCGACTAGCTCAGTTCCGCTACATTCCTCGATTTCCTACCTTGGAAATCTCGCCCACAACACCACGGCTAGCTCAGTCCCGCTACACGCGCTTGTTCGAGTCACTGTCAATAAAACAAACTTTTATTTTCCTTATTTTTCCGAGAACCAAAATTGCAGTTTCAATATCTTTTGTAAGGAGGTGGTGCTCGGAGTAGAACAAAGACAACAGCTCACCTGGACTGAAGGTCCAAGAAAGGTATAGCCGAACCAATATGAAAGAATGATCATTAATGTAAAATTTAAAAATAAGAGAAAAACCTGGCTTATTCGAAATATTACGAAATTTGGAATCATAAATAAGCATGAATCTTCTTTACATTTGAGGATGCAATTAGTCTATCCCATTCCGTCCCACAATCGACAGAAACACAAGTCCGGTGTCAACATTCATCTATTTATTGCTGGTAATTAGTTTTTGCGGCTCAGAATTAAAGTCTTCCGAAATAGAGAATTCCATAAAGGAAAATTGTTGCAGACAATACGTCAATCTGATTTTTAGAACATAAAATGCATTAATTGAAATGTTAATAAGAAAAACGAGAAATAGCTTGGAATTCCTATTTTTATTAGTTAACCTCATAAGATACATTTCGATGTAATTTGTATTTATTTGATTTACATATAAAAAAATTATTTTATTTTATGCCCCGATGGTGTAGTAATAGACCGTATGCCTTGTAAGCGCGGGATGTTGTGCGTGTTTAAACTAAAAATGTTAAAATGTGCAGTTTTCTACTTCTCGCATGACGTTTTGCATTCAGTGAAATGAGGAAACGAATAACTTAATCACTGTCAGTAAAATGAACAGGAAGAACAGTATGATAATTTGAGACTATTCACGTAATAATGCATTAGTGGACGCTTGTCCTTAGGGAGCATAGAGTGCTCGCTCCATATGTGACAGGTCTTCAGTTTGAACCCTGACCGGGTCTACCAAGAGTTGAAAAAGTAGTTACTGTTCTTTTGTCAAGAACTTGGCATTAAAAATGAAAGTAGCGAGGTCATTCGGAAGAGACCTTAAAATCGATGTCCCGTACGCGTGTCACGACAGGCTTGGCACATTAAACACCCCTTCCTTTACATTGTTCTAAGCATACTGCGAAGGTAAAACTTTCTGCCTCCTCACCTATAGCTGGTGACGTCCCTACGAACTTGCGCAAATTATGTAAAACTGTATGATATTAGCCTTGCTTTCGTCTGCAATAGCTGAAAAATTGCATTCTCCACTACAACATCAAAAACATCACAAACTGATTTTGATATTAGCGAACTTCGTTCAAGACAGCATCATTGAATAAAACACAATCTATGACTTGTCAGAATTCTGAAATTTCACCATTCTGCTGATTTGTATACATTGGGATCTGATTGTAATAGTTTCCAACTGAATTGGAGTTTTTCATCAAAATGAAAACCTTTACACGTGCTGGTAAAGTATAGGCGATTGGGTATCAATTACATGTAGGTTACCGACCCGAAAAAAACAAAGATATATCCAGTAATAATATATTAACTTACACAATATATTAGTTTATAATGATATAATTGAATAGTGAATATTTAAAAAAAAAACCAGCTAGTAGTCTTGAATGTAAAAAATGATAGAAATTGTACCTGAAACTACCCCCTCCCCCACAGATTGAATAAGCGAATATTTGCGTATGAAAGCTTTAAATTTTGAATATTTGGTATTAATCCGGGACACAGAATTGAATAAAGTTCTTCAAATTATTCTTGAATATTAAAAAATCTGCTTAAATAAGTGCCTATTGAAAATTTTAATGAAACCGACTTGATGAACAACTCAAATGAAACCGGAGATGACAAGATATTTCGCAATTCATATAGGTTTTAAGTGGTAGTTCTTATTCTTTAGCAATTTTCAAAGTTTTTTTCTATTTTATTTGTTATTGTCTAGCTATATACGCCTCTAACCCCCCTCCGAGAAGTCATCTGATCAAAGGTCTGCAAAGAGGTGCTACATTTTGATCATTTCGATTTTACAAAGATTACACATTTTAAAGACTGTTGATAGATACGCAAACTTCAATGTCCATCCCACGTCAAGTGTAACTTACACAAGAGCATGGATTCTTTGACTGAATGAATATTTTGCTTAAATCGAGACTTCGCCAGTTACATGCGAAGTTACAGAAAATTTGACTCTGCTAACGATATCGTAATATGAGGATTCTTTAACGTGCCACGTTAACCGCTGTACAGAACATCGGTTTTAAGGTCTTATCCGAAGGACCCTAATGACTTTTATTTCTAAATAACATTTTTGAGGCTTGGTGGGACCCGGACAAGGTTAAACTCCCGCAATCTTCCACAATCGGAGCGTGCATTCTACCTTTTAGGTACCGACGGTCGTAGGTCGTGGGTTTAAACCAAAGTCTGACCATGATCGGAATCAGAAAGTGGCGAATATACTGTCCGAGACAGAAAGTTGAATATTAATTACGATAAATAATTGATATTTAACCGATCGAAGATGAGGTCACCAATAAGAAACACGCAAAAATAACGACTTATAAATGTTCTCGTGCATGAACTTCATATAGACTTGCGCATAGCCATGTTTTGGCTGAAAACGACTGTTCACTATATCAGTAATTCAATCTGGTGAACGTTTTAGAATCTGTAGTCGCTAATGGGTACACGTAAAACACCGAGTCCAACAAGGTGGTGGGGTTACAGTCTTAAAATTACAAGGCAAGGACAAGAGACACCACAGTGCTTGTCATTATTATTCAATAGCTATCACGGAGATATTATCCATGTTGAAAATTATGATATTACCTGTTTTTCATTTTGCTACATTTGTGACCAACATTTAATACATTTTTGACAAATTTATTACATTTTGTTGTTCGTTACTGCATGTTTGGTATGATTTTGTTAAATTTGTGATAGGTTTTACATTTGTAAGTGTTACTTCATGTAGGGTCACACATAGCTTTTCTCTAACAAGTAACCGACTACTAATAGCTAACTTTTCTTCTGCAAGTAACTGACTACTAATAGCTAACTTTTCTTTTACAAGTAACCGACTACTAATAGCTAACTTTTCTTCTACAAGTAACTGACTACTGATAGCTAACTTTTCTTCTACAAGTAACCGACTACTAATAGCTAACTTTTCTTTTACAAGTAACTGCCTACTAATAGCTAACTGTTTTTCTACAAGTAACTGACTACTGGTAGCTAAATTTTCTTCTACAAGTAACTGACTACTAATAGCTAACTTTTCTTTTACAAGTAACTGCCTACTAATAGCTAACTGTTCTTCTACAAGTAACTGACTACTGGTAGCTAAATTTTCTTCTACAAGTAGCTGACTACTAATAGCTAACTTTTCTTTTACAAGTAACTGCCTACTAATAGCTAACTGTTCTTCTACAAGTAACTGACTACTGGTAGTTAAATTTTCTTCTACAAGTAACTGACTACTAATAGCTGACTTTTCTTTTACAAGTAACTGCCTACTAATAGCTAACTGTTCTTCTACAAGTAACTGACTACTAATAGCTAACTTTTCTTCTACAAGTAACTGACTACTAATAGCTAACTGTTCTTCTACAAGTAACTGACTACTAATAGCTAACTGTTCTTCTACAAGTAACTGACTACTGGTGGCTAACTTTTCTTCTACAAGTAACTGGCTACTGATAGCTAACTGTTCTTCTACAAGTAACCGACTACTAATAGCTAACTGTTCTTTTACAAGTAACCGACTACTAATAGCTAATTGTTCTTGTACAAGTAACTGACTACTGGTAGCTAACTTTTCTTCTACAATTAACTGACTACTTATAGCTAACTGTTCTTCTACAAGTAACTAACTACTAATAGTTAACTTTACTTCTACAAGTAACTGACTACTGGTGGCTAACTTTTCTTCTACAAGTAACTGACTACTAATAGCTAATTTTTCTTCCCAAGTAGCAAACTTTACCTATCTTACAACATGTTTGCTACATCAGTACAAGTTTATTCCAGCTTATTGAAATATAAATATCCCTGCCAAACAATTTAAACATTGGTCTGTATTGGGGTGTTGGACTGACACAAGTATATGGCCGGTGTTAATTCGTTAAAAGTGGATACGAACTTGGTCTTTGCATATTTTCACTATGCATATTTCCAGTTGTTTGTCATTTAACAATTCAAGTTGCACATCTTATGTTAAAAACACAAACTGATACTACCCTCAAACTATGTCGACACTTTAAGAAATAGTTAATTGAGTGGGTTTTATGTCTCATCAACAATTATTCAGTTATTCGTGAAAAAAACGAGTTTTTTATTAATCCCAACTATCCGATAGTTGGGATTAATAAAAAACTCATTTTTTTTCACGAATAACTGAATAATTGAATCTCAACACACATACATTCATGTGGTGCTGGGTTCGGCAAATGTTTAAAATCTGCTTTGTACTAATGCACACTTACTGCGATTTTTGCCGTCGTTGGACATTTGGTCTGTAATTAATGTCAAAAACTGTGATCAGAGATCACTCAGTCTATATACTGGTACCAAACCCTCCCTGCACATTCCCCTGAACGGACTTCAAAGGTAAAAAATAATACTTTACCTATAGCAAGTGACCTCTCGATGTAATAGCTTTTCTTAACTGGGATGTAAAGCCCCATTCAATTAACCAATCAATCAATTGCCGATTCATTAATCATTATTTTGTTGGCTTAGTGTCAAACGTTCGACAGACCCGCACTGTACATTCAAATAGAATGCAACATAGATCATCATATACATAAGTACTTATATCAGGACCAAACCACTTATAATAGCTATCAAAGAAAAACAATAACTTGTAACTGCAGTAGCTTAGTTGGTAGAGTGCTCGCTCCGTCCATGAGTGGCAGGTCGTGGGTTCGAACACCGACCAGGTCTGGCCCAAGAATTGAAAGTGGGCAGTCACTGTTCTTTCGCCAAGCACTCGGCATTCCAAAATGAAAGTCATGTTTTTTTCAGATAAACAAGGTCCCGTGGCACGATAAAAACAAACTGCTGTATATTGCATCAGCGCAACGCACAGGCAAAATTTCTGCACAATGACCTATAGTTGGCGTTGTCTTGATATAAGTGAAATATTCTTCACTGGGACGTTAAACACCATTACTCGGATCAACTCAAAGAAAAATAAATATAAAATAATTTGTTATAATCGCTAATTTGCCTAAATTATATTAGTAAACGGCAACAGTAAATAATTAAATCATTATACTGTTTTTGAAATAATCGATAGCTCTGGTCCCAGTTTCACAATCATTCCTTAGCTAAGATATTCTTTATCTTAAATTAAGCAAATTTTGGTAATTTCTTTTTAGAACTTTTGATAAAAAAAATCAAAACTAATGCAAATGTTTCAGTCTAGAATTGATCTTAAAAACGGCACCTTAAACTCCTGAATATCTAGGAAATTAATATAATTATAAAGATTTGCGATTTTGCAAAAAATTAAGTTAAGAAAATTTTTAGCCGAGAAATGATTGTGAAACCGGGACCTGGCCTCTTCAACCAGTAAACAAATATGTAGTACCAAATTCATTTTTAATTTTTTAAATATATTTTTATGAATGATTTTGTGTTTTTTTGTCTACATATCGTTAACATTTTATTGAACTGATCTACAAATGAGTTTTTTTTCTTGTGTTGTTAAAGTTAGCACAGAAACGACCACCGCAAATATATCCTACTAGATGTGTAATACCTCATAGTAACAAGGCTAAATACTATTATTATTAACAAGGCTAGGAAGGGGGTAGGGCTATAGCTAACACTAAAATTTCTTATGTCATCTAACCAAATTATACCACACTCTCAAAGTGACCCTACTGGAGTTAATACCATTTAACTACCTGTTCATTCAAATAAGCCATCTGTTGAATAAAAAGACAGGAAATTGATTTTATTTTTATTGTTGGTAGTATGCATTAAATTGTAATGCAATTTGAAAAAAAAACACTTGTATAGTGTATATCGTATTAACTAAAATTTGAAATCTCACTGTTTTTTTACCAATTTAATACTGTCCTAGAATTTTAATATTGCACCTAACGCACAGCAAACGGATATGGTGAATTGCACATTGTCAAAATGTCTTCAAACCCATGTACAATACTTATATCTCACATGAAATAGCTCCAGTTCCACATTCTGTAACTTGAAAGTTAACAAATTTCGACATTTTTTTTGTATTTATGGCTAAAAGCGAATAAAAATGTTATAGGCTTAAAGTGATCCTCAATATGATACCTTATCTTTCCGAAAATTAACAAAATCATAAAGATGCGAAATTTACAAAATACAAGTTAAGGAAAATCTTAGTTAAGGATTGCTTTTGAAACTGGAGCTTGGGTTACTTCCCTGACATTGCAACGAATTTATTTTTAACGTTTTTAACGTTGCTGCACCCAATTTTGTAACAATATTTACCTGAATGTCTATCTGCATGTCCCTCTGTCTGAACATATATATAAGACTCGAGATTTTTCATTTATCCAAATGTTTTGTGATATTTAGAACCTGTTGTTCTTAAATTGATTTAAATTTTATCATCATCGAACAAATAAAAAGCGATCTAAATATTGTAGACTCAATGAGAGAACAATGGGAAAATGATTGTGTGGCAGACTCGAAAAAATTGGATTGATATTTAAAAACTAAATGAGCCAATTGTCCCCTTAAAAAGTAATAAGATAAAAATAAGAATATTATCAGAATAAATCAGAAGAACATCTCTATAGATCAAACTTAAAAACTTTACGCGGTGTGTAAATGTGAATGTGTGTTTGCTGTCTGCCTTCATTTGAGCACTAATGGTGCTAGTTCGTTGATATAGAATATCTCGATTTTACATTACAGAGCCATCGGTAAACCAGTAAGAAACAATCACATCTAGTCTGACAGGGGATCGAACCCACAACCCACAATAGTAACAGAATTTAACTTGTAGACTGGTGTTTTAACCACACACCGCGGCTACCGTATAAAATATATCAAATGTCGCAATTCTCGTTGAAATAAAAGAGAGAAAGATGTAAAAAAAAAAAAATAAAAAAAAAAAAAATAACGTTTTTGATGTGCAAGGTTAAAAACACGTCAAATTATGAAAATCTGATACATGACGATTAAGTTGATTTTAAACAGATGACACTTTGTGTTGTATCACAGATATAACAATTCGAAGTGTCGAAATATGACATTTTGTGTTGTATGAAAGGTATGCAAATGTGTCGAAATATGATATTGTATGTTGTATGAAAGGTATGCATAGGTGTCGAAATATGATATTTTGTGTTGTATGAAAGATGTCGAAAAATGACATTTTATGTTGTATCAAAGATGTCGAAATATGACATTTTATGTTGTATGAAAGGTATGCAAAGATGTCGAAATATGATATTTTGTGTTGTATGAAAGATGTCGAAATATGACATTTTATGTTGTATGAAAGATGTCGAAATATGACATTTTATGTTGTATGAAAGGTATGCAAAGATGTCGAATATGATATTTTGTGTTGTATGAAAGATGTCGAAATATGACATTTTGTGTTGTATGAAAGGTATGCAAAGGTGTCGATATATGGTATTTTGTGTTGTATGAAAGATGTCGAAATATGACATTTTGTGTTGTATGAAAGATGTCGAAATATGACATTTTATGTTGTATGAAAGGTATGCAAAGATGTCGAAATATGATATTTTGTGTTGTATGAAAGATGTCGAAATATGACATTTTGTGTTGTATGAAAGATGTCGAAATATAACATTTTATGTTGTATGAAAGGTATGCATAGGTGTCGCAATATGATATTTTGTGTTGTATGAAAGATGTCGAAATATGACATTTTATGTTGTATGAAAGGTATGCATAGGTGTCGCAATATGATATTTTGTGTTGTATGAAAGATGTCGAAATATGACATTTTATGTTGTATGAAAGGTATGCATAGGTGTCGAAATATGATATTTTGTGTTGTATGAAAGGTATGCATAGGTGTCGAAATATGATATTTTGAGTTGTATGAAAGGTATGCAAAGGTGTCGATATATGATAGTTTGTGTTGTATGAAATGTATGCATAGGTGTCGAAATATGATATTTTCTGTTGTATGAAAGGTATGCAAAGGGGTCGATATGATATTTTGTGTTGTATGAAAGATGTCAAAATATGACATTTTGTGTTGTATGAAAGGTATGCAAAGATGTCGAATATGCATTTTGTGTGTATGAAAGGTATGAGAGATGTCGAAATATGACATTTTGTGTTGTATAGAACACAGAAAAGGATGGAAATATGACAATTTCATGTGAATCAAAATATATAAAAGGTTTTCCATTGAAGTTTAAACAAAAGTTGGAAAAAAGAAAATGTTATATTTTGACACTATCCGAAAGATAATGAAATATTACCTTTTGACTATGACCAAAAGATGAAACATTACCTTTTGAATCTTTCGTGCAATTCAAAATAAAGGTAACCTTTTGACAAACAAAAGGTATATAAAAGATTGTCTTGATGAAGGGCTGAACTTTTATATAATAATAATAATTTATTTTATATATACCTGTTGGCAATAACAAAAGGTGTCTAAAAGGTGTTATTTCGCCCAGTGAAAGACCCCTCCATACTGATTATTTCAATATGAAAAATGATTTCACTTTTGTGAAATTTCGACATGCAATGTAAGACACTTATAAACTTTCTCTTATTCAGCAATAAACACCTTATTTCACATCTGGTAGTTATATTATTCCTTGCTGATTTTGTTTCAGTCCATGGATTTAACAAGTTTTCACTGATAACTCATGACTTATGCATTTTTTCATTTATAATTATGATAAAACCCATTTTTAGACTGGTAAAATTAGTATTAAAATTAAAACTATATGAGATAAACTAAATTGATGTGGAATTATAATAAGTATTTGATGTAAATCTTATTTACACTTTCATTTGTGTAACATTCAACCTCAAATTAATCCTCATAAGCTGAAAATGATCAGGAAAGAATAAAATTCATGATTGAACACTAAAATTACACATTAAACAACTAATATATATATATATATATATATATATATATATATATATATATGTTTGTATATGAAATTTTGTGATATGAAATATTGAAGCAATATCTAAGGATGTTAATTCACAGCTAAGCTCAAACCCAAGTTAATGAATATTGTTTTCACAAGCACTGCCTCAACATAATATAGTTTATGCCTTTTCCCTCATTAAAATGTCAAGTCCATGACTACTTCACATGTACAATTAATTTTAAAATTTAAAAAAATGAGATTTATCTTTGGTTAGTTTTGATGCAGCATTCTAATTATTTTATGTATGCATTTCATTTTCAATTTATAAACACTTTATTGCGCACCTGCATATTCTGGTGTTGGTTTGAAATAAGTCAAATATTGTAGTAGACTACTCATGTACATGTATATAACACATATGGCTTGTAATGGGTAAATATGTTTGTACATAATCATGCAGTTTTGAAATTCCTCAAATCCTACCCTCCCATCACACATATGCTCTCTCTCTCTCTCTCTCTCTCTCTCTCTCTCTCATACACACACACACACACACATATACACATTAATGCTGATTATTTGGACCAGCAAGACATATTGCTTTGAGTGGAGGTCAACATCAGAGATCCTACCATTTCTATGTTTATCCACACAGTTAAACCTGTCTATCAAGGCTACCCAAAGGAACCAGTAAAAGTGGCCTTAATGGACAGGTGACCTTTGTATACAGGTTCAAATAATATGAATAAAGAACAATTAGGATACAATTATACCGGCCTTTATAGGCAGGTGACCATTATATAGATGTGGCCTTGAGGGCAGGTTGGGCTGTATTTCCTATACATCTTTTTACCCTTTTCTTATATTTTCCTATCATGATTTTTGTTACTGGAATTCAGAATAGGGACATTTTCTTGCATTTACTGATTTAGTACATAAATGAAACAACATTCACGTTTATGTATTTTTAAACCAGTAAGTATAAATTGCAGTTGCCAATATTTTATGTTTGTTAGTAAAAGGGGGAACAGAAATGACTGTAGGAGAGGCCATGGATGTATTTTTTTGTGCAAATTATTTAAAAATATTCCTATAATTTTAGTGGAAACTCCTATAGTTGTCTATAAAACTCCTATAATTTTGATGCCACAATCCTATTTTTCCTATATTTTGGACCTCAAAATGGTAGGATCCCTGCAACATGTAACGATTAGAAGTCAGCGCAATATGTAAACATGCTGGGCAGCTGACAGTGCATGTAGGTAGAAAAATCGATAATGCGTGCAACAGTCATGACTCGACTGTGTGATGAAGCGAAACACGATATTGACGTCACTACGTCAGATGTATGTACAATGTATGAGTACATTGAAGGTCACGGCCATATTTGTTTTCATTGGCGACAAATGAAGGCTCTTGGTTTTTTACTTTTTTCAGATATTGACACCGCACGCACCAGGTATAATACTTTGTTAAAATAACTTACAATAATATTGTAATACTATGTCAAAATTTCAAAGAGAAAAGGCCATGGTACAAAAAACGTACAAGTTTTAAAAATCGAGTCGAGTTTCATGCTGATTAGGCTACAGTGATTTTTAAGAGAAATCAGATGCCGTCAGAAAATAGAGGTTTTTTTTTGCAAGTATACGTGTCATCCAGAATTTTTTCATACATGCGTAATTTTAAGTTCATAACAAATCTGCTGATAATGCGTTTACACCCATAAATGCAAATTTTACCCTTAAAATACGACACTGAATTTAGTGTACACTGAAGCTCGCGGCCATATTTGTTTTCATTGACGACAAATGAAGGATCTTGGTTTTTTGCTTTTTTCAAATATCCACACCGTATGCTACAGGTATAATATTTTGCGAAAATAAATAACAATAGTATTGTAATGTTATGTCAAAATTTCAAAGAGAAATATTCATGATACAAAAAACGTACAAGTTTTAAAAATTGAGTCATGCTGATTAACAGTGGTTTTCAAGAGAAACCATGTGCCGTCAGAAAATCGCGAATTTTTTGTAAGTATGCATGTCATCTCGGATTTTTTCATACTGCGAAATTCTAAGTTCATGACAAATCTGCTTATAATGCGTTCACACCCATAAATGCAACCTTTACCGTTCAAACACGACACTGAATTTACAATACACTGAAGCTCGCGGCTATTTTTGTGAATGGAGGCTCTTGGTTTTTTGCTTTTTTCAGATATCTACACTTTATGCGCCAGGTATAATATTTTAAAGAAATAAATAACAATAGTATTGTAATGTTATGTCAAAATTTCAAAGAGAAATATTCATGGTACAAAAAACGTACAAGTTTTAAAAATCGAGTTGAATTTCGTGCTGATTTTCAAGAGAAATCGGGTGCCGTCAGAAAATCGCGAATATTTTATAAGTATGATATGTCATCTAAAATTTTATAATGCATACGAAATTTTAAGTTTATGATACATGTGCTTTTATTGCGTTTTCATCCATACATGCAAATTTTACCGTTAAAATACGAAACTGAATGTGACCGATTGTTTTCCGGTGTCGGACACTTGCCAAAAAATAATCCCGTTTTTTTCGACCGCGGAAGGTTTCAAAAAACAAAACCGAAACACAATTTGCTCTTGGCGTTTCCCCTGTACTAGCCCATGTCCGAATCACAATCCAGAAGCAAAGTAAAAAAATTATAAAAATTATAATATTTTTTTTACAGAGACCAATATGCTTGGCAAATAGGCTGATAAATGATAAATATGGTTTGATTACAATAGTACTTTATACAATGAAAGATAAAACTTAAACGTGATTGTCCTTTTAAACAGTGTTTATATAATATACATGTAGTTTAAGGTAGCAGACTCTATCGTGTATAGTATATATTGATGTAAATCTGAAATACACTTGTGTTGAGACGAAAAAGAGAAGAACATCCAAAACACTGTGAGAACGCTAATGACTGCGTAGTAGTTGTCTTGTAGTGCTTTTGGCCATACTAATATCCAATGTAACCCGCGAGCTCCAACCCGGAACATAAAAAACGCCATTTGCTAGTTTTATTAATTCTTATGAATGAAGTATCAATACAAATATAATGGCACATAATATAAAGTAAATTATAAATTATACTCATAACAAAAATATAAAATTGATTTCGAGATGTGAAATCCATTATCAGCCAATAAAATATAAGGTAAGGAAAAACATCAAAATGTCACCGTATTTACATTTTACGATTTACACGATAAATTATTATGATTCCCCACCACCGAAGGTGGGGAATCATATTGTTTCGTTCTGTTTCTTCTTTTCCTTATTATTATAATTCCCCACCACCGAAGGTGGGGAATCATATTGTTTTCGTTCTGTTTCTTCTTATTATTATTATTTTCATTATTCTTATTCATATTATTCTTCTTCTCTCAAGACCATATGCTGACGCATATCTCGGGAACGGCTTGATGGATTTAGATGAAATTTGCTACCAATAATCTGTTGTCTGTGTAGATAATCAAGACGTGTTCATTTTCGTTATCTTGAAGGTGGGTGGGTGGGTGTAAATAAATACGTAGTTAAATACCCGGGGAAACCAATTCTAAATGGACGTAAGCTGGTTACGACACCTTAATTATACCAAGTCAATGCTTTCACCTATGAGTTAATCCGATTAGTGACCGTTAAAAACTTGGCGATTTTTAAAACCACAGCTTGTCACGTCACACGCCTGTACTTAAAACCTTACACAATGAGATGAATGGTGTATACAATTTGCCTTGATAGATCAAATGGCTTGGGGGTTTTCTGTTAATCACTGACTGTGGAAGTAGAAGACTGCCCACTTTTTTAAGTATATACCAATGAAATGTCTCCTTTTACTGACTGACACTTTTCTAATGACCGGTATGTCGAGTACAAAAATTTGTAGTTTTAGCCGGAAATGAATCTTCCGAGTGTTATTATTAACACTTTTCAAATAAGAGATGGACAATTATTTCAGGTATTGTTCAAGTATAAGATAAAATATTTTTGTGTATTTTTTATTCGATTTAAACATTGGAATAATCGTAATTTGGACTGAAAGTTCACTTCGATTTAAAGATGGGAATTTTCGTAATATTTTGTAATTTGGACTGAAAATTCGCTTCAAATTCAGCATATCGAATTAACTAACAAATTTACATAGAAATACATAGCGATCTGACGGGACCATTTGTATCATTTCGATTTAAGCGAAATTTCGATTCAACCGATTTCGAATTAACGAGAGTAGACTTTATTTCTTTTGCATCAAAAACACCTAAATAATCTATAGAGCAATGAAGATCTGAGTCTTTTAGATGCTGGAAATAACAGTATGAGATTTATTCCGTATAATACACCTAAACTAATATGTACCTCAACGTGTTGAAAAGTACGTTTTTTTCAATAGAGGGGGTCTTTTAAATCGGACTATATATAGCGTCGATCTATTTCAACACACTATACACAGAGTTAACATACATGCTTCATATAAAAATGTCCATCTTTTACTATTTTGACTGAGTAGATGTATCGTTATGATCATGAACCTCAAACATATAGGAATAACCGATATAAGTCGCGTAATTAAAATACAAACAGATGGCCTCCTATGATGTGTATTGCGCATTGAATCACGATTATTAATCAATAAACTTTTTAGAAAAATATTAAATAAACATCACAAAGAGTAACTTTTATTATATTTTATTTTGGATTTTACAATAATTCGGAGTCCATCGGTGTTTATACTGTCTGACGACATCGGGAGGGCACCTGGGTATATCCCCAGGCAGTGTCGACACGCTCCAATATTACTTGGATCTACCTGCCCATCATTAGAAGGTCTTACATTCGCACCTAAGACAACGATCTTAATCACTCAGTCGTTAATTACTGTGTTTATTCAGTGACACTCGCCAATCCGTCACTGGCTTCGATGTGTTATCACCTGTTAATTACTGGTGACCAAGATACCGGTGAACTTTGAAAACTTGTTGCCAGAAAAATAGCAAAGCGCCGTGTTTTGTCGCAAGTTAAAGAAAAAAAAATCGCAGTTAAGGATGCCCAGCGCAAAGCCTCCCATACGTGTTCATTCATTGTAACACGCGGCGACGCCAAATCAGAGGCCTGAGAGGGGTTCTACGAGTTTTCTTATTCAATAAAATTCATTGAAAACGTCACTTCCTATGCCGAGAAGGCCTTCCAATGTACGATTTTTCTCAACCGAAAACTTTAATTCAAATCTCCTTTAACTTTCAAAGAAATTCTAAAAAGCAATCAAGATATGATTTTTTAGTTTACCAGGTCGGCGCGGTACAAATGTACTTTATACACAACTGCGTTTAAAATGTAATTGTTCATCAAGGCAATATATACACAACATTAAAAACGCATGTGACGTGAAAATCACAAGATTTACCCTTTTTGGCGACACAGTAATGAAATTGGCAACAAAATTTTACAACTAGCGATTTCCTTGACAACAGACTTTTACAACCCAGCGCTAACCCTGCTAGGGTCTTTTCACCAGATATATGCCATAAATTATTTATGGATGGTGGGGAATCATACGTAACTGGTATCCCAGTTACAATCTCTAGTTATTATTATTATTATTATTCTCTCAAGACCATATGCTGATGCATATCTCGGGAACGGCTTGATGGATTTAGATGAAATTTGCTACCAATAATCTGTTGTCTGTGTAGATAATCAAGACGTGTTCATTTTCGTTATCTTGAAGGTGGGTGGATGGGTGTAAATTGTGTAATTAAATACGTAGTTAAATACCCGGGGAAACCAATTCTGAATGGACATAAGCTGATGCTTTCACCTATGAGTTAATCCGATTAGTGACCGTCAAAGATTTTTAAAACCACAGCTTGTCACGTCACACGCCTGTAATTAAAACCTTACGCAATGAGCTGAATGGTGTATACAATTTGCCTTGATAGATCAAATGGCTTGGGGGTATTCTGTTAATCACTGACTGTGGAAGTAGAAGACTGCCCACTTTTTTAAGTTTACACCAATGAAATTTCTCCTTTTGCTGACTGACACTTTCCTAATGACCGGTATGTCGAGTAAAAAAAATTTTATGGGTAATTTTAATCGGAAATGAATCTTCCGAGTAAGCCGCCACTCTGTTACTATTAACACTTTTAAAATAAGAGATGGACAATTATTTCAGGTATTGTTTTAAGTTTAAGATAAAATATTTTTGTGTATTTTTTATTCGGTTTAAACATTGTAATTTTCGTAATTTTTTATTCGATTTAAACATTGGAATTTTCGTAATTTGGACTGAAAGTTCACTTCGATTTAAACATGGGAATTTTCGTAATATTTCGTAATTTGGCCTTAAAATTCACTTCGATTCAAACATTGAAATTTTCGTAATTTGGACTGAAAGTTCACTTCGATTTAAACATGGGAATTTTCGTAATATTTCGTAATTTGGCCTTAAAATTCACTTCGATTCAAACATTGAAATTTTCGTACTATTTCGTAATTTGGACTGAAAATTCGCTTCAAATTTCGCATATCAAATTAACAAACAAATTTACATAGAAATACATAGCGATCTGATGGGACCATTTGTATCATTTCGATTTAAGCGAAATTTCGATTCAAACGATTTCGAATTAACGAGAGTTGACTTTATTTCCTTTGCATCAAAAACACCTCAATAATCTATAGAGCAATGAAGATCTGAGTCTTTTAGATGCTTGAAATAAAATATGAGATTTATTCCGTATAATACACCTAAACTAATATGTACCTCGACGTGTTGAAAAGTCCGGTCTTTTATACAGCGTCGATCTATTTCAACACACTATACACAGATATATAGCCCGGTTAACATACACGCTTCATATAAAAATGTCAGTTTTTTTTTACTTTAACAGGACTTTATAATGTGTTGAAATATATTGGAAAATTGACGCTATGGTGTTGCATAAGATTAGAATTATATTAAAATTTGAAATGAAATTTAGAACATTTTTTTTAAAAACTATTTTGTTCCCTTACGATCTATGAGGCACCACTATTTATTTTTAATGAGGAATTTTCTTGACCATGACGAAATTTTCTTAACTAGGGTTACAAAAATTTATATATTTTGACTGAGTAGATATACTGTTATGATCATGAACCTCAAACATATAGGAATAACAGATATAAGTCGCGTAATTAAAATACAAACAGATGACCTCCTACGATGTGTATTTCGCATTGAATCACACTTATTAATCAATAAACTTTTTAGAAAAATATTAAATAAACATCACAAAGGGTAACTTTTATTATATTTTATTTTGGAATTTACAATAATTCCGAGTCCATCGGTGTTTATACTGTCTGACGACATCGGGAGGGCACCTGGGTATATCCCCAGGCAGTGTCGACACGCTTGGATCTACCTGCCCATCATTAGAAGGTCTTACATTCGCACCTAAGACAACGATCTTAATCAACTCAGTCGTTAATTACTGTGACACTCGCCGATCCGTCACTGGCTTCAACGTGTTATCACCTGTTACTTACTGGTGACCAAGATACCGGTGAACTTTGAAAACTTGTGGCCAGAAAAATCGCAAAGCGCCATTTTTTGTCACCAGTTAAAGAAAACAATCGCAATTGGCGACGTTGGCGATGCCCAGCGCAAATCCTTCCATACGTGTTCATTCATTGTAACACGCGGCGACGCCGAATCAAAGGCCTAAGAGGGGTTCTACGAGTTTTCTTTTTCAATGAAATTCATTGAAAACGTCACTTCCTATGCCGAGAAGGCTTTCCAATGTACGTTTTTTCTCAACCGAAAACTTCAATTCAAATCTACTTTAACTTTCAAAGAAATTGAAAAAAGTAATCAAGGTATGATTTTTTTTAGTTTACCAGGTCGGCGCGGTACAAATGTACTTCATACACAACTGCCTTTAGAATGTAACCATTCATCAAGGCAATATATACACAACATTAAAAACGTTGATTACCTGTTGATTAATAACTAAACAACAACATCTCTTGTATTCAATTTTGTAATTCATATATGAAGGGCCGTAACTTTGATGTAAGACTACCTGCACACACAGGTACCCGACTCGACTAGTGTATTACGTCAAATATTGTATGTGTCAAAAAGTACACTTTTTGGCGACACAGTAATGAAAGTGGCGACAGAATTTTACAACTGGCGATTTCCTTGGCGACAGACTTTTTAGTCCAAGAGATCATGGCTAAAATCCGGGTGAACGAGGCCAAAAGGTCTGAGGGTTGATTCTTGTAGAAAAATGTCCCTAGTTACTGAAAATCAATTTCTTACGCGTCAAATCGTTTCCGATTTTTTAATCAGAAACAGTTTTTGAAGAAAAGCCTCTGCAAATTCTAAATTTTGGTAAAAAATAAAAATTCCAGATTTTGAAGCATTTTGTGGCAAAAACAACACAAACATGTTCATTCTATCTTTCATTGTGGACACATGATAGATTAAATTGCAAAACATCCTGACAGTTTTCCGATTTTGTGTCAAAATTTTAAAATAAGCGATAAAATCGATGCTGTAAACTGCGTTTTTACCATATCTACCGTCTTTCGATTCTTGTAAATCTGTTGTTTATGCATTAAATATGACAAACTATATATTTTTATAAAGCCTTGGTAGTCCTTTAGATAAAAATGTTACAAAACTTTGGAAATATGGAACCTTAATACCGTAGCAAATTATTATATTTCCCCTACCCCAAAAATACAAACATGTCAAAAATTCATTATTTTGGCCCATGCTTGCCGATAAGTGTTTAAAACAAAACGTTATTGTTTGTTACATCTCCCGTCTGTTCCCAACTTATTTATAAAACAATAATATGTAGAGTGTTTGGTGATTTTAAATGAAAATTTGCACTTTTCATATAACAATAGTTTGGAAATGGGTTTTTATTAAATCTTTTGTACTCTGCTTCTTGTAATTTTGTTATATCGGCATTGAATCTCGAGATTTATAGGTTTCTATATTGCCATGGCACATTTGAGTCTGACAACATAAAAAACTATCGGAAATACCGAAGTTTATAGTGGAAACGGATAAATTTATTTCCCCTACCCCAAATCCATTTTTATGCAATATATGCCAATTTGTGTTTCTAAAGAAGATTTCGAGCAAAAGTACCCGCAACAATGATAAAACAAGCATCGAGGATTTTAAATATTTATAAAATGCTTTAGCTTAAGGACAGATAGGACTAACTAATATAATAAAATTGCTTATTTTATTCATTTATACGTAAAATGCTATAAAAAAGGAGCTTCGTCTCTTGTATTTTTGTTATTTAGGCATTGAATCTCGACTGTTTTCTATTGACGTAATTCTTTTACATATAAGAGTCTAATAACAACAAAAACTGTCGGAAAAAGCAAAGCTTGTAAATAAGGCGAATAAATTTATTTCCCCTACCCCAAAAGTATGAAAAAACCTTTTTAGGCCATGTATGCTTTTGGTGAAGGTTTTAAGCAAGTGTCCATGCAACAATTATGTTTTAATGATTCAAAGTCATAGCAGATGATTTTTTTTAATTTAAGAAAAGAAATTAGGAAATATACAAATCAAAAACAATCCTTGTCAAGATCACAATCCCCACAAAAGTAAAATCTTCGAAACTAGCAAATTTGGCGGGGTGCTCCTTAAGCACCTCCTGTTTAGCAATTGCACCCGCCACGTGTGAAAAATTAAGAATACACAACCTGATACTATAAAATAATAATTGCAAATAAGGTCATCTCTGGTGAAACATAATGTTAAAATATGGTAAAACTTAGTGTAAGGCATTTCTGGTTATGGTTTTATATGAAGCTATTGGATTTTATAAGACATCTCCATTCGATAAAGTTCAATCAGATCCATAAGCTTTCTAAACCATATCCATTATTACTAAAACCCGTCTATCAAAGATTGTAGCCACATTTTACAAAACTTTGCATTTTATTCTTGTGGAATCATTTCATTTGGAAGTGGCCTAATGTACAATGTCAGTCTCCATTAAATCTTATTTTAAAAAGACTGCACACTCCGTAAATTTTTCAATTTTAAAGTGACAAAATTTCTATGTCCAATAACTTTTAAAGGAATTATTGATTGCTATCACATCACAAATTGCCTGGACATATTATAATGATAAAAGAAAGTGGTATTGGACACCTTTCAACCTTAAGCCTGTTACCAGGTGCCCAGTGCCACGTTCTTTTAAGAATACAAGTTTTAGTAATAACAAATACGGTTTATATGCTATTAGTAAACTTATTTTGTCATATAATCACGAATAATAGGTAAACACTACTACATAATATAGTCGAGGTCATAGAAAACCAGAAAAAAGAAGAATCACAGATATAAGAAATGCTTTTAGATTGAGATGTTTTAACAAAGAATATAAACCCCGTAGATACTTATGCTTTAGCTAAAAAAAACTAGATATGGACAGCAAAGGTCGGATTGAAAAAGTGAATTGCTAACATTACCGGAGTTGCAAAAATTGATGGAACAAAGGTATGATGATACGAGTAAAGTGTTAAACTGACAAATGGAAAGAGATCAATTTTATATAAAAAACATTTTTGAATTGAGGCAATAGAGAATTGATTAAATGCGCTGTGTAAATCATCAAACATAAACACAAACATAATATCACAATAACAAAAAACAAAGTTAAAAAACTGGCAAAGTTAAACACGTAAACATTTGGCTAGGGGAAAAATCCGGGTGCTCGAGAAGGGTAATCGCCTCCTGCCACCACATGTGAAATCAAAGTTGAGAGTGAAAGAAATAACAAGAAAAGTCATTTCAACTCAGAACGTTTGGAAGGAAATTGAAGAAAAAAAACAGATCTCAAACCAATTTATTGTTACAGATTGTTGGATTTATGTTTCAATTACTTTGAATTAACAGTCCAAGTAAATTGTTTGTGATTTTGAAGATGATTTTGGGATTTGTCCAAAGACTGACTGACAATGCCTTGCAAATGACAAAGTCTTGATTATGTTAAATGTTTAGAATGCATAACACTTACACAATTATTTTTGCGCATGGTCTTATTTGCAAATATTTTGGATTTCTATTAGTTGACTTTTAGTCTTTTGGCAGAGGGTCCAGTCATTGTTTTAATGATTACAATGTGTTTTATTCAAATGTGGTTCAACATAAAATTAAGTGTCAGTGTCTTTCACCCTCATTTTACATACTTGACCCTGTACCCAATATTTGAAGTTGTGATCTAGTATGTTTCTTAACTTAAATGCGGCATTCATATTGTAACTTTTCAAGTATAGTAATTTACCGAAATGCTACTGTTCTTTTCATTCTATGAATACAGAGTAGAATTTAAACGCATGGTTCAAGCATTGCTTGTTTACCAATCTGAAAACAAACCCGTTTACTTACATTTGTACTATTATTTGCATACATGCCTAGATATACCCTTTTGTGAATTCATATGGCCAATTTTTTATTTTTCTTCTTCTAATGCAAAAAGGTAAGCCATGACTTCTTAGCCTGGAGAGGGTTTCTATGTTTTCACATTTTGGAGAAGGGGGAATCAATTGATTCATGATAGCTACCAAAATTGACATTTCCGACATATTTTCATGTTTTAGTGATTTAAGTGTTACCGCATTGAATCAATATCTGATATTTGAAAGTCAATCCCTATGTAACAAAAATACAAACAGCGAAGATTCTTTTTTTTTTTTTTTTTGCCATAGCAAATTGAATTGAAAATGAAATAAGTAGTCATTTTTCTATGAATAATTAGACCAATCTGCCATTAAAATGATGCATTGTGTAAATTATTTTGTATCCTTCAAGCTTCCTTTCCATTGTTACAGGAACATTTGCTTGAAACTTTCATTAGAAATACTAATTGTTACATATTGGCTAAAACAGAGTTTTCACATTTTTTGCAATTTTGGGGTAGGGGAAATAAATTTATTCGCCTCTTCTACAAGCTTTGCTATTTCCGACAGTTTTTGGTGTTATAAGACTCTTATATGACAAGAAATTACGTCAATAGAAAACAGTCGAGATTCAATGCCTAAATAACAAAAATACAAGAGGCGAGGCTCCTTTTTTCTTATAGCATTTTACGTATAAATGAATAAAATAAGCAATTTTATTATATTAGTTAGTCCTATCTGTCCTTAAGCTAAAGCATTTCACAAATATTTAAAATCCTCGAAGCTTGTTTTATCATTGTTGCGGGTACTTTTGCTCGAAATCTTCTTTAGAAACACAAATTGGCATATATTGCATAAAAATCGATTTTCACGTTTTTCAATTTTGGGGTAGGGGAAATAAATTTATCCGTTTCCACTATAAACTTCGGTATTTCCGATAGTTTTTTATGTTGTCAGACAGACTCAAATGTGCCATGGCAATACAGAAACCTATAAATCTCAAGATTCAATGCCGATATAACAAAATTACAAGAAGCAGAGTACAAAAGATTTAATGAAAACCCATTTCCAAACTATTGTTATATGAAAAGTGCAAATTTTCATATAAAATCACCAAACACTCTACATATTATTGTTTTATAAATAAGTTGGGAACAGACGGGAGATGTAACAAACAATAACGTTTTGTTTTAAACACTTATCGGCAAGCATGGGCCAAAATAATGAATTTTTGACATGTTTGTATTTTTGGGGTAGGGGAAATATAATAATTTGCTACGGTATTAAGGTTCCATATTTCCGAAGTTTTGTAACATTTTTATCTAAAGGACTACCAAGGCTTTATAAAAATATATAGTTTGTCATATTTAATGCATAAACAACAGATTTACAAGAATCGAAAGACGGTAGATATGGTAAAAACGCAGTTTACAGCATCGATTTTATCGCTTATTTTAAAATTTTGACACAAAATCGGAAAACTGTCATGAAGTTTTGCATTTTAATCTATCATGTGTCCACAATGAAAGATAGAATGAAAATTTTTGTGTTGTTTTTGCCACAAAATGCTTCAAAATCTGGAATTTTTATTTTTTACCAAAATTTAGAATTTGCAGAGGCTTTTCTTCAAAAACTGTTTCTGATTAAAAAATCGGAAACGATTTGACGCGTAAGAAATTGGTTTTCAGTAACTAGGGACATTTTCCAACAAGAATCAACCCTCAAACCTTTTGGCCTCGTTCACCCGGATTTTAGCCATTATCTCTTGGACTATTTCCAACCCAGCGCTAACCTTGCAAGTAGGTTCTTTTCACCAGATATATGCCATAAATTTTTTATGGATGGTGGGGAATCATACGTAACTGGTATCCCAGTTACAATCTCTAGTTATTATTATTATTATTCACAATAATTGTACTTAAGCCTGATTGGTCAATTCTCAGAAGTGATCACACGCATCTTATACCTGATTAACAAAATTAACTGTCAGAGGTTTTGATTAATTCTCTATTCATAACCCACCGGTTAATCTATTTCCATCAACAAGACTACTACACGTCTTGCTTATTAAATTCCAATCAAACATACCAACCCATGCCAAATAACACATGTTTTCATTGCTTTCACTTTTTACTAACTTAATATACATGTGTTTTTATTGTTTTAACTCCCGAATAAACATTAACATTAAAGTGCATTAGATACTAAATAACGAAAACCAAGCAGGAGAAATCATAAAACAATACCACAAATTACGAATTTTTTAACAGAAAACTCATTTTATCTGCAGATATTTGTTTGAATAGTAAATAGTGTGACGAGGCTTTCGTATAGTTTTCTTAAAAAAAACCATAACACTATTTTTGTAAGAACGTGATTAGCTTTGATGAATCAAAGAAATAGAAACGCACTCGTGAATAAAAACTATCTAAACTTATCAAAAGAAATTCTTATAGTTAATGCGAAAATAATAATGCTTATCCAGTACAACAATATAAGAGATTAGTTAGTTAACAATGTTCAGTGGGTATGGAAGATGTTTTAGGTCACTGTCGGATGCTGTACATATGGTTTTTTTAAATAATGTATTCAAAACATAAAGGTCAACATAAAATTCATTTAATTTATTTTCAGGCAGTTAGTTTTGTCTAATGGTAAAGAGAAATAACAAATGAAAACTACAAGTTGTTGGTCATGTTTAAATGCATGGATCCATTACTCTATTGACGTAACACAATATCTTTTGTTTTCTGACAATAAATTATAGGGGTATAAAATTAAATATTTTATAGAAGCTATCGTCACAAGTAAAACTAGTAGAATTTAGATAACCCAAAGTTTCCCACTAAGAACACAAGCCAAAGGCTCAGGTAAGCTATTGTCATCTTCTTTCGTCCGTCGTTTATAAACTTTTTTATTTTAATCAACTCAAATTATCTCAAAATCTATGAGCCTTTGTATAGGAATGTATATTAGAATATTGTTGGAATTGGTGAAATGGTCATTTTGATATATGAATGACATCATGGGTGCAAAGGTCAAGGTCACAGATGCAAACGAATACTGGAATGGTTATTTAACTCAAAAACTATAAACTTTTTGTATAGGCATGTATAAGAATATTGTAAGTATTGACATAAAGATCATTTTGATTTAGTGAAAAAATGTCATCGTTTTTAAGAGCAAGGCCACGAATGCAAATAAATGCTAAAGTGACCTAGTTTTTTAGGATTTACTTTTGTTTTTACTATTTTAGCTGCTTATAAATATACTGCAGCCAGATATTAAATGTTGAAGTTGTAGCATTCTTAGGAAGTTGTAATTTCATATTATACCAGATTTTATTTTACAGCACCAAACGGTCGTTTCGGAATACAATTCCACACGATGAAAAGATACCTAAAGAACCGAAATATATTTTACCAAATTTAGGTAAGAAAATACTTTGAATGAGGTAGTATACCTTAGTTGTTGAGGAATTTTCAAATTTAACAAAGCTGCAAATTTAGACAATAGTACATTTTTGACAATACACAATTATTGCCTACTGGTTTTGTGATATCCTCGGGGTACCAGTCACCAGCAGAGATACCAGCTCAAGGGTTTGAATTGCATATTATACCAGTTTTAATTTTACAGCACTAGACGGCCGGTTCGGAATACAATTGCTCATTAGTAGTGCTTGGACCTAAATTATGAAACCCAAACTTTTTTCCCAAGATGTTGAAAAAAACCAAAGCACCAAAATATATTATGAAATTGTGAAACAAAAATTGTAAATTCTTTGCAACAATTCTGACATATGGGCCCCAACTGCTTAAAATTTGGACATACTCGTTTAACTTTCTAAATTGACCATTAACCACTGAATGAGATATGTACATACCCTCAAGTGAGCGTTTATACCCTTGGGCCTCTTGTTATGTTAAATGTGGTTCTATTGTCCGCTTTCCTTTTCTATGTAGAATATATCTGCTTCTCCTGCTTATAGTGCTTTTCTTTTATAATACATGTATATGGGAATGCTTATTCTCACAACTGGAAATCTATACACCAAAGTGAAACAACGTAACACAACGATTTATGACCGTGATCTTGATACTGTTGATAAATGGGAATTATTGTGTCTCTGTGTCAACCATTATCTTGAATATATGTAACGTCCCGTAGTATCATGTTCCTTTCATTCACATTTTACAACACACGTGGCGGTTGCAGCTCGCTAAAAAGGAAGCGTTTAACTCTCAGGGGCAGTCAGCCTCACTTTCTTGTTGGAAGTTTACGTGGTTAACATAGTTTGTCATTTTTCAATGTTTTACATCGCTTTTGGGTTGTGATCTGGGCATGAGTAGATATGTTTGCGTTTATTACTAAAACTTCATACCAAAGTAATTGACTTTATATAGATATACAGAATATTTACATCTAAATAAACAGGTTAAATGATTACTTATTCTATGGATGAGGGACGAGTCCTTGAGCATCATGTACAGACTACGCTCATATAATCAAAGTCATCAAGAACACAACACAACAGCCGACCGAAAATATGAATAAACACGAGATCAAACTAATCCTAAAATCACTAATCATAAAACCTTCTACTTTCGAAGAACGCTACTTATATTTTAAAAAATATTATTTGAAAAACACAACTTTAAATATTCTGTTTTAGATAGTAGATTAAATATGGATGCAGAACAGCCATTGAGAGAAGTTGAAAAAACATAAGTTATATAGTCTTTCTTTCCTGTATATCAACCATTCTGTAGCTATACGACTGTTTAAACAACAAAATAAATGTTATGTCGAAATCAAAAAGGTTTAATTATCGTTAAAAATGAAGATACTGACTTTTCTGACACTGACCAGCAAAAAACAAGACAAAGTTCTAAGACTGGCTTTTTCGAAAGGTCAGATGGCAGCCCTCACACTATTTATCTGTTATGGACCTTTCCCAAGGGAACTGTTCTCCTTTAGTGTTGTCTGGAGAACTATTCGCGAGGGAGAGGTCCATAATAAATTTAGTACATTACATGTCTTTGTTTTCAAAGTTGGAGAGAGAATTATTTCTCAGATGAATTATTTACTTTATTCAACATTTGGAATAAATTTCATTCTCCATGGGTCGGACATTTGTATAAAAATCGATCAAAATATTGATTTGATCGATCTCCATAGATCCGAACTCGCCATCAATTTTCCTGGCTCTCAGAAATTCATTTAAAATATTAATCGAATACTTTGTGGCCGCCTTTGTTTTTTGCTCGTAAACATCTGAATTTACATTCGTAAATCGCGCGTCGTCGGATGCCATTTTGTATCCGACGACAACAATAAACAGCGCCACCTAGACAAAGGGAAGTAACTAGCCTTTGCTTTGCGGGCGGTCAGGCGAGGGACTTTGCCTGGATGTCGGGGGACTATACATATGTATAGTCCCGGGGAATATACCTATTTTTAGTCCGCTGCTATGCGTTGTCAACGACAGATGATTTCTACATAAAATAGTATTCATGTAGTTATCCAATGATTATTCAAGAAATAAACATGTGATGTACTAACATTCAATTCAGTTAGTTCATGTGAGTACTGTATAATACCGGTAATACCTGCACAGTATCTGCACTTAATAATACAGATCGATACTAGTGTTCCTAACGTGAGAGGGATACCCAGGGTATCAAAACATAATTGACTCTTCATTAAAGTGTTCTTTTCTACATTTTCTTGATGCGAGTCAGTTACCTCTATGCATTTGTGGAGAAGGGCCCCTTCGATCAGATTTAGAAAATAATTCTCTATGGACTGCTAAATATAGTCCATTAAGAGCATAGTTCATGTTCGGTGTAAGTTTCAAATGATAATAAGACAAAACTAGCAGAACATTTGAATATATTATTGCTGGAATCATTGCATATTCATCAATTTGCATCTGCAAAACTTCCGATTCTACTTCTCTTGGATAAAATTTACAATCATACAAAAACTCCAACCAATATGAAAACACTCCTAAGTCAAACTTTTGTTGAAGTGTGTATCCCTGATCACAGATCTCATCGATGTATGTCTGACCGTTAAATAACATAGTCATAAATCTACCGTGAATTGTCAGTAATTCCTCAACAATAAATACCACCTATTTATATTCTCCATTCAGGTAACATAAAGTCGCTAATAACAACATCCGGGTACATTCATCAAGGTTCATACAATTCAGTTTTATATAAAGTTTTAGTCCTTTCAGCTTCTTGTAACGTGTTTTGTTTGACGTAATTCCTAATGTTTCTTTGTATATCTGCTGTATCAGGAAACCCGTACAGTTATTGTAACATGCTTATAGTATGGTTTTATCGATGCTTGTGTTCGCTTCTGATATCATTTTTTCAACGTTTCAAGGGTCTTGATAGCATCAATCTTACTCTTATTTGTGAGATCCGGTATAGTATTGATGATGTAAAATTGTAGGTCACGGAGAAACTCTTTGCCTCTCAACTCATTCTGCGTAGACACCACTCGTTAAAAACCAAGAACAATCTTCGACAAACACGGGATTCTTTGTAGACTATCATGTCCTTCAGCATAAAGCTTCCTTAGGTACCGAAGCAATATTCTTTGATTTGACCCATATATCTTTCCTTCCATCATATTATTTTCTTTGATGAAATAGTTCGGACAGTATCCTTGTTGAACCCATTTCAACAGCCTTCTAAAACATATCCAAAAGCAATCAAAGATATTCTCTTTACACCAGGAGATGCTTTCTTCTTCTAAAAAGTAAAACAAGCTATTCTTCAGAAAATAGGAACACAACAAGTCTTTAACTTCAATATTTGAATTTATCACGTGCTCCAAGTACAGTTTTATTAAACCGTAACAAAGTAGCTGGGTGTGGTTAAACGAGTGAACAAGCCTCTTCTCTGCTAATGAAAACAAAATTCTCCATTCCATGAAGCTGTTGTTAGAATGTGGATTACCAATAGGTACCAGAAGACATCCTTCCTGAATAATATCTTTGATGAGAGCTCGTGATGGCCAACCGTTGTTTCTTGTTCTGTGTCGCCATTCAAATGCTGGCCAAGTACTACATGGTAAACAATGCATAAAATCGAATTCCACTGTGACTGATTCTGAACCGACTTGAACTGCTGTTGCACACGGGCCATGAGCCACAGCCCCTGAATGTTGCTTCTTTACTTCATCTACATTATCACGGAAAAATAAACTAGAAAAAAGCAAGCCATCATTTGTCTGAACCAATGATGAAATAAGATCTCGATTATTTCTGATGTTTACGTTACAACGAAGTCTAACGAACCCTGGTTAAATATGATCTGTTTCCATGACAATATTGTTTTCGAAATAGGCCTGGTGTGTTGGCATGGACTCTGAGAGATCGCAACGTCATAATCGCTTCCTTTTAAATCAAGTCCTTCAGCTTGACTACCGCTATATATTGTTCTCAATTGAATTTAATTAAAATTCAGAAATTTTCCACGTAATTCATAAAATCGGCGCCGTAGTAGAACCTGTTCTTCAGTGCCAATAAAGTGACTAAGCACCGTCCATAAATTAACACAAAAAGCCTCCATAGTTATTTAGTATCACACAATAAACATAATAATGGAAAACAGGCAGTGTTCTTTAGAGTGCCTTTTGTATTTGTATCTTTGTTATTCTAAGTCTGAAATAAGTCTTTCTTCTAAATTTCTTCTTAACTGCGTAGTTTGTTGAAAAAATGTTATTCTACTTTCACTTTAATTCACGTGTCACTTTTTCATAGTTCCAGCCGTTTTCTGTATCACCTAATTAAGACAAATTTTGCATTGAAATGCATTGAAATGCATTTTTAGTGACTGCGATTTCGAACTGAATTGTGAATTGATAAGAATTTTAAATACTTTTGAATTAAAAAATACGATGATAACTTTGTCATTAATTAATATGTAACTTAAAGTACAGTTACGTATGCATTCCACAATGATATAACCATGGAATTAATGACCCAAACAGTCGATACAACATACATCTCACATAATATGTTGTAACACAAGATTAGTCATGTCGATTACATTTTTATTTATTTATTTTTTAGAGAGTCAATAAATGCACCATTTAATTGGTCTGTTTTTATTTACATGAAAACACCGTGTTATAAGTATTTGTTATAATCTTACATAATTTGTTGTACATGGATCGTATGTTTGTTTTTTTTTTCGTCTTGGGAGCGGGGGATGTGATTTGGACATCACGGGATATAATGCAGACTTGAGTCACCTATATTATCTTACATGTATATTATCATACACGTATTTTCAATACAAGACATTTATATATTTACCATACTATCCTTTTGTAACCGAAACATTTGTTCTTCCAGTCCGTTGATCAAACACAAACATTGGTATTACTATCGTGCAGATCGTGTTTTAACCAATAAGAAAATAAAGTCTGTAGAACTAAAAGAACGTGAACGTCTACGTCCTGACCTAATATATTGGAAATGTATCTGACTTCAATCTAAAGGTAATATATAGAGTGACGATTTATTTTATATTTACCGGAGCAACTGGTGTCACTTCCCTGGTGGGAGTTCGCGTGTTTCACATAATTTACATAGTTTTACATAAAGTTTTACTTTGGTTTGAGGTTGTGATTGGGACATGGATTGGTATGTTTGTTTTACTTTGGTTTGAGGTTGTGATTTGGACATGGATTTATTTTTATTTTTTTTTTTTTTACTTTGCTTTGAGATTGCTATTTGGACATGGATTGGGATATTTGTTTTTACTTTGTTTTGAGGTTGTGACTGGGACATAGATTGGTATATTTGCTTTTACTTTGGTTTGAGATTGTGATTTGAACATGGATTTTACTTTGGTTTGGGATTGTGATTTGGACATGGATTGGTATGGTTTATTTTACTTTAGTTTTTGGATTGTGTTTTTGTGTTTTGTACAGGGATTGGTATATGTGTTTTCACTTTGCTTTGAGGTTGCGATTTGGACATGGATTTGTATGGTTTGTTTTACTTTGGTTTTGGGAATGTGATTTGAACATTGATTTGTGTTTTTTTTTTTAAGATTTTAGAATTGTGCTTTGAACATGGATTTGTTTGTAACATTTACCTTTGAGACTTCTGTTTTGTTTGAAGTTATTGTGCACTGGCACCAAAATCAGAATAAGACAGCATGACTTTATGAAGAGGGATGTATCTTGATGTTAGTTCAGAGAAGACGCTGTACAATGGTTCTCTTACCGCATTTTGTACTACAGTTATATAACAATATAATGATATCGGTCTCTAGATTTACAGTTACTTTGAATTCAAGAAATTGCATGAATGAAGAAAGCAAATTGTACAATTTGTTCAGTAGCAATATCTAATGTAAAAAAGCATTGCGAAATATAAAGAAGACAAATGTGCTTATTTTCTTAAAATATGGAAAAAGTATTGAAAAACTAGTTGTTTTCTTAAGCTTTTGGAGTATTTCATTTCATAAAACAAGAGGCCCATGGGCCTTAACGTTCACCTGAGGCAGAGTACATATCTTTTGCAGAGGTTCAATGGTCAATGACATTAATAAAAGAGAATATCAAAATTTTCAGCAGAAAGGGCCAATAATATGCAAGTATTTTCGCAAATTAATTATAATAATTATTATATACGTTTGCTATATAAAACATATCTAAAGTCTAGCTACAATATGTTATTTATAAACAGCTAAAACATATGTATATTAAAATGTGCATTAGGCCAATACCTACAACATTCCAATATACATGCCTATACAAAGAGTTTATAGTTTTTGATATAATTAACCATTTCAGTATTCATTCGCATCTATGACCTTGACCTTTGAACCTATGACCTTCATTCATATATCAAAATGATCGTTGTGTAAATGCCTACAATATTCTAATATAAATGCCTATACAAAAAGTTTATAGTTTTTGAGATAATTGACCATTTTAATATTCGTTTGCAGCTATGACCTTGACCTTTGAACCTATGACCTTCACTCATATATCAAAATGATCGTTAGGCCAATACCTACAATATTCCAGTATACATATCTATACAAAATGTTTATAGTTTTTGAGATAATTAACCATTTAAGTATTTGTTTGCATCTATGACCGTGACCTTTGAACCTATGATCTTCAATCATATATCAAAATGATCGTTGTGCAAATGCCTATAATATTCTAATATACATGCCTATACAAAAGGTTTATAGTTTTTGAGATAAATAGTCATTTAAGAACTTGTTCACATCTGTGACCTTGACTTTTGAACCCACAACCTTCATTCATATATCAAAATGGTTGTTAGGCTAATACCTACAATATTCTAATATACATGCATATACAAAAAGTTAACAGTTTTCAAGATAATTAACCATTCACGTATTCATTCACATCTGTGACCTTGACCTTTAAACCCATGACCTTCATTCACATATCAAAATGATCGTTAGGATAATACCTAAAATATTCTAATATACATGCCCATACAAAAAGTCTATAGTTTTTGAGATAAATAATCATTTTAATATTCGTTTGCATCTATGACCTTGACCTTTGAACCTTTGTGTAAATGCCTACAATATTCTAATATAAATGCCTATACAAAAAGTTTATAGTTTTTGAGATAATTGACCATTTTAATATTCGTTTGCAGCTATGACCTTGACCTTTGAACCTATGACCTTCAATCATATATCAAAATGATCGTTGTGCAAATGCCTATAATATTCTAATATACATGCCTTTTTATCAAAGTTAAAAAACTGGGACATGACCTTGACCTTTGACCTTGACATCAATCGGAAGAAAATCGCAAGACAAGATCAACAGTGAAAACTCCATACAACTATCTTCAGCCATTATGAAGTTATAACAATAAATGTCTCATTTTAAAAATTACATAATTTTACGCAAAAATGCGTAACCTATATTTCGTCCAATTTTCATGAAAAACACAATTTTAGTGTATCTAGGTATCCTTAATCCAAAAATCTAATCAAAATTTGCCTGCACCTTTTGGTTTCAGAGAAGATTTTTTTGTCTTTTGGCTATTTATAGTAACGGCAGCCATATTGTTGGGCGTGGTCAAACCCCGAACACAATTTTGAAAGCCTGTTACCCAGGCATAATAATCAACAAGTTTCATCAAATTTGGCTCAGTAGTTTTGGAGGAGAAGATTAAAATGTAAAGTTTACGCACGACGGACGACGGGCGGTGATAAATAGCGATAGCTCATCTGAGCCTTTCGGCTCAGGTGAGCTAAAAATACAAAAATAGCACGTAAAACACGGTAAATGCATATACTGAGGCAACTTATTATAAAACTGACTTCTGAAGGGAACTCGTTTTGAGGTATAAACTCCAGTCTCATCTGGAAACCATAATAACATCATTTTCGCTGTATAAAACCTCTTTATTATTCCCATCAATAACTTTGCGACCTCACTAGTTTCAAGTAATTTTTCCCTTAAAAGTCTCCCTCGATTTATCGTTAACCCCGTTTATAACACAAAAATAGGACTAAACAAATGATGGCAATAAATTGAGGTCTTTCCATAGTTTAAAAAACAACAAACATAAATCAATATTGTCCAAAATGATATACATGTACAATGTACTTAAATCTGAATGACCCATGGTCATCAGACTGGTCAAACATTTCCTTTAACTGGTCATGTTTTGGTGAATAATATATAGTTAATGTTGATGGGTAAATGATATCCATGGGGTCAAAGGTCAAACAAATTCACCATATAAAAGAGGTATGTAAATTCTCAAATTACCAATAAATGCAAAACAAAAGACATTATTCTGTTTAGTACTCTCTCCCTCTCTCTCTATTTCTCTCTCTGGATATTTTAACAATGCAAAGTAGGGACAAGTGAAATAAATCGTAGGACAATGTGAAATCCAAAAAAAAAATTGTTAGTTTTTTCACCTACAATGCGAGGTATTCATAGTTTCAGTATTTAAATATAGGAACATTTTTGTAGGGACAATTAAATATCCCCATCTAACCTAACCCTACCCTATTGTAAATAACGTTTTGGGCCATTTCAACTAATTATAACCTACTGTAGATCTAGGGACACAAGAGCTGTCCAAACATTGTTGGTGATGACCCCACTATGCTTGTGTTTGAGATATAATTGTCATCAGATCAACGGCTGGAACATCAAGCTCTCTCTCTCTCTCTCTCTCTCTCTCTCTCTCTCTCTCTCTTAAAAACACTAAGAATCTAAATACAAATTATAAATGGATGGTCGTTATCACTTGCTTCTAGTTATTTGATAATATTTGCAATATATATACAATAACTGTCTTGAACTAAGACTGACAAATCTTAATTCCATGAAGCATAGCCATCGTTTCCCTATAAAATAAAACACTAACAATACTATATAAGTTAACTTATGTACCAGTATGTCATATGCGATGTGTGTCGATAACGAACGCCTCTCACCGGCCGTTGACCAACGCTCGGCGCTGATCCATGGGAAATACTAAAATTGTGTACCTTACAATAATCCATGGAAATTAATGAAAATGCACTACTGTATCTAGTACATGCAATACACAAAAAGGGGGTTACAAAATCTGTTCTTTATGTGTTCTGCACGTGTGACATCTAGTTTTAGGCAAATAGATAGTTCTTACAATGAACCATGATTTAATATAGCCTAAATGTACATGTTCTTTTTGGATAAGATGTTCTCATTTAGCTTCTTGATCGATATACTGTATCATTGCTTTAATGATAATTCACTAGGGGTTTAATTTGTGGTTTTGACTTTATAAAGCGAAATTAAAATACAAAGTGAATATTTTAATGTAACATTAATTCAACGTAGACTGAGATAATCCACACAGAAAATTGTTAACGCTGGCCACTGCAAAGCGAAATTGTATTTCAGTGTCTGAACCGTCAATTTTTCCCCGCAGAATTAATCAACTATACAGTATTTTTTTTTTTTAAAAATCAAAATAATTTAATATTCCCGTGTTCTATCATCAAACACCCGTGATATGCTTTGTCATCCTTAACAATTCTTCCGTCTTATCTACAAAATGTATTATAAAGCTTACCTTGCCGTATCTGTGATGAAATAAATGGAAAACACAAAATTAAACAAATTCCAAAAATCCAGAATTCCCTGGTTATCTCCATACTATCTCGGATGAAAACAAAACACGAATACACACATATATAACATCAAAGTATGATAAAAAATATCATCTTTATCACCTCCAACAGAGATCTTGTAAAAATTTGCTTTTCTGTAATTAAAACCTAATGTTGTTTGAAGTTCTGCGCATATTATGAAGCCTAAGATCGTGACAAAACTATGGCATGCTGGAAAATAAAGACGAAATTTATAACTTTTTTGTCAACAAACACGTGTTGCATATTAAACATGCATATTTTCCCAAACTACTATAAACACTGTTATGCTATTATATAAAGAAACGTTATAAAAGTTATATATAGTTATAAGCAAACAACATTGACCTGTCTTTTTGACCTTTAATTTAAATATTTATTGTGGACGAGTGCATTTTGCGTATAGGGTACATGCGGGCGTCTACATAATGCGAACATTAATCGTCTCACTTCCCCGGTGGAAGTTCACGTGTTTTGTCGTTATTTACCAGTTTTCAACTTTTCAACTGTTTAACTTATGAAAACTTTGTAATCATAGCCCGTGTCTTAATATAACTTCTTGTATAACACTGCATACATATACCGACAGTCCGACACTGACACGCCTGTTTCATGATTATTCAGTCAAAAAAAGTATATTACGGTAGCACAGAAGTGACATAAGTGACCACATAGTAAGTACAAGTCACCTGTGCCACCGTAAGATAACTTTGGAATATTTGATACAGCACATGGTCTTTCTGGTTTAGTTTTAATGTATTTTTGGTAAAACTTTAACTGGTTGGGGGTCTTCAGAATCGTTATTTATTGGTGTAGGGTATCTATTTTGTTCAAGCCGAATTTACACAGTGAATCCACATTTTCTACAATGCCACTAAAGAAGATCATCCCGTATCATTACAGGCTGGTGGAAGGCATGTCTTGGCTATTTACTTATTTAATTCACTTAAGTGTTGTATTTTAAGACGGACATACCTCAATGTCAGAATAGTGAAATCTGAAAACAATTTGTAGTAGAAAATTGGATATTGATATGTTATTTTTTCACCTAGATCACGTGACCACCCCCTTTCAAAGTTCATTCGGTGTTCCTATATATAACAAGAGTAATTGGATTGTCAAGTCTATCGTCAATCATTATAATTGGCCGTATCGAAATACTTTGTTACTTTTCCCCCGATACAATCTCTTCCTACTCCAATTCATTATGACACGCTAAATGTCTTGTAAAAATTCTTTACGCCTATGTTTGCTTCTTTTTTCGCACCAAATAATTCATACTTGTTTTCATTTTTCTTTCTTTTTGTACATGTAATGTCTGTTCAGATGTCAGTCATGGAAATCGAAAGCATTTTTCTCCGACACAATCATGAGGCAAAGAAGAGAAATCGGTAATTGAAGCAATTCATTATTTCTCAAATTGCTACATATTTTCTAAAGTTCTGAATCCGGGCAGCCAGAAACCCTACCATAAAACCTTAGTACACATTCAAGTATTTTCTCTGAAATTATTATTTTTGTATTAAAATTCACAATTTTAATGATATCGTAATGATGAACTTAAAATTCCAGTTTGGTTCACTTCCCTTCCAGTTAAAAAGTTCTCAAATTTTTGGAATATTTTCGTACCGTAGAATATTTTTGAATTTCAGGCTAAGACAAATGATGCTTGGTATACAAAGAGTACAGACCTGTCCAAAATTTAACGCTGAGATAAGGAAAAGAAGCAGATACTGGCTACCGATACCGAGCGGCCGAGATACAAATGGATAGCTAGTGACCAAAACATCAGAGCGATATACAATAAAGTCCACCCAAGGGAACATGTAATCAGAGCGATATACAATAAAGGCCACCCAAGGGAACATGTAATCAGAGCGATATACAATAAAGGCCACCCAAGGGAACATGTAATCAGAGCGATATACAATAAAGGCCACCCAAGGGAACATGTAATCAGAGCGATATACAATAAAGGTCATCCAAGGGAACATGTAATCAGAGCGATATACAATAAAGGCCACCCAAGGGAACATGTAATCAGAGCGATATTCAATAAAGGCCACCCAAGGGAACATGTAATCAGAACGATATACAATAAAGGCCACCCAAGGGAACATGTAATCAGAGCGATATTCAATAAAGGCCACCCAAGGGAACATGTAATCAGAGCGATATACAATAAAGTCCACCCTGGGGAACATGTAATCAGAGCGATATACAATAAAGGCCACCCAAGGGAACATGTAATCAGAGCGATATACAATAAAGTCCACCCTGGGGAACATGTAATCAGAGCGATATACAATAAAGGCCACCCAAGGGAACATGTAATCAGAGCGATATACAATAAAGGCCACCCAAGGGAACATGTAATCAGAGCGATATACAATAAAGGCCACCCAAGGGAACATGTAATCAGAGCGATATACAATAAAGGCCACCCAAAGGAACATGTAATCAGAGCGATATACAATAAAAGCCACCCAAGGGAACATGTAAAAGTGGCCTTTCTGGGCAGGTGGTTCTTACATAGAGGTTCAATTAACATGAATAAAGATCATTTGAGATTTTAAAAATTACCGGCCTTTAAAAACAGGTGACACTTATATAGAGGCGACCTTTAAAATTTAAGATAGGTTCAAGCGTATGTATGGCAAAAAAAGCTGCGGAGATTTAGGCAACGATGGCTCGAGTTCAACACTAATTCGTTGGCTCTGTATTAAACTTTCGGCAGGCATGTACTGTAGAGTACTACCAGTTTTACAAATTACAATTAATACAGTAAGTATTTTCTAATTTAATAGAAACATAATTCTATAAATACAGATTCTATATTTCTGTGAATTTTGTATTGTTAATACTTTTTTAATTTACATGACATTTAATGGTTGGATGTACTTTAATATTTCATACGTTTCATGATGCTGGCCCCTAATAGAGATAACTTAATTTCAATATTCGAAGTTTACCACTCTCTATAGGTATCTAGTTTTAAACTTGTCACGATAATTTCTAGCAGTAATCAGAAGCAATAATTTTGTTAATCAAACTACTTTCGATTTGCGCTAGTCTAGCCATTCTATCCGAATAATTACCAAACCTGGAACTAATTGCAACGGGATTTATTTCTGTATCAGAATATTCCTAAACTTATCCAATGTAAAATTTATTGGGGCGTTTTCTGTTGCTTAGTATTGTAATTCCAACAAAAACAAATTATGTTGCAAATAGATCCGGGTTTCTGATAGAATGGCAGAAGCCAAGTACTTTCCCCTACGTCTTTCTTCATTGATTTCCCACTTACTGTTGGAGCACCAATACTGTCAAAGTAAGTAAGTCGAAGAAGATAACAGGATAAGTACATGTAATACAGTTTATTAGTACACATTAGGTGTGTAATAAATGTCATGTGTTTTATCTTCAGTAACATACAGTACAAATTAAAGTAGAGGTACTTTAACTTTATTTATGATTGTGTATATGCCTACTGCAGCATGTGTGTATAACTTCTGTGTTACTGAGTTAAAATACATCCGACAGTTTTATCACATGTTGTTCTGTAGTTCATTTAAGAGTTTAATTAAGACATCTCTTATCCGGTCTGGTGTATTCTGGGATTATGTCTGGTGGAATATGGCGTGGTCTTGCAATTGACACATGGTATATCCGCATATCTTTCAGAAAATCATGTTTTTTTCTATTTCTGCATGTTTGTTATTATCATTAAACAACTACAGTAGCTCAGTTGTAGTGTGCTCGCGTTATATGTTGGGGGCGGTGTGTTCGAACAAAGCTCAGGTCTAACTAAGACTTGAAAATAGGAAGTTCACTAAGAATTCGGTATTTAGAAATGAAAGCCACGGGGTCCTTCGGAAGAGACATTAAAACCGATGCCCCGTGTCCGGTAGGCGTGGCACGTTAACGAACCCTCCCTGCACATTACTTTGAGCTCACTGCAAAGGTCGAAATTTCTGCCATTTCATACCTTGTGACGAAAGGATTTGAGTGACATATTTTTTTTACTTGAAAGTAACACCCATTCAATCCATCCATCAATCAATCAATCCACCAATCAATCAATCATTTATTAACATTTTTATTATTTTCTTTTTCATTTCGGGAGTCATATTCAATACAGGTTAAAGTATAAAAATTAAGTATGAGGTGGGTATGAGATTAAGATTCATCCTGCTCAACAGATCTATGATGATGAACACGGAGACTATGCAGTAAAAAGTGACATTTATTATTATTATTATATTATTATTATTATTATTAGTAGTAGTAGTAGTAGTAGTATACTTTTTAGCATTTCAGTACACCAATAACACATTCAATCCTGATAGTTTAATTGGTTTTTGAAATTTTCTTCTGTCAATTCTTGCTGTTGCAAAGGATATAACTTTGCTTTTGTCTTTATTAAACAGGCACACACACACACACACACACACACACACACACACACACACACACACAGAGAGAGAGAGAGAGAGAGAGAGAGAGAGAGAGAGAGAGAGACTCAGCAATAAATCTATTTATTAAAAACATGCGTGATTGATGCAATACGTAAAAAGCTGCCTCGCCAGTATATTCACAAAACTGGGCAAATATGAGATAAGCTGGACCAATATGAAAAAAATCTGGGCCAATATGAAAAACTGAGCCAATATAGGCGCGTGCAAATATTCTGACGTCGTTTCAAGAGGCCCATGGGCCTTAACGCTCACCTGTGACCTTAATCTTTGAACCTATAAGCTTCATTCATATATTAAAATGATTGATAGGCCAATATTCTAATATACATCATGCCTATACAAAAAGTTTATAGTTTAAAAGATAAATATTCATTTCAGTACTATTTTGTATCTGTGACCTTGACCTTTGAACCCATACTGTTCATTCATATATCAAAATGACCATTGTGCCATTACCTACAATATTCTAATATACATGCCTATACAAAAATTAATAGTTTTGAAGATAATTAACTAATTCAGTATTCATTTGCATCTGTGACCTTGACCTTTTAACCCATAACCTTCATTCATATATTAAAATAGTCGTTAGGCTCATACCTACAATATTCTGATATACATGCATATACAAAAAGTTAATAGTTTTCAAGATAATTAACCATCTAAGTTTTAATTGCATATGTGACCTTGACCTTTGAGCCCGTGACCTTTAATCATATATCAAAATGACCATTGTGCCATTACCTACAATATTCTAATATACATGCCCGTACAAAAAGTTCATAGTTTTGTAGATAATAAACTATTTTGGTATATTTGTACATCTGTGACCTTGACCTTTGAACCCATGACCTTGATCTATGTATCAAAATGATGGTTATGTCAATACCTACAATTAACTGAAAATCATATGCCATTATCACCAGAAATGTTTAAAAAAAAGCATTTTTTATCAAAGGTCAAAAACTGGGGCATGACTTTGACCTTGACATCAGTTGGAAGAAAATCGCAAGACTGCACCTTTTCGTTTCAGAGAAGAAGATTTTTTTGTCTTTTGGCTATTTATAGTAACGGAAGCCATATTGTTGGGCGTGGTCAACCCCCGAACATTGAAAGCCTGTTACCAAGGCATGATAATCATAAAGTTTCATCATATTTAGCTCAGTAGTTTTGGAGGAGAAGATTAAAATGTAAAGTTTAAACTCGACGGACGACGGACGGTAATAGATTGCAATAGCTCAACTGAGCCTTTTGGCTCAGGTGAGCTAAAAAAACGTAAAACAAAATGGCTGACCACATAGCCACAGCGCTTCTGAAAATCCAAAAGGGGCAAATGGAAATTAAAACTTTTAATTTACAAAATATGCTTATTTTATGTGGAAAAGTTGCTTTTCTTTGATAAAAAATATTATCAATGAAAGTATTTCGCAAAATATACAAAAAGCTTCACATCTCTCATGTTTTGTAAGCGTTTGTTTGACATGGTATATTTACAAACAATCAGACGACAAGAACGTGATTCAGCGAATGTCAGACAAGAGAAGACATGCTTAGGTTTTATCGCATGACCTAACTCACTATGAAATGATGATAGAAATTGAAGATTCTGACTTAGAAAACATTTTCTGATACTTGCCACAAAATAGTTTTGTTGATGTAACAATCGATGATACTGATAAATTTATCGAGAGTATGAAATGTTAATTAATGAAATTATCATTAATCAGGTATTTTCATATTGACCCAGTTATTTGGCCAAGGTGTTCCATAAAAAAAATACCTTATCAATAAATAATAATACATGTACAATGTATGCGTGTGTTATTTTTAGTCTTACAATACCAGTCCTGGCAAAAGGCTGGCGAAAAGCAGACATTGTTCAATTTTCACCCATTCTCAGTAATAAGGCCCAAATAGTGTTATATTACAGTATAATGAATTGGCTTTGGAAAAGACCAAAGAATAAATGTACCAACAGAAACTACACATTATATCTACAATTATCAATCACAGTTTTCTAGTTAATCCATGTATTTGATTATTTTCCAATCTCATAAACCTTCAAAATGATACAAACGTTACTGTTACCGGGTAAGGTTTTTATGTTTTAAATCGCCAAATCTTCAATATTTGGAAAGTAACAAAAATTTAAAGAATTGCTTTTGTTAATGCTGCATTGTTGTCATATCTAAAACTGGTTTCTGATGACAATGCAAGCTATTGGTAAAATCTGGTGCCAAATAAAGATGTGTTACCAGCTGTCGGATACAAACGTTACCACATATAAAACTGTCTCCATGGTTATCATATATTAATGTCATACTTACCACTGACGTGGGCAAATTGAAGCTTATCTTACGCATACTTAACGGAACAATAAAATTTTCAACTAACAGTCGCTATTGGGCCTGAACAAGCATGACACAAAATTGAATGGAAGGTTTTATTTTCATCAATACTTACGTTACGTCATTCATATGGTTAAATATTTTATCCAAGTCAAAATTAATATATTGTCAAACGAAGTACTTTGATATAATATTTAAAATATATCATCTTTATTCCGCACAAGTTCCTATTATTTAAACCACATATTGTAACAGTTGAAAAAAATACATACGTTACCGATACATACGTGATAACATCATTTGAAAATACACCTAAATCACGTCAAGTGACCACTATAATTTGTATAGTTCTAGATTTAAATTATAGAAGTGTGCATGTGAAGTTTTAACCACATCGATTGTTGTTAAAATAAAAATTCTCAAGCAAAAGTGAAACAGTCGAAGGTGACCTCTTTGGATGGCAAGAATCCATTCAAAAATTTCAATTTGAAATAATACATCTGACTATATAGATAAAACCTTGTCATTTCCATCAAACCCATGATGGTATGTCTACCCTTGATCCATAGTCTGGAATTCATTTTCCAAAAAAATATACGTTACTATAGGTAACGTATGTAATTAACACAAGTAACGTATGTATCAGTACTTTCATTTCAATTACAATGAAATAGTTAAGCAAACTGTCATTAGATACAACAATAAACAAACACTTAAAGTTTCTAGTTTAGTTACGTGTAGAGAAATTAAACAATTTTCAACTTCAAATTGGATTTTGAAACGATAGATGTCACTGGTCTAATTTATTTGGATAATTTTCTCATAGATTTGAATACAACATTGTTCATTTTAATATTTGTTATACATACAAATCAAATACCTGCAATTTCATAAATTCTGATTATGAAAGTGTAAATGCAGCGTAAAACAAAACTTCAATGGTCAAATGGGTGGTCAATATACATCCATATATCTGCAGACCCCCAGGTAACGTAAGTATTGGTATCTACGTTACTGGTCTGAATTACAAACACAGTTGCTGTCTAATGTTTCATGATGGATGAATCATGTCTTGAAATTCAGTCAAATTACAGAGATAAAGAAAATGGGATATGATCGGAGTTCTAAATTGAAGAGAAACTAAGAATTAAACTGAAAAAACAAACCTACTATTCCATGTGTCCGAATCACAAATCCAGAAGCAAAGTGAAAACTTTGAAACTGACAAGTTAAGTTAAACACATGAATTTACAGATCAAATAGCCGCCAAGTATGTTTCAGATAGTGGTTATGAGTCCCTGTTGCGTCATTAACAACAGTGGTCATACTCTTCTTAGTTTTAGGTTACCTTCTATTTGAACTAGGGGTAAAAACTATACAAGTTCTGACAAGAAGTTAAGAGGGAAGCTTAATGTAATGTATCTAAAGACGTTAAAATTTTAAAAGATAAATCATGAGAAAGAAATTTCAGATAGAAAACTTTCATATTAGAAAGGATAAAAGAGTTACATTTTCAAATGAGAAGTTAACATTATGAAAGCAAACAGAAAGTGATGTATCCATTATTGACTTGACACCCAACAAGCGAAGCTCAGCAAGAAAAAGTTCTTCTTGGTAACACCTTATTGACAAATATTAAATACATGTATAGTGATAGAATCAACAACAAAATATGAGTGATTTTGAAAGACACCATATACATGTTATGTTTAGCAATATAATTTTCCAACAATAATCGGTAATGGGCCTAAACTGTGCATCATTGCTGGCTGATTTATTTCATATTGCAGCAGAATTTATGTAAAACCGTTTTTAACTTGAAGGATGACTGTAACAAAACCATTTAACTCCACATATATACAGATACATGATGTCTGGTATAGGATTTTATAATTCTAAATTCGAAGGCTTTTGTGAATGTCATCTATCTTAAGGATATTGAAATAAAAGATACAACTGATCCTTCATGTTCTGCTTCATATTGGGACTTGTACCTCAACTATGGCACCCACGTGGACTTTATAAAACGAAGCAAACTGCTTGATTACTAATACCAAAATACAATGGACATTGTTGATTTGTTCTCACTTTCCTGGTGAAAGTTCGTGTGTTTAACTTTATTTGCAAATTTTCAACGTTTGTTCTCTGCTTTGGGATTATGAAATTGGCATGGATCGGTATGAGAGACATTTTAAGTCACATGATTGATTAAAAGATAATTAGAAGAAAAAGAGATCGACTTTAAATAAATTGACTGGTATAGACAGTAAATGTTTGTAAAAGGCACATAGCATGTAAGATTTTTCAGTCTATCCTGAATTTAGAAACAGTATAACCAATCGGGTGGAGAAAAAAGTTGTTAGAAATAAAGGATAAGTCCAGATTTCAGGTTTAAAAACTAAATATGAAAAGTACTACTGGAGAGAAAAATACAGACAGTGGTTCCTTTAAAGATATGCATTTTAATCAGCAATTAAGACTTTCTCATTCCATTAGCCTTGTTTTTTAGAATGTAACTCGGGTATATTTTATTGAATTTCTTTAAAGGAGGACATGTCACTGAGTGAAGAAGTTTTAAACCCCAGTATGTAATTGTTACATACGTGACTAAACAGTTACATACGTTACTTACTTAATTAATTATTTTTGTCACTAGAAAAGTGAACATTTACATCGTGATAATTGATAATTTTAAAGGCTTTATATCTCTTGTTGTCTTAATAAAGAAATTGAAGACTTCATTGTAAACGATACCATGTACATAATCTTATTATCGGTTAAACTGTTACATACGTTACCGATAAATAGTTTTTGTCATTTCGCTAGAAAAGTGAACATATATACCAATATCATGTGTTCTATTGATAAGTTTTACAATTTTATTATGGAAAACAAGAGTTAATAATTTGTAATATAATATAATTTAGCTGTCTTTATATTGACTCAAAGTCATCTAGAGGTGCTACATACGTTACCGAATACACTGTTTACTTAAGTGAAAATTATCTTGAAGATAATAAGTTTTGTACAGTTCTTTTGGTTAGCAATTTCATCAAGACATATTTGCATTTTGATTTGAGTGTTGATTAATGACTACCTGTTTGAAATTTTGTTTCTGTTACCAACTTGAGAATACAGAAATAAATTTATTGTATTTTTGCGTAAAAATACTTTAATTTCTGTAGACTACAAACATCGTCATTATCATTTCGATATGCCGAAGTGGTCTCAAGGCACATTTTTAAATTAATAACAATGTAACCTAATGTTCAAGCATAATTAACATATAAATACTACTACCTGGTAAGAATATGATGAACTTTAACTACGGTCACGTAAATATCAACTCATTTAAATACAAATGGTATGTATGTAACAATAAAGTAAAATTACAACCAAAATAATCAATTGGTGTTAATAATTTTGTTGTTTCTGAATCTTCTGACATGTCCAGTCTCTGAAAATACCAGAAGTTCATTGCTTGCAAGACTTTTATTTTTCATCATCTTGAAATAGTGAATTGGGCCTTATTACTGAGAATGGGTGTTTTATACTGTATTCATTTTCACAAGTTTTCAGCTGTCATATCTCTCACATGCCTGCAGTTACTATATAAGTTAGTCATTTATAGTTTAGACGAAGCATATTTTGTGAGGTCCATGGCAGCGACCACCTGATTGGCTGGATCTGTGTAATTTACGTACTCCATCCCAAGTTTCTGATCCACGGTCAGTACACTTCCGTTATTGTCTACATCATCTAAAAGCTTCATAAACGCTTGAACCACTTTGCTTTGACTGGAAAAGAAATAAAGATATTGAATAAATATATATGTAACAAATATTTTAAGCGCCATTGTTGCGTAAATAGGTATAATGTTGTCTGACATGCTGTTTTTAATTAACAAGTGCATTCGTCTTTAAAGCATAATGACTCTAGTAAGTGTTTGTGTTGTATATATAATGCACAATTACAAACTTGCGCAAACATTGATTGATCACCAATCTACTATATGTTCTCGAGATTTTTTGCATTCTAAAATGGTTTGGCTATAAACCTTATAAAGAAAACATAGAATAAATTATTTTGGGACTTCAAAGTAGTGTGTGTGTGGCTATAAGTGACGTGACAGAGTTATTAAGGGCATTATAGTGAAGTTTTACTGTACTCAGAACAGCGAATTCAACTACTGATGCATTGAATACAACAAATGACTGAAATAGGAAAACAAGACACGAAGAGAAGTATGTACACATTGTCACCACTGATTATAAAACTGTAAACATTGGATGGGCAAAGGAGTTTGTATTTCTTTGGGTTTGCTCTAAAAAAAAGAGTCGTAACGTCATGGATGGCAGCATCTACTAGTACCTTACGACACATGGAGTTATTGTGACGTCATACTGACCAGCCAAAAATCGCAGAGGTACACTATGTTTTTGTCACCATTTACTGTATAGGCAAACAACATTGACCTGTCCGCTTGACCTTCCATTAGGAATATTCATATAGGATGATGATCCACCCAGTGCATGGATAGTGTTAAGACACAAACGGTGTATGTTTCCCCTGATGAGGACCAAATAGCCACCTACATCCCTATACATAAAACGTACTGGTCCATAACAAAAGTCAATGTTGTTTGCCTACATATATTAAACCAAAGATGTATATTGAAGATAATAAAGATTATTATTATTATTATTATTATTATCTACCTCATTATACTAAATTTTTCCACGTATTCCAGGAATATCTTTGAGTGTGATTTGCTGATGACTTTACCAGAAGTTAATATTGCCGTGTCAGCAAAATTTGGACAAAGGCAAACCATTCGGACACCATTTGTCTCTACGTCTGGGTGACGCTACCAATAAAATATATGTCAACTTTATCAAAAGTACTTACTATAACAGTAATAATCTATTAAAACAAAATATATTATGTCATTATTAAATTTTACATTTCGGAACTCTCTATTTCTCTCTCAATTTTACGTTTCACCGGCGTTCCATGTGAACTCACATCATGTTGCTGCTAGTATAGTATTATTATGAGATATAGGTGTATTTATACGGAATGCTTCTGTTGGCGTTTTCTGTAAAATTATGTCGAGGTTTCCCTATTAAACAACGGGAATTTGCGGCGTTTACGTTTTCAATAAAACACGCCGCACAGAAACGTTATGTAATTTGATTGCCAGTTAGGTTGATGAACACAGTTTATTTAAATGAGCATCAGGCTGCTAGTTTACAAAAATTAAATACTCGGTTTAAACTGACTAGATGTCTTCTATACTAGCACACTGCTTACAGTATATCAAAGATAAACCATTACTTCGGATTACCGAAATCTGTGACGGCCTACTGCAAACAGCAAGAGAGCGAACATCATTGGGCGTAAACAAATCGGTCACCACGTTGTCAATGATTTTGACAAAGTATAGATGTGTACACTTACTGCCCAACTTCTGGTATACCCTATTACTCCGGATTTTGTTGCGCTGTACACTGCTGCAAAAACTGTCGGTATAATGCCTGAAACAATTAAAAAGACTCCCATTCTAAAGTCACAGATAAATTTGCAATTAACAAAAAATCATAGTTAGTTACAACATCAGAAAGAGACAAATAAATTTTAAGTACTATTAAACGTTAAAATATTTAATCCTTTCATATCAAGTCTTCCGACTCCTTATATTCACGGTGGCGAACCTACGTCATAGACGCAACTTCGTAAACACAACAATGGCGGCCAAACGATCGACTCGCGGTGAGTTTTATCTGAATTTCCATACTTCCCATCAGTTTATAGTTATCTCAATTTGCCTAAAGAAGGAAGAATAACTTCACAAACGATCGGTTGATGTATATATATTCTTAGAGCTGCTAGTTTTTTTTCAAACATTCGCGTCAAAGTAAATTTTTGTACAACGATGTCGGGCACACTTTTCACGACGGCAAAGGAAAAGGTTGTATTTTCACCATTTAAACTCGTCCTATTGACTATAATGTTACAAATGGGATATGAATAAACTAAAGGTAATATGTATCAAAGAAAAAAGTCCAAAAACTAGGCCGTCATTGTTGTGTTTACGAAGTCGCGTCTATGACGTAGGTTTGCCACCGTGATATTAATTCTAGAAAATTCAAAACTCAATGATGTTACTGTCTTTTATAGCAATAAGTCTTCCGGCTAGCTACTAATATCAATTCTGGCAAATTAAAAACTCAATAATGTTATTGTCTTTGGAAAAAAAAAAGCCATGGTGAAATATGCTGTCAAAATTTTACCATACAAAGACGCCACATTTACTATTACTCCACCATTACCACCTTTATCTTTCCGCATGTATTCAAGCGCCGTATTTGTTCCGTGAATAAGTCCCTTCTGTAAGTAAACATAAGAAAACCGTACCAATTCGTGAAATTGACTAAATAGTTACATGTATTAATAAATAATCAAATATGCACGTCAAGGAGGATGCTCCGGCTGTTGATATAGGATCAATTATTATAGCTCCATTCCAAGCATATAGTGGGGACGCCACCAACCATGTGGGATACAGCTTGTGTTCCCAGATCTACGGTAGGTTAGTTGAACTATTTACAATAGGATAGGGTTAGGTTAGGCGGAAGACGTTTGATTCTCTATGCAAAATGTTCAGGCATTTAAATACTGAAAATGTCCACACATTGTAGGTTAAAAAAACTAACGTATGTCTTATATGAATCTCACATTGTCCTCACTATTTATCCAACATATCCCTACTTTACACTGTTAAAATATCCAGAGAGAGAGAGAGAGAGAGAGAGAGAGAGAGATCGTGTGCCCGAAAGTCTACAATAGGTTAGATGAAATACTCTTAAAGCGCTACTAACAATAGAGTGCAGTTTGTTTAAGCGGATGGCAGAGAGAGAGAGAGAGAGTCTGTAAGTAATTACCAAGTTGATGTCTATTGACATTTCCCAGTCTACTTCATTACAAATACCAGCATTATTTACCAGTATATCAATTCTACCAAACTTTTCTTTTGTTGTCTGAAATACTCCTATAATATAATATGTAATGTGTTATGTAAGCAGCTGTACTTTAGTAGGTTATCAAGATCCACGATAGATGCATCCATAACGACCTTGATGCAAACGCCGATATTCAGTTTAAGCTAAGTAATTATAATTGACGCTTTCCTTAGAACTAAACGAAGTGACGATGCGTAGGCGATTCGAAAGCGGTCTCGGGAAAGGGTCTGCTTTAAATGCTTTTATAGTGATAATGTTGAAAATACGGCCTGTACAAATTAAATGTGGACCAAATATGACTATTGTGATACAGTACAACATCATTTTATGCCACCCGATAGCTAGAACAACACTGTTTTGAAGTCTCAAGAACCATTTGTTCCGTGTTTCTGTACAAGTCTCTCCGTAAGCAGTACCGTAACTAGGCCCTTAAATAAACCGAGGCAAGAACTGGAGAACCAACAGTCTCAATATTTTGCATCTTTCACATGTAAGGAAAGTGTTATAATACAGTATAATAGAAAAGCTTAAAACTAGACCAGCTGTTGTAAAATTAGTGGGATGGTTTTATGCCATAAAAACTAGTTTAACCACACCACTAAACCTCGTAATCAAGGTTAGAAGATAGCTTAAAAGTGTGCCGGTTTCACACAAATAGGTCTATCATTAAACCTGGATTCTGCGTTTTCATAAGCAAGATTACACAAGGCAAGGCTCTAAATCCCGTAATCAGACAGTACCGCAATACAGTTAGTAACCAGAATGACAAATTAAATACGTTTAATGTGACAGAACTGCTTGTTTAAAAAAGTGTCTATATTAAGTTGGTTTTCTTTTTCCTCCGACATTACAACCATAGGTATAAGAATATATTGCTTGGAATAATCGCAACCCAATCACATCCTGGAAAATAATGACAACCGTCGGAGCTCTCTCTCTCTCTCTCTCTCTCTCTCTCTCTCTCTAAATATCACTCTGTGCGAAAAAGTACTTGTTTACATTTTAACCGAGGCAGTTGCCTCGGTTGCCTCATAGGTAGTTACGGTACTGCGTAAGTAACGCCAATATCCACTAATGTATAAAGCTCAAATGTTTTACCAATCCACTGCAGCGAGATCTTGACAGCAATACATTACGTCTGTATATAGTTTGAATGTTTTCAGTATTTACCTTTTAAATCCGGTATTTTGCAAACATCGCAGTAACTAAATAAAATATTTTCTTTCCCGAATTCTTCACCAAAAACTCTGGCCGTCTGCTGTCCTTGTATGCGATTTACATCACAGAACGACACCTGAAACGCGAAAATATTAGTAACAATCCTACTAAGAAACCGTCAAAGATTTTTGTCATGACTGTAAGTTGATACCGGTCAAAAGTCTCAGTCAAAAAATCAAATAAATAAATAAATAAATAAATAAATAAATTTTCAGTTGTTCAACGTCGTTATCATCAAGTTACCCAAAAATCTATTTTAGGAACCATGACCTAATAACACACACAACCTCTTCACCATTATGCACCACTGCGGTAGCTCAGTTGGTAGTGTTCGGTCTGTAAGTGAGAGGCCGTTGGTTCGAACCCCGACCGGGTCAAGACTTGAACTCAGTTTTCTTTCGCCAAGCACTCAACATTACGAAATGAAAGTCACTGTATGAAAACTTAAACAAGGTTTCGTGTCACAGTACGTAGGCGTGGTTTTAGCGCAAAGCACAGGCAAAATTTCTGCACCTTCGCCTATAGCTGGCGAGGTTTCGATATAAGTGAAACATTCTTGACTAGGACGTTAAACACCGCTACTCAACTCAACTCAAATTTCAATGAAAGTGGTCATCCTAACTCAAGTTATCATCCAGAGACAGACAGAGAGAAAACCATATATAAACAACTAAACTCTCTTGTGTGTAGCAAAACTACTTTTCTTTGTCGAATTATTCATTTTATGCCCTACATTTCGAGGTCATTGACCTACAATATATATTATATATATATATATATATATTATACTCTGGCCAAAATTGATTTATACCTTTGCTCCTCTCTCGAGTAGAGCTTTCATATAAGCTTTCCCAAGTCCTTGTGCTGCCCCTGTAATAACTGCAACTTTCCCTTTCAATTCCATGTTAAAATCCTGTATACGATTATGCAGCTTTACACATACCAAAACATCCGATAATAAAGGTGAATAAATAGGCTCAAATATTCATTTAATTAAACTAAAGTGTGTTATCTGAAATGTTTAAATACTGTAACTTTTTAAACATCGTCTAGAAGATATATGGCTTGATTATAAAAAACATACGGTGAAATGAAGGAAAAGCCGGGAACTAAACACTCATCCTATAAATACTCCGAGTAACTCGCATCACAATGCTACTCAGCCATCCGCCTCTGCATGCACTAAATATAGGCCGTACTCCGGGTACGATTCTATGTGCCTCCAAAATATACTGTCATTCAAATTTATGGACCAAGACCTCTATTTTCACTGTATTGTCCTAAATCTTTTGTGATTTTTTGTCTTCACTTCACCGGTTAATAATTACTAAACCTGTTTTAATTTTGCATCACTAGACAACTGTTACGGGATACAATCCCTCATCAAGTAGTGCTCGGATCAAAATTGTGAAAATCGAAATATTTATAAATAAAATGTTGAACTGAGAAAAAATAGAAGGAATTTTACCAAATATTAACTTACGATTAGGTACGTATGTTCGAAGATGGGTGACGATAATATCATATTTACATCATTAAAAGTAAAGATTAAACATGACCACATCTATCGGAGACAAAATTTCGGATAATTGATGACATGATTATGATACGTCAAAATATTTTGTTATCCTAAACCCGTTTACCGTTGACATTTTTAGATTATTGGAATAAAATCAGACTACAGAACAAAGGGTTTTACTTTCAAGAAAGGGTTCTCGGAAGTTAAATTCTATTGCATATATTTAGAACAAAGTACGTGTTTTTAAAACAGAAATAAGAGTTGTAGTAATTAAAAATGAGTACGTACATTTGGCATGTGCCCGAAACAGACGAGAAACAATGACGTCATCTTTATTGTAATGACGTCACTAAGATATTACGTCAATATCATTTCGAAGATTTGTTTTTTTTTGCTTTACACTTCCGGCAACAAGACACATGCCATAACCGTTTTATGTTAAATTCGCACACCTAAAGAATTACTGATGACTTGCTAATAGCACAATTTCAGTTTTTTGGTGAGTATGGTTATAAAAACCTGCGTGGTTGAATGATTGATAGTTTTCCAGCTAGGCCTTATGATAATATTTTCATAATCTGAAAGGCTATTTCAAATCACGGATAACTTTTGGTCTATATCTATTTTTTTTTAATTGTCCCCGCTCTTCTTCCAACTACGATACAAAAACCACTTAAGTATTGTTTATGTACAGAAGTTTGACCAAAGTAAATCAGTTTTAGTGCTCATAACAGGGTGATAAAACAAAAATGTTAACGTCATGACAGCGCCGCTCTACCCATCACTGAGGTTTCTAGCCAGACCGCCTCACGTTTCATCCGTTTTTCATTAAAAATGAAATCCAGATCATTAAAATCCAAATCATTAGTTGTTAAGAAATCAGCTGCCGCCTCGAGAATCTCGAATCTACATACCGGCATGATGCTCTACCGTACCCATCTACCATCTATCGGACCCTGCCAAACTCGGTTTTGTTTTTGTTTTTGTTTTTGTTTTGTTTTTTTTTTTTTTTGGGGGGGGGGGGGGGGGGTTGAACTACAATGCACACAAGCAGCTAAGAACCTGTCAATCGACCGAATCATAAGGATGTAAAAAGGAATGAGATGCAATGTGACATTCAACCGTATGAGCTTCGAATACACTGTTACAAATTGATTCCAGTCTGCCACACAAAGCCTTTGTGACTACAAACCGATACGCCTAAGGTAACAATTCAAAAGTGTTCAACTACGAAACCTAGTTTATTTCCCATAAGTCCTTTTTTTACACAAATGCAAAATCAGTTCGTTTGAACTCGATGTTCACAATGTCAAAGGCGAACGTTCTGCCAACTACACAAACCGGATCATTTGATATTTTATCTTTTGATTTCCTCTGTTAAGTTGCAAAAATGCGAAATATTGGAGTCTGCAGGTAGGTATTTAATTAGCATAACAACTGTTTTCACATCTCTGGTATTCTGAGATTCACAAGTAATTTACTTGTCATATATTAATGGTTGCAACTCGCCGACTCAGCAATATCCGATGTACGTTGTCTATCCGACATACACGCCGTCGCACTCTTCGCTAAATAATTTCCATATTGTTGTAGGTAAGCCGAATCCGGACCTGCAAAATAACATCTTCGGGTTTTTTTTAATTCCCGTGGCTATGGGAGATTTTCTGCCCTGTTCGTGGTAAATACGATGTGCCAATGTACACACGGAGTATTAAGTATACCAATAAACAAACAAACAAACAAATAAATTCCCACAGTGAGAATGTATTATTTCATCATCTAGGTGGTGTCATTGTAGTTTATTAGGTTTATTAAAATAATGTGAACCTGACCTTAACCTTGGCGCCATATCCATAAAATGTGCTGAACCCGTAATAGAAAAATCCTCGATGGTATTGAACTCACCAGTACTGATTGATTGATTGATTGAGTAAGTGGTGTTTTACGTCCCAGTCAAGATTATTTCACTTTTATCGAGGTGTCAATAGGTGAAGTGACAGGAATTTTTACCCTTGCGTTGCCCTATATGAAGTAATTACGCTATATATGTAATATCGCTATATGTGGTGCTTTTACGTGCCACGCCTGTCGTGACACGGGGCATCGGTTTTTAAGGTTTCTTCCGAAGGACCCCGCGACTTTAATTCCTAAATGCCGAGTGTTTGGGGAAGGAATAGTCACTTTCTATTTTCAAGTCTTATTCAGACCCGGTCGGGGTTCGAACCCACGACCTCCCACATTCGGAGCGAACGCCCTACCAACTGAGCTACAGTGATGGTTCATCAGTGCCGTGTAAAAACTTTTTATCTTTACAATAAAGCAATTAAGACTATGGAATCCTTAACTTGAATTTTGTTGAAACGTTGAAAAAATCTCTGCATTTAAATTTAAAAAAGTTTTGGTGCAATCACAAAAATCCACAAATAGTCCATTAGAATATCCGAAGCGAGATTACCTACCATGCCGTCCTAAATATCCTAAAGGATAGAATAATGTAAAGACGGAAGGTCCGAACTTGTCTTCATTCGAACTTGTGTTCACGTATTATGTATTGAAATCTATCCAACAATAGCTGTTGAAATTAAAGTAAACTTATTTATGGTCTACTATAGATCTCATTTAGAAAAAAACCAAGAACAAAAACACCAACATCATTATCGTTACAAACAGATAAAGATAATCTTGATAAAGTTTTCAATTTTACACAAAATGCATAACCTATTCGACAAAGAAATCACGAAGTGAACTATTTGATCTGAAAGACCCCAGAAAAGTCAAATTCAAATATCCAAAAGATCTGAGAACAGTGTCGCTAAACTATTCAACTCCACATACAGATACATACTTAACCATCCTAAATTTGGAGACTATGTGAATATTATTGATCCTAGTGAGCTTGAAATAAAAGATACAACGGACTCTTCAAGTTCCGCCTCATATTTAGACTTATATCTCAATTATCACCCAATGGTAGAGCTTGTTCTAACTACTTGAACTTTATACATCGAGGTAAGCTGATTACAAATAAGTTGTTGACCCAAAGATATTGCAAGCTTAGACTTATCAAGGCCTTCAAACGGTTTTATAGTCGCCATTACAATATTGTTGATAAGTATTATGTCTCTGTATCTATAATTACCCTGGATATATTTGACGTCCCACAGTTCATGTTGCTTTCATTCTCAATTTCTCTTATTCCACACATGGCAGGTAAAGCTAGCTATAAACAACGGACTTGCTTTTCTTTCCTGGGCACCCGGTCTCACCTCCCTGATGTAAGTTCACCTGTTTAATTTAATTAGTTAGTTTCAAAATCTCTCGTACTTTGCTTTGGGATTGTGATTTGGACATGGACCGCTATGTTTTTTTTTTCATTTGATAGCCAATGAAACATCACCAACAAACTTGCAATATGCAGATGAGGTGCCCATCAAGCCCGTTGATATCTGACAGAAAATTCAACCATGCCTGTTACCGACGTATACATGTAAATACCAGTACATATCGCGGCTAAAAAAATGCTAAATCTAAAGCTCGCAAGTCCGCTCAGTTATAATGAGGAGGCTGACTCTATAGTTTTGTATTTTGTTAAATAACGATATCAATTATATTTTTCAGCTCTGACGTTGGCGTGACATTTCTATTCTTGAACAAATGGATGACAGACACAATTCAAAGACACCAAATACCGGTATTAGTTCACCAGACAACAGATATAGACTGAAGTCAGCATCAGTTGTTCTCACAAAACTAGAACCAGGCGTAGAATTCTCACCAAAACGACCATCTGTTTGTTGGACAGAACATTCGGAAGTTAAAGGGATAACACGACGCAGTACTCCCAAAAAGGGCGACGACGACAAGACAGCTAATTACAAACAGCAAGGATCACCAAGTCAGTTCACCCGTATTAAAACTAGATCAGATGGAAATCTTCAGGATAACGCTAAAACTAATGATGAAGTACATCCCGAGGTGCTACAAACTGTGAAAAATAAGAAAGACTTCACAAATTTTACACCAGTAAAGACACAAGAAATAGGTTATCCCGGTAGTTCTTTGTTCGTTGAGGACGCGAAAGAAGACAACATACACACATGGACAAGACAAAGGAATAGAAATAGTGTAGATGATGACACTGTTGGTGGCGCAAAAAATATAAATATAAACAGCAGATATGACACTGTTGGCAGCACTAATAAAGATGTAAAACTTCTTCCTTCTTATTCTATCATTAAAAATAAGACAAATGCTACAATTAAAAGACATCATCGACTGAAGCAAAAAGGAGTAGTACACACAGTGACGATAGAACCAGACTTTGATAACAGCAGTAAAAACGTCGTCATCAGGACGCAGAACATACCGGTGATACATGGCGGCGAGAATAAAACAACAACGGAGAAAAATGTGGGCACTAAACAACAGCAAGTTATATCACCTAAACGGGGGGACGAAAGTATCGTGATAATGCCTTTTGCTGAGAAAAAAGTCGACAAACGAACAACAACAACAACAACCAAAGGCCAGAAAAGCAACGATAAACTAGAAAAAATATCGGAAATGTTAAGAGAAAAATCGTCATACGTATGGCCAAGAGCTCTGATAAAAGAAGAAAGAAAAACACCACAGAAAACAAAACGTCAAAGTGATTCGTATCCAAATAGGTCCTCAAAACGTAAATGTAGTTCTCTTGTAAATAATGAATCGGGAATCGTAAACACTGAAAACATAACTGGGACAAAGATTGATAAAGAGGTCAAAGTGAAAGTAGAAACAGAGGAGGGAAAACCAAATATAAATATAACAGAAGTTAAGAACAATACAACCACTAGTACATCTTTATCAAACGAGAAGAAAGAGAGTGTGCACAAGGTTGAGACTAAATCGAAACTGAAAACAGAGTTGGCCGTGAAAAGTGACCATACAACCGGAAATAATAAAATGAACTCGTTATGGACAGGGAAAACTTTTAGCGGGTGCATGCTTGTGAGCGCGTGTGCAGCAACTGTAAAACACGATGAGAAAAGACAGCAAAGAACAATACCGGCATATTATCCAGATCCAAAAGCAGCAAACCTTCACCCGCGAATTCAAAAGTTAACACGGACAGTCCAAAGTCAAAAGAACCTAAGGATAAAGTTAGACAAATTGAAAACAACGAAACAAGACAGAGTGGTGTCAATAAAGGAAAAGAGCGAACTGGAAGAAAGCAGACATACACTAATATCAAGCCATGGATGTTTCCGTCATTACAAAATCGTCCATCGTTTTGTAGACCGTTTCCGTCAGACTTGCCAACGTGGTCACAATTCAGCATGCTATTTCAGGAATCTAACGGTTACAGCTTGGAGACGCAGCAGTCACTATATACCTATTATAACGATATGTGTCGAAATTACTACAAAAATATTAACGCAATGTACTCGCAATATAATGCAAGAGGGGTCGGTCCCGCTGGTGGTGTTGGTAGCTACCGAGAAACTAATCCTCCAACGGTCAACACATCAAATCCCTCTAGTTCAAGTTACAACCGTGAAACGCTTCATACCACAAATACAAAATTTCCCAATGTGAACATGTTCCCTCTGGCAGCAATGCAGCAGCAGATTAATAAGGTTGGAGGTTACATCACCCTAATGCCCGATGGGTACCTTACCATAATCAGCGTGCTGATAAAAATACATTTGTAACTTACGCGGGAAAACATTTTCCCACGTCATCGCATACAACAAACACGCCTAGTCTTGATAAGGCATCAACCCAGGAAAGCCATTTGGCAGGGAACCCTACAAACATGAAAACGCAGAATGGAGGCAATCACAAGTTTATTCTTCCAAGATCCGGTGGAAGTAGTCAAGCATCCATGACAGGAAAATATACACAAGCTGCATCCAACATGGCCGTTAAAGAAACAAGCGTTGTTTTAGACAAACTAAGAATCGGCAAGCCATTGAAGGCTAGTACTCCAAAGAGGAGTTCGCAAAAAGACAATAAATTCCTGGAGGTGAGTGGTGGTTCCATGACGTTGTCTTCAGTAAAACGCAGAAGTGACGTCACAACTGATAACAGCGGTAAAACTGACGCTCCTACACATAACGGTAATGGTGGTAAAACTGAGACACCCAAATACAATTGTAACAGTAGCAAAACTGACGCATTTCACTGTGATGATAACAGCATAATTGACACATCTCAGTGTAATGATAACTGCACGTCAAATCCAGAAGACGGAAACACTCTTGGTCTCGTTTACGCTTTCAAAGAAAAGCCATGTGATGAATTTAAACGAAACCTAATGAAAATAATATCGTTCAATCTGCAAAGAGTAATATTGACCAGGATATAAAGACCAATGCCGCCCAAGCTTTAAAACCAATATCGACCAGGCTCAAAAAACCAATATCGACCAGGATCAAAAAGGCGATATCGACCAGACTGCAAAAGCACCAGGCATAGATCTTTCAAAATCGGACAAGATGGTAAAGCAAGGAAAAGATAAATGGTTAGTCGTTGATCAAAAGAAACCGAACATTGCAGAGACAACCCAGGATGGCTCACAACAAAGTCGTTTTAAATCTGACATCCATCAATTTGGTACAGACACAGAGGGCGACATCCTGCACCTGTATGACCATGCTTATACTAAAACACCGGATAGCTCTCCTTGTAAAGCGGGGACTTCACAAATTCGTAATCGTGATGATCATACATCAGTCTGTGGCGATCAGATAAATCAACAAGTTCCGGTGTACGCAGTTACATATGGCAACAAATTGTTGTTGTTATCTGCAAATAAAATAGACAGTAACAAAATGTCACCTAATGCATGTCAATCAGATTCGGTTTTGCAACCAACTAGTAAACTGGCTTCTCCGGGCAAGAGACAAGTGAAAGTTTCTACAACTAGAAAGAAACGTGTGACTAAACATACTTATAAAAAGCCTGCGTTTAAAGGGATATCGAGAAAACGCGTGAACTTCGCAAAACATTTATATCTTGGGCGTTCAAGCCGCAAGTCTGAAACTGAAGTCAACATGCAGGAAAAGAAAATCTCTACTCCTAGGTACATGTGTGCCGTATGCATCTGTATTGACAAAAATGATCTGAATTCCCTATCATACACCGTCAGCACTCTATCAAAACAGTAACTGGTAACGTCACAGATTCGTCCCAAAAGGAAAATTCCTTTTATAAAGCTCGCTTAACATACGATTTGGAATTTGGTGATTTGAAGCATTTAGAGACGGAATGTTTAAAGACTGGTTTCTATCACATCGCAGAGAAGTGTTCTGTCGGCGGAGATGTCAACAGATCCGTCGAGGCGGCGACCCTCGTTCCATATCCAGCAGATATCGACGATTTACCGGAAGATAGTTCCTGGATCGCCATTGGTGAAATGCACACAATATTCGACTCCGTCTTGCCAAAAGTACCTTCTGGGGACTTACAGTCGTTGTTGAAATCGGTCTTACGAAGGATTCTTTTCTTTCTGGTTCAATGTACTTTATCAATGAAAAATATCGACCCAAACGGGATGCAAGAATATGGTACGACAAACATTTCGACTATTTTACTAAAAAGTACTGTCGTTCTAAGAGAGTGAATTCAGGGTCCATCAACAAAGAAAAAATATTCAGTGTATAGATGTTCAGTGAAAATGTACATTTCTTAAATATGGTAGAGTGAGCTTGTAGGTATCATTGTTGTCTTGTTGTACGAAAATATTCAATCACAAGTGAAGTTGGTTCTGTATTGCAACTTACTATGTGGAATAATTGTCTATTATATCAGTGGCTTTATCGTGACATTTTATTTCCTTAACAACCAACTTAAAGTCTTGGGCAAGAATGTGTGATCAACACAAAGAACTCTTGTGTTTTACCATATTTGTGGTTAAAAACATTACTAACAACATAACTGTATACTTTAAAAGAACTGATCCGTCTGTGTTCCTGTCCATATTCAATGTTTTATTTTGGCCATGAGCCGTTGTCACTGGTTTTTTTTTTTTTTTTTTTTTTTTTTTTTTTTTTTTTTTTTTTTTTTTTTTTTTTGCATATATTCATTACATTTTAATGTTAAAAACATGCATGTTATTGTTTCAAGTATTTTGTCCATAATGTATGTTATTGTTTCAAGTATTTTGTCCATAATGTATGTTATTGTTTCAAGTATCTTGTTTATAATGATTACAGTAAATATTTTTAGTTTTCGGAATTCCGTCCCAGTTATTCAGTTTTTAAGAGTATAAAAATATGTGATTGTTTTAATTAGACAAACATACATATCTATATATGTTTTAAAATGTCCTGTGATTTTATTATTGTTATTATGTTGGAGTTTACAGTAGGATTAAATCCACTAATTGAAAGAATTAATGATCTTTGTTGTTTCAAGTTAAGATGGGTGGCTTCATTACAAGTAAGACACTTAAACAAATGAAAGTCAAACCATGTACCCCCACCCATACATAACTTCTGGGGTCATTGTGGACAACGGGACATCTCCCCATCATCAATAAAAAGGGTCACTGATGACAAGGCATGTAAATGTATGTGTCTGCTTGTCAATATTCTCACACCGATTGCTAGAATAACAGGATCAGAATGGTGTGCAATACCTAAATCCACCTTAAAAATCTAGAACAAAGAAAAAAATAACTAACACATAATTTTAATGAAATGTATGCATTATTTGCCCAGCCTACGTTTAACCTAACTTGTCAGTTTCAAAGTTTTTACTTTGCTTATGGTTTGTGATTTGGACAGGTTTGTTTTTGATTGCATCATAAAATTATACAGAACAAATATTATTTATTTGCAAGAGCTGAACCAGCACATTCTATAATTGCATGCCTGTCTGATCTGGTATTTCTAGCAGACAAGTCTAACAAGCATTAGATATTACATCCATTTTACAACTTTCAAAAAGATTACTGCAAAGTTTATAATAAGGACACCTGTCCATTATGATGGGAAAATCAATATCCTTTATTGATTGAAATTTACAATGGATCTTGTGCTAAGGAAGTTCAGAAAAGCCTAATAAATTAATCTCCTTGTTGTTCACTCAGAAGTTAGGGTGTCTACTTGCCAACATGCATTAAAGACTGCATAGTGAGAATGAGATGAGTTGAATTGATTAATGGGGTTTAATGTCCAATTCAAGATAATTTCACTTATATTGAGACGTCGCTAGCTATAGGCGGAGATGCAGAAATTTTGCCTGTGCCTTGCACTGATGGCATTATACAGCAGGGTTCTTTATGGTGCCACACTAACATAACATGGGGCCTCTTTTTTTAGTTCACATCCAAAAGAACTGTGACTTTAATTAAGTAATGCAGAGTGCTTGGCAAAAGAACAGTCACTACCCACTTTCAAGTCTTTGGTCAGACCCAGTCAGGGTTCGAGGCCTGGCTGGTTCTAGTAAAATTACATACCATTATCTATCTGGGAAAGAGTGGCTCAAATGGGATATCTAATGAGAAGTTCCCAAAATATAAAATATTATAGAGCAAAACACTAAACCTAATTTTACATAAACTTTTATTATATAAATATCTGTGTGAAACAGATGACATTCTTTTGTATATAACATATGTAAATTCATAATGGTTATACCATTTCTGTTGGTAAAAACAATAATTAAACAAAACACAATATTATGTGTGTATAACTCTTAAGTAGACTTAAAATACAGCCAGTCCAGGTTTGGAACATTTTCCAAACAAAATGAAAACCTACTATTAATGAAAAAGCAAAATAAATGAAAATATGTTAATTATTTCTAAATTTACAGAACAAGGACTTGACATACACCAAAGTCTACATTTACAACAAAAAACATGATACTATTGCCTTATCTTAAAATCAAATATAACAAAACTGCACTTAGACAAAGTTATAAAAAATGTTTATTCTCCAAACTACCTCCAAGAAAAACTCCGACATCAATTTATATGAAATTTGACATATAGTGTATAAAATATGAAATGGTTAACCTAGTCTAGTCTTCTTTACTCTAGATTTCTAAATTTTACTAAAAATCTTTGAAAAAAACTATTTTTTTCACACAGCACTACTGAGATACAACACATACAATACAAGTATTACTGTAAACCAACTTTTATTCACTTGCGACTAACTTTTGCATAATTCCTGAGGACAAAATAATCACAAAAACTGATCGCAGCAAACTAATTTTTATAATGGTATTATTTATAAGAAAAATTTAGCCTAGTTCATATCGCGAAAATTTAACAGTTGTCAAATTGTTTTGTTAAGAGAATCACCACGAATAAAAGTTGGTTGACAATATCAATTTGCTAATAAAACAATAGATGTAGAGAAATGATTTAAACCAAACTCTGGTCAGTAAACCAATTTTTATTTGCAGCTACGAACTTTCCTGATTTTTTAATTCAAACTACAAACTGTCATGACTTATAATAACTGAAATAATATATAAATATAGCCTTATATATGATTAATATGAAATGTTCATGTTTGTTGTGATCTATATCATTGTGATTTTACCCTCCTTGTAACACATGGAGAAGTGGATAGCGTGCAAATAAATATAGTTTTACACTATATTCAATGGTGGGTTAGATATTATGATAAATGGAAATGGAAAAATGTCATTGATTGAAATGAAATTTAAATGCATGTTCAACGTGCTGCCTGTCACTCTCTTGTCGAATCAAGTATAACTGTCCTTCGTAATACATTTATATGTCTATCAGATGTTTAATTCATTTTACACTGATCTCTATCCGAGATGATGGCAGTTTCACACCATTTAACACTTCTAATTTTAATACCAGGACTGCCACCTTTTCATGGTTTTTCAGACATCTAGATATATCCACTGCTGCTTTATAGGGTAAACTTGAGCATTCTGTTCAATCATCAATGTAAGGTAACCAAAATGACTGAAAAATAAATCAAATAATCAAAAGGTGTGAGTTAAATCTCCATAATATTTCAATGACTAGTTTTCAGTGGGTATAATAAAGTTAAATAGAAGTCTTTACACTCGTATCAATGTGTGACACATTAAATAGAGATTTGCATTTATTTTTTATAATAGATTGCAGATTGAGGCTATTGATTCATATTACAGATTGACTTGACCAAAAATTATCAAAATTAATATTTTGTTGTTGTGTTGATTCAAATATATTATTACTATGTCAAACTTCATTGAATTCAGTTTAGTCCATATAATGCTATGTCTCTGAATGGACAAAGGGAAACAACTCCACAACTGCTGTATCTGTTTTATGATAATTTAAGAAAAATTGCAGTTAACTTGCACTAACAAGCTGCAAAAAATAGGGCATGTAATCAGACATTAAACAATTTTCGTCATGCTGTAGAGCAAAATGTACATATTTCTTTCTGTTTATTAATACATTCATTATTTTTCTAAAATCCATTATTTTTCTAAATATTAATTATGGTATTCTACCACACAACTGATCTGTAATTTTTTTTCCCTGCCCTTCCCTCCCTTTTTCAGTTTTTTTTTTCTTCTGTTTTTATGTTTTAAATAGAAATTGAATGAAAGTCAAGCATGCACTCGATCATAAACCACGTAACCTCTTTAAATTTCAATTCCGGAAAATTAATATTCACAGAAGCTATATTTACCATATTTGTACAAGAGGTTGCTAACATCATATATTTAGGATCAAACTGTACACATTGGACTGGTCCAGGATGATCACAGTTTAATACAGCTACTTTACAACCTGTGTCTGTATTCCAACAATGAATTCTTCCATCAGTTGAACCTGTAAAATTAAAACAATCTAAACTTATATTGAAAAGTATAAAAATCTGAATTAATATTGAAAACTAAAAAAATACAAATTAACACTGAAAACTGTATAAACTTTGCAACAAAAAAAAAAAAAAAATATATATATACACATATTTCCCTTTTCTAGATCATATAGTTCAGAAAGTTTTGCTGCAAGAATAGTTATGATACATGCACACAATGACATTTAAAAATTAAATTATTTCAAGTTTTGTATGTGTTGATACAGATAACATATAATCAGATTACAAGGGACTCACCTGAGAAAACAAACTGTGAATCAGGACTAAAGGAAGCTTCTAAACCAATACCTTTATTATTTGCTATACCCTGTAAAAATAGAAACAATAAAAATCCAAGAAAAAAACATCTTTCATTCAGTAAGGTGAGTGATAAAGTGTTAGACCTCAAACCTGACCAACTAACCAAAGTTTCTGAGTCTTTCAGAGCTGGGGTTGTACCAATTAGACATGTGAAAACATTCTAATAAACTGTGGTTGCTCTTTTTTTAACTTCGCACATATTTTTGTTCTGGTGTGTTTTAAGTTTCCATGCACAAATTATTCAGCTCTAAAGTTCTATTTTTTATATTCTTTACCAAGGAACTTTACAGATTGCTCAATATTGAGCATGTAATCAAGTGGTTTATTAATGATAATGGAAAATATGATAAGACATTTATGTGATTATATGGACCTGACAAAGCTAACACAATTTTAACCAGGTCTGTATAAGCACACACATGACAGATGACTAGCCACGCCCACAATTTTCTGAGAAAGAGCCAGCATGCTTGAATTACACGCAAAAAGAATGAAAACTCTGTCTGAATTGTGCCATTTAAAGACTTGGCCGATGATACGTCAATTAGCACATGTATATCAAAAGACATTAATAGTTCAAATATGTAGCACATAAAATCAAAATTTCTTGGTTATTTATCCTGTGTCAAAATTCCTCCTCAACATTTTCTGAGGTGTGTAGAACTATTAAAATAAGCATTTTCCATCTCCTTCCTTGTATTGGCAGGGATCTTTTTCAAAGGCAACTTTATCTAGTTTCAATCTCAATTAGAAGTGTACATGTTTACCCAAGTAATGAGCACTTGCACATAATCAACTGAATCTCTACATATTAATGTAAACAATTCAAAAATGAAACTAGAAACTCCAGGCATTGAACATAATTGAAAATGAAAACAGAATGGTAGTAATTTTGATTTACATGTATATGACCTTTTGCACATTCTATTTTCCCAATTATATCAGGTTTTGTTTATGTATTTTTTATATTTTTTTAAATTTCTTTTAATTTTTACATAGGTTTAACTCTGAAATAAGATTAATACTTGGTTTTAGATACCTACCATAAATGTCTGAAGGGGATTTCCCTGGAAAGCATCAATGAGTCTCACAATCTGACCATTGGTGGATATAAGAATAAGTTTACCATCTGGGCTAAATTTCATACCTGTCCAATCACAATCCTTGTCTTGTGTTAATTTGAAATTAGCAAACGGTCCCTGAAATAAGGATGATAAAATTAGATACACAATCAGTGCACTGTTTCAAAGAAGTCAGCAAGGTGACAACAGTTGTCTGTTACTTGTTTGGATTTGAAGTTCATTGCTTACTTCTATTTAGTTTATGTTTTGCAATACTTGCTGCTTACTTTAAGAAATTTGTCTTCTACTTGAAAATTTACCAAAAGGGCTGCACAATTTACCTGGAATGTTTTTATTTATATACATTCAGTTAAATTTACCGTAATATCTTATCATCATCTAGTGTAAATATGTTTTTTGATTGGTCAGACATAATCATGTACTGTCCTTATACATTTGTAACCTTATACAGTTGACTCTCGTTATCTCGAACTCGACGGGGAAATGCAAAAAGTTCGACTTATCCGGAGTTCGAGATAACCGATGTTAAAAACGACAACAAAAGGGAAGTAACTCGTACACGCCTACCGGAAGTCGCTTCCGGTTTTATCTTGTCAAACTGTATATTGCCGTTTTCTCCTATATCGTATGTATTCAAACATGATATATAAAAAACTGCATTATTTATTATTTGTATTTATAGTTGAGAATGTAGTATATAAAATATCGGGAGATTATCTGTTACTTGTTATTAGCCGACAAATAGTGGAGTCGGCTTTGGTCTCCATACCAGTTTCGCTTTGTGTACTTTAATCACCTCAAGCTTCCGGTTGTATTGAGTAATGTTCACAAAACACGCTTTCGGAAGCCATGTTCAGCTTGGCAGTAATTATAACACCTGATAATCACCTGGATGGTTTAATTGCTTATGCAAGGGATAATAATTAAGGGCTTAAGGAAATTGGGAGGTCAGTGCAATGTTGTAATTTTAAAATCAACACGAGGCCGACAGTCAAATATTTTATTTGTGTCGGAATGTGTTTTTTTTAACAAAAAATCTGTAGGCGCTGACAAATTTGATTTCTCAAAAGTTTTTGTTCGAGTTAACAAATTTAATTTTCCTAAATATTTTGTTCGAGTTAACGAGTGTAATTTTCCTAGGATTTTCATTCAAGGGGACGAAAATATTGTTCGACATATCCGATAATTCGAGATAACCGGTGTTATTTTGGTTTAATAAAGAACAACTCTGTTCGGACTTTTTAAAAAAGTTCGAGATATCCGGTAGTTCGAGATATCCGAGTTCGAGATAACGAGATTCAACTGTAACTGTAAATAATAACATCAGGAGTCCATCTGATACAATATATAGTGCAGCATTTGCTTCATGTAACTGTGTGCATTCCTTGTAAAGTTTGTATCAACATGCAAAACAAAGTACATAAATATGAAAGGAAAAACTTCATTCAACTTGTAAAATAAACATGACAAAGCTTCTTACCCTGTCAAAGGACCGGAGATCATAAAGCTTAACACATTCTGAATTTATACCAGCAGCAAATATTAAACCTTCAGGATCAAATGCTGCTACAGGCCTGCCTGGTAAATGCATTAAACCCTGAAATTGAAAATAAAGCAAAATCTAAGTCGATCAAGCCAGAATTTTCACAAAAACTTTGATTGTCACTCATTTCAGTTTTATTTCACTTATATAGACGTCACCAGCTACAAGTGATATTATTGAAAATTACACTAAGAAACAGGCTTATGAAAATGAACAGTGTAGGATGAAATTTATTCTGCCCTTTTTACACCAAAGGAACCTTACATGACAATTTCATGACCAATTTAGCCAAAGGTCTTATGAACCATGCATGTATCATAACATCTCTGAATGTTATTACTTTTAAGATGTTCCGAGAGACTAAGAAAAGATCTACACATTTTTTTTTAATTATTTTTAGCCAAGTGTACTTTAATATCAATTTGGTCATAAAATTTGGTAAACCTTGCTACATCAAAATAACTTTCAAGGTCATCATTTTTAGTGTCTTCTTTTTGGCTTACTGTTAGAACCTGCATTCATAGCATCTGAGGGGGGTATGTAACTGGGCAGTGATAACATGTATGAGAGATATGTATAAATTTGGAAAAACCCATACTTATACTTTCTTTTTGAAGTTTGGAATGATTTTAACTGAATTTCTCATACAAGCCATATTGGTAATGGTAAATCTACCTCACCTTAATCGTTATGTTAATCAATACTACTGTACCTGACAATTTTGTGACCTCAGGTCCCATATTCTGATAGTTTTATCCAGCGATCCTGATAAAAATGAGTCGTTGACTGGTGACATATTCAAAGTAACAACTCTGAAAGAAAAAATAAGCACCAAATATCTATTTAGCTGATTTACAAGGTACCGTATTCCTGATATTTGCTGATGAAACCATCAAATTTGTTTTATAGAATATAGTTTTCTTTAACTACCTTCACATAAATATTGGGTGAAGAATAAATATAGTTCTCAAGTTGAATGTGTATTTGCAAAGTGGCATACATCCATTCACCAATGTATTGTCATTGGAAATGTAATTACAAGGTAATCAATATGTAATTGTACAAAATACTGGAACTAAATCTCCAAGCATAGATAGACTGATGACTTAAACTGATCAGTCTACCTGGACAGGTAAAAAAACAACTTGCTACAATAACACACCAGGTAACTCACAATCCAATTATACATACTAGAAGTGAAAACAAGTCACAGGACAGCATCGTTTTAAAACTTGACCTATATGTTTTCACATACAACACAAATACTAAGGAGTTTCATTAACTTGATGTGCATACATTCAGGATGTTTTAGTAAATTTAAACTACAAAGGATGATAATGATAGTGGTGGCCAAATAATAAATAATAAGTTTCAGTGGCTATCTAATTTTTTTTAATTCCAGCTAGCAAAGTTCTACTAAACAAAAATATGTGATAAAGATTTATTTCAATTTTAAGAGGTATCAAAAAATTAAATAAAACTTACTTTTTAGTATGTCCAGGAAAATATCTGATATATTTGTTGTCATGTAGAGACAGGTATCGAATTGTATCTAAAATATAAAATGTTACAATAAATACAAAAATTTTATCATGTAAATTTATCATCATTTATCAAATAACCAATATGTATTTTATAGTTGGGATTGTGATAAAAAAAAAACCAAAATAACTGCATCTAACTAGCATGCAGGCATCTAAGAAATATCTTTTAGACACAAATATCTCACTATACGAATATGTAAAAAGCTCTACTTTCTTTGCTCAGTCTGTTTCAATCGCTTGTGGATGTAAGTGTCACCCGTAGCGGCCACAGGTTAAAAGTTAGTTAAAGTCTGCCCCGAGCTATTAGGCCCATCAGGCCGGAGCTTATCCCGGTTTCGGTGGCGTTAAGCGACTGAGAGTACAAGACTCTCCCCTGAATGGGACCCCGGTCCATCGCAGGGTTAACCCCCAGCATTTTGCTGGTACTCATTTATTTTTCAGCTGAGTGAACTGGAACAACGTGAAATTAAGTGTCTTGCTCAAGGACACAACACATCGCCCGGTCCAGGGATCGAACCCACGACCTTCGAATCATGAGTCCAACGCCTTAACCACTAGGCCACGCGCTTCCACAGGTGGCCTACTCTTTTTTTTTAACTCTACGGGGATGTCCTTAGCATGCACTAAGACATGGGACCTCAGTTTTGAGTCTCAGCTGGAAGACTATTCTAGTATCAACCTTTTTAAATTTCTAGTAAGTAGTATGGGTAGGAGATGAAAATCATCTCAGAAAATTTCCAAGTCCCGAGTGCAGTTCGAACCCACAACCCTCGACTTCAAAAGCCAGTGACAGTAACACTCTGCAATGTCCGCCCAAATTTCCTGACAAGAGCAAGTTTATAAATCTCTAGTGATTGATCTAAGAACAAGTCTTTGTATGCATGTGATGTACAAGTGTGTCTTATATTGGCACACACTCGTGGCAATTTTAAGATGCTAGCTCATGGAGTCAGTATGCTGCAGACAAGCATACCACTCCTCCAGTTACATTATACCGACATCAAGTGAACCAGTTGATACTCTGTCCTCTTACAACCAAGTGCCAGACAAGAAAGCAGTATTGCAAATTTAAGTCTTTTATATGACCTAGACAGTGTTTAAACCCAAAACCTGTTGATTTGAGGTAGATGCTCTACCACTGATTCAGCGATGTGGTTGCTTGATTTTGTGCATTTGTCATAAATGATTCAATTCACATATGCTTGCTCATGTAGTGACCTAGCGGTAATATATAAATGAAACACTTACCATCAACTTTTGTTGAACTGTGAAGTGCAGTGTTAACTGCATGAGTATAACATATCATATCCACTCCATACTTCTTGCTGTTTAAAGTTTTCTTTGGTCTGAAAATAAATAATGCAAGTCTAATACATTCATCAGCATCAACAACTGAACATAACTTATCTTTGTACTTTTTAACACAAGCTTTAAATTTTTCTACCATTATGTTTTGGTTTCACTTTTGCAGCTGGGTACCAGAAGGCAGAGGTCAATAAAATATTTCATCTTTATGTTGATCACCAAGTCCACAAAATGAACACAGAAAATATTCAACTTTCAACAGAACATAAGACCCATCATTCATTGTACCTATTAACACATGCTTTAAATATTTTTACCATTGTTTTCATTTCAATTTTGCGGGTAGGTACCAGAGGCTAATTAAGTTTTTCCTCTTTATGTTAAAACTGAAAGTCCACCAAGTGAACACTGGCCACTGCGATTTTCTTGTATTCTATGGCACATTGGTAATTCTGCTACATTTATTAAATGCTATTTCATTACCTTGCCACATGGAGTCTTGATTTTTGGGGTGTGACCATATGCACCAGGAGTGCAGCTGACAGAGGCCATCAGATTTTCAACAAGGTCATGAAATCTGGTAACTTGAGTCCAGCTTGCTTTTGAATTTTTTGGGATGGAGAATTTTTATACGAAGTGGTTATTGCCCTGTATGTGTCAATAACAAATGTGTTATTACCACATATTTTTTATACCTGTATTTTATAATATACATGTACACTGGCTTTATAAGTTTATGATTGTCAATAAATACATCAGTTTGGTGATAATTAAAGTATAAATAAAAGAAATTTGTCATATTTGGGTCACATAATAGATTAGTTTGATCAAAAACGTCAATACGTTTTAGATCCGCCATTTTGTTTCACCATACGGTGGGATAATTTTTGCAGTTGAACATGATTTTAGATCAGTCATCAATCATTTAATTTGATTTAGACAGCACTTTTGGGGGCAGAATATCAATAAAATTTTGATTTAATTCTAAATAATATTATTTAATCCTGTTCAATCAATGTATGTAATGGTACATACAGGTTATATGGATATGAAAATATGTGGTAATAACATCAGTTTTATTTATTTCAAATAATCCAAACAGCTCGGTTTTAGAAATACAAGCTGCTGAAACCTGCTGGTGTGGACCAACATAGAACCTGAGACTGATATCACAAGATCCAAATTCCAGAAGACTTAATCTATAGCTGATGATGTCTTGATATAAACAAAATCACATGCAACAGACACAAATTGATTTATTGATTGAATGTGGTTTTACATCCCAGTCAAGAATATTTCACTTTTATTGAGATGTCATCAGCTATAGCTGTAGTGGCAGAAAGTTTGATCTTTGCAGTGCACTCAGAGCAATGTGCGGGTAAGGTTCCTCAACGTGTCACAGGGCATGTTTTTACGGTCTCTTCTGAAGGACCCAGCGACTTTCATTTCTAATTACCGAGTGCTTGGCAAGAAAGAGTCGCTACCTATTTTCAAGTCTTGGTCAGACGAGCGACATTTAATACTGTATTAAATGTCGCTGGTCAGATCCTGGCTGGTGTTCAAACCCGCGACCTCCCACATAGGAAACCTGCACTCTACAACTGGATGCAAAGTCCAAAATAAATAATCCACTGCATACCGACAAACACGCTCACTGCACACCATCAGTAGTTGAAGGGTTCGATTTGAATGGATGCTGTAAATAAAATTTATGAGGAGCCACCCACCCCAATAAAGATCACAGCAAGGACCCAAGATAGTCTTAGTAGCAGAGGGACTACATATGGATTGAATGTATTGATTGAAAGCACACAAGTTTATTTCTTTTCAGTCTGAACATTTGAGATCCATAATTTTTCATATTTTTGTTTTTATCCATAATTTTGTGATCCACTTACGTTCCATTTATACAGTCATATATTACGATCGAATCATCATCACTGCTCGATATAAGTGTCTCCCCATTGGAAGAAAAGTCTATGCTATTTATTCTGTCTGTATTTTCTCTGAAAATCTTAGCAACTCTAAAATTCCGAACAACATTGTCAGTGAGCTTCATCTTGACAAAACCGCCGCATGAAATCAAGTAAACAGGTTATCGGAGATAAACGTAAGTAATTGCCCTTTTTTAATAAAGAGCGAGAACCCGGGCACCTGTCTATATCCTAGCGTCGCTTGTATCACGTAAAATCCGTGCAGTGCAACAACTTTGATCTGCCTATCTGAACTGATTTTTGAAATGTGTATGCTGATTGACCTTTCATTTTAAACTATTTCGCAATAAATTTGACTAAAATAAAACATCACAATTTATATCAAAGGATAAAATATCAAATTAAACACAAAATAATCAAAATTGAACTTGAGAAAATTCATGATGTCTGACCGTGATGCAACTGTTTTGGCTTGACCAGTTAGTGGGGGTATAAAATGTGTAGGCGGGCTGGCTACAGCCCAATTTTCATTGATCTATATTTTAATAAACACCCATTGGATTTCTAAAATATTTTCACATGATATCCGGAAAGACCTATATTTTTATTATATATTTTTGATTAAAACAATGTAATATTTTTTAAGTTATTGTAATTTTCCAATCTGCCAAAATCATCCCAGGAAGGCAAAATTTTACAACCCATATCAATTCGATTTCTATAATTTTTCACATTTTATACCCCTTCACTGTTTTATCATTGACTTGTATTGTTTCATGTTTTTTGTTTGTGTTGGCCATGCTAGTGCATGTTTTTTCAGTTGCCAAACTCCATCTTCTGTATCAGCGACATTTAATACAGTATTAAATGTCGCTGTCTATATTCTTAAATTTACTATCAGCGACATTTAATACAGTATTAAATGTCGCTGTCTATATTCTTAAATTTACTGAAATCTTGAAAATTTGAAGTATACACAATTTTCATAGTTATTAACGTGTTTAGGAATCTTAGGCGTAGTGCTGAGGACCAGTTCAAGATTATATAAAAGAGATTAGACATCGTTTGTATTTTATTAGATTTGTTGAATTTATATGCAGTGCCATAAAAACTAGCTAAAGAAAATTCTAGTTAAGGTGGAATGGTTGTGAAACTGGCCCTCGATTCACGATCATTCCTCAAAGATTTTCCTTAACTTAAATCTTGCAAATTTTCAAATCTTTATACTGATTATGTTAATTTTCAAGATATTGAGGAATTTAAGGTGTCAATTTAATGATCACTTCTAGATTAAAACATTTGCATTAGTTTTGACAAAAATATTCACCAGTAGTTTCAAAAAGAGATTACAAAAATTTGCTGAATTTAAGTTAAGGAAAATCTTACCTAAGGAATGATTGTGAAACCGGGGCCAGGCCCTTGATTCACGATCATTCCTTAAAGATTTTCTTTAAATTAAATTTAGTAAATTATGACAATCTTTTTTGAAACAACAAATACACATTTTGATAAAACTAATTACAAGTTTCAGAAGTGAACTTCAAAATGACAGATTAAATTCCTCGGTATATTAAAAATTTACAAAATGATTAAGATTTCAAATTTGCCAGATTTGGTTAAATAAAATCTTAGTTCTGAAGAAATGTTTGTGAAACCTGGCACTATTAACTTGAATTAAATCGTCAAAGACAGGATTCGAACCTGTGCGGGGAGACCCCAATGGATTTCTAGTTCATCATCTTAACCACGACAACTTTTTCTCGAACGGTGTGGGCGGTTTATGATTATTATAAATGCGTTAACGTCCTGATTGAACATTTCATAATGACTGACTATATGGACTTTCGGATAAATGACCCATTGGTCCTGAACTGCTCACCTGAAGTAATTATAACTCATAGAAAACTATTTAATATCCCTTTAAGAAACATTTAAAGGTGAAGAGTATTATCCTAGTTTCTTCACTCAGGTACTAAAATTACACAATTCAAACATTACATTGGATTTCTCCTCCAATGGCAGTTTCGAAGACATGTTTGTTTTTTTATTTTACTTACTATGACCCAGTGACATACTTGTGGTCACTATGGGGATGCCACACATTTAAACGTAAAAGCATTGTCATAAGGATGCTTCCTAGCAAATTAAGTTGAATTTTAATAATTGGTTTCAGCAAAAAAGTTGCCCGAGTGAAAGTTTAAGTAGGGACAGCGGACCGTACAATAAAGAAGAATAAGATGACAGTAATTGATCATTTGCGTCTCAATTAAAATACAGAGATAAAATAACGTTTTTACACACACACACACACACACATACACACACACACATGATAATTTGTATGGTTTTGGAGACATGACAATCAAACAGTCAGATGGCAGTAAATATGTTTAATTAAGTAGTTATTACCAGAAAGTTTATCCTGCATAACAACGCACTTGGGACGAGAACCATTATATTGTTAACTCTGACGTTTTATTGAATACTTTTAATTAAGATTTGATAATCTTGAGTTTTAAGGTCTCGTCCGACATCCACAGCTTTCATTTGTTTTGTGAATTCTCGGTCAGACACGGTGTTAAAATATTCTGAAGAATAAAATGTTGCTAATATATGTACTTTCATGGTTTGGGTCAACCACAATTTGAAAAAGTTCTTTTGGCGAGGCGTTATAATTAAAGTTCCTTCTCACGGTGGGAATGTTACACATAAAATGTCATAATTAGGTAATTGCTTTTTTACAAATGTCTCGAAAACTTCATCTATTGCTGGTTATGACTCGATGTAAGTGAACTAATTTTGAATAGGACTAACATTGGTACATAGAACCAAACAATGTAATGCATGTGACAATTGAACCATAAAAAACTCCTGGAAATGACATATGAGTAATGCTGACTTTCTGACGATGACATTTAAAACAGCAATACGGGCGGTTGCTATCTGGAACAAACAATCTGACCAACAGCCACTTGACCGCTGATTGATCGAATGAAGGAATGAAGTTTCACGTTCTAGTCAAGAAAAGTTCACTTATATCGAGACATCACCAGCTATAAGTGAATTGGCTGATATTTTTACCTTTGCAATGCACTCATGGCAATTTGCAAGGAGGATTTTTTATGTGCCACGCCAAACGTGTCACGGGGCATAGGGTTTAAAGATCTCTTCAGAAAGACCCAATGACTTTCATGTCTAAATGCCGAGTGCTTGGCGAAAGAAGTCACTACTTTTTTTTCAAGCCTTGGTCAGACCAATGAGAACACACGGAACGAGCACACTACCAACTGAGCTACCGTAATGGTCCATTTTGTACTCAGGTCTTGTAATAAAGACATTAAACACAGAAAATTTGGCCATTGAACTAAATGAACCCTAAACAAGGACATAAAAAATGGACAGTATGAAAACTGTACAAAACATGCCTTCTGACATTGGCGTATTAAACAACCACTGAACAGGTACCAAACTGGCATGATCCAAGGGCATCTTAAACAGCCATCAGACAACTGTATACTAACATGAATAAACAAGCAACACAATGGCATGATTTACAGCAATCTTTTTATTAATGGAGCAAACAAGAGTACCAAAGAAAGCCACTGATTTTCTGCAAGAGAACTGACAAACATTTCTCAGCTGTGGCTACAAAGTCTTGGTAAGATCATATTTCTATAAATTTTCAATTCTACTAGCAATACATTGTGCATTTATTGAAACCATATGACCATGTGTTTGGCCATCTTTATAGCAACCATGTACACACCACAACAGAATAAATCTTTGAGCCACACAAGATATAACTCCAGACTTTGGATGGCACCAGCCATTATAATTAAATGATGTGTCCAGTGGTGTCGTTCAAGTAGTGTAACCACTACGGTAGCTCAGTGGTAGAATGTTCGTTTTGTATGTGGGTGATCAGGGTTCCAACCCCTGGCAGGGTCTGATCAAGACTTGAAAATTGGTAGTAACTGTTCTTTTACCAAGCATTCAGCCTTTAGAAATGAAAGTTATGTGGTCCTTTGAAAGATACCTTTAACACCCAATGTCCTGTGTCACAGCAGGTGGGGCATGCTTAAGAACCCTACCTGAACATACTGCAAAGGAAAAATTTCTGCCACTTGACCAATAGCTGGTGACATTTCAATATAAGTGAAATATTCTTGACTGCAACATAAACCCTATTCAATCAATCAATACCAATCAATCAATCAATCAATCAATCATTGTGATATAGTTCTAAAAATCTCAATTCTTAAACCCCGCTCGGACCACATGTGGGAAAGTGAATTTTCCTTGCCGTTGGCCTTTACTGATTCACCTGGTATCAGTATAATGGACTGGGGGAGTGGTAGGCTTGTATGCGATGTACTGACTCGGTGAGCTAGCACCTTAAATTCGGCCTGAGTGTGCGCTTGTACAAGGCAGACCACACAACACACTCACACTTCACATGCATACACGAAATTGTTCATAGATTAACCCATAGAGATTAATAAAATTGTTCTCGTCGCGAATAGCTGAAAAATTGCTGATGCGACGTTAAGCAACATTCAACCAATCAACCAACCAACCCAATTAAATTTAAATGTATGCAGGTAAATTTAATATCTGAATAAATACTAAGTCAATTTATAACAGAAAATTTTATTGAAACATAAATGTCCTCGCCAGTGATGGGGTATTATAGAAAAATATAATATATAATATCATATCGTAGTATAGACAAAGGTATGGTATGAAGACATTATATGTTAAGCATCATAATAATTATATGATGTATTATATTATACAGTAAAACATTGTCATAATTGTCAGTAGTGCCCTGCATAATGCCAGAAGTGTGTGTGTGTGTGTGTGTGTGTGTGTGTGTGTGTGTTTTTTGAAGTCCCAAATTAAAATTTAGCCTAATTTTATTTTAATCTCTTTATATGTTCAGGCGCTTATATATTAAAGCAAAAATCTGAATAAACAAACAATACTTGTAATACTTGTAAAATTCAATTTTGGACCATTAAATTTTCCAACCTTTTCCAAAGAATATCCCGAAAGTTTTTGTAAATGTAGAATCTGTAGATCTAACCCACAGTTCAATCTTAGACAACTGGCAGCATATACCGAATATTTACTAACACAGCAGCAGGAAACAAGATTTTTTTTTCTTTTATATGTCCTTGACCTTGAGCCCCGGACTTCTGGTATAAGTAAAGTCTTGATGTCCTGGACCTGGTACAAGTAAAATTGGAAGTCCTTGATCTAAAGCCCTGAACCCTGTACAAATATCATTTCAAGTCCTTGACCTGGTGGCCTGGATCTGGTACAAGTAAAATTGGAAGTCCTTGATCAAGAGCCCTGGACCCTGTATAATTCTAAGTACTTGGCCTAGAGCCCTGTAGACTGTACAAGCTTGACCAGGTGCCCTGGATCTAATATACCAGATAAGTAAAATTCTATGTCCCTGAACTAATGCCCTGGATCTGGTGTAGGTACAATTATAAGTCCTTGACCTGGTGCCCTGGACCTTGTACGATCAAATAAAATTATTCCAGGAACCAGATGAAATTTGGTGACAATATCACAAGAGCTCTGAACTTGGTGCAAGTAAAATTCCGATACCCTTGCCCTGGTGCCCTGAACAGGTAAAATTCTCCTAGGAGCCCTAATGACAATTGGTGACAATATCACAAGGTTTTACTGTATATAACAGATTAATAACATACATTGTATATATAGCAGTAATAACCAAACATGTTAGTATAATAAAATTATGTAATAAACATCCCTTTCTTATAATGAAGACACAGAAATATAATAAAACATTGCTGACCCCAATTTTATATAATACTTGGTATATATATATTAATATCAAAATCATCATGTAATGAACGATAAACATTACTGAACCTTAATTTTCTGTTATACTTGGTGCGCATATATAAACATTGAAATCATAATGTAATAAGTGATGAACATTGCTGAACCCCAATTTTATTTTATATTTGGTGTGCATGAATATGAAAATCATTATATTACAGTTTCTGTAAGCCTAAAGCTGTAACAAATGCAACTTGAATAATAATGTATATTTTGTTTTGTTGTTAAACAGATTTATTGCTAGATGTAGCATCTAAATACCTTGATATATTCTTCAGCCAAGGACAACTAAACTGTATAAATGACGATATCAATTGTCCATACTTCCAAAAATAGCATAAATATCACATACTCCATATGTAGTTTCCAAAGACACAATCACTATATTGTTATGCAAGTAAAAATCTATGATTTTAACATTTTGCAGTCTTAATATAATCATAACTATCTTATTGAGAAAAAAGTCTAGTTTTTGGTATAAAGCATCACTTTCAATGGAATTCAATCTCTGATTGACACTTGAATATTGCCATCACTTGCCTACTTGAGGCATATAATTTCCAATCTTTTAAAGATAACTTTTTTAACAACTTTTAAGCTTTAACAAGATTTTCTTTTCTAATACTTATAAATCTTTACAAAGCACATCTAAAACATTATAGGGGTTCCGTTGTTACTTTTTCGTTTTATGCAAAAGGAGACAACACAATTTTTTTTAAAAATATTTTGAAAATGCATAGAAATTTTTGAAAACGAACACATTGTAGTTAAGAATCTAAATTTCTACTTTTTCAGTATTTTTGAGTGGCTAGAATACATTTAAGTTATACTGTGAATTAGAAAATTAGATTTTTAAAACTGGTAAATAAAAGATTCCACACTGGAGTTTAATAGATGTCAGTTTTATTTAAAACACAAAACAAATCTATTATCTCCCTGTTATTATACAGGAAAATTAAAAATTATTTTATACAAAATCATTATCGTATCTCCTCCCTCCATGTTAAAAATCTAGGTCAATAAAATCAGATCTAATTTTTGTTCGGTTTAAAAAATCTTGGCACTCATAATTAAAAAACAAACTGCGTAGCACAAAATTACAACTCACCTCTTGTGAAACAATCTAACAGTATAACCGGTACGTAAAAGGCATTGTATAAATGACAATACATATAAAAACAGTATAGTAACACACAAATATACATCATACTAAATCATATATACATTGTATTAAATAGGGTCTATAAGTAATGTCTGGAATCTTTGATTTCATACCCAGGTATTAAAGTGTGCCTCGGAAAATTGGCACCAGAGAACCATGTTGCCATTGGTTACATCAAATTACCATTTGTTTTGAAACTAGCAAATCTAAAAACATGGTGATTCCTATATAACCCCTCAAACTAGTTTGCAGGGGGTATAATGAACTGTGAAGCAGTTCATCAGCTTTACCAGTTTTTAAATCTGGTTCATTACTTGATGACCCAAGGAAAAAAGATTCATTTTAAACAATTTTTAATCATACTAATCGTTCTTGAACCCAGAAATCATAAATTCATTGTGGTCACATGACAAGACTGACAGACCCTATAGACAAAATATTTTTTTTTTAAATCTCCCTGAAATTTAAATTATTCAGTATATCAGTGATATTGTAAATATCTATACATGTATTTAGACACTGTTAATCTTTATCAAAAGACTAGAGATTAATCTTCAATACCAAAAATAACATTACATTTACAAAATGGTAGATTGCATGCTTATCATGAACAATTATTGTAAGTTGGTTTGGAGAAATGTTTGAGAGACTTCTGAGAGATGAACTAACGAACATCTTCAAGTCTAACTGATCAAAACACCAGGAAGGATGGTTTAATTAGATTTCACAAAAAATTGTTTTATAAATTTAGGTAAGAGTTTGCATTAATTATGCATGATAACAACAGAGCTATCAGAAGAACAAATATTTTAGATCTGTCTCTCTAATCATAAAAAAGATGAACTGTTTTTTATGACAAAATCAAACGTTACACACAAACGTAAGCTTAATTAAAACAAAAAAAATCATATTTTATTCAACAATAATACAGAGCAAAAAGAAAGCACTGATACATACATAGCACAAATATGTATAACAAAATTTCAGTAGTCTATGTTCAACACAAGAATTAATGGCATAAGCAAGTAAGTAAGTGCTTAAAAAAAGAAAATGAATAAAAAATATACCACAGATTAGATACTAGTATATTCATTATTATAAGGATTTTTACCCATTTTACCTGAAACAGCTACAGCTGTTATTTGGTTATACACTCGTAGGTGGATTTAGAATTTTTGATGAGGTCTCTAATGCCGACAACAGTTCTTAACCTAGCTGCACAAACATCGCTGGAATTCACCATTAAGCCCTGATTTGCAAATCATTCGCTGTTCAAATTACTTACAGAAGAATTTCAAATTTAATTTTTTTTACTTCTCTCATTGCATTACATATAAACACACATAAAAGCAATTGCAATAATTTACTTTACTTGAAGCTTTGTGTAACTGATCTTGTTGGAAGACAATTATCATATGATTTTCAGTGTGAGCAATAGAGATGTCATTGATAGGAATTTGAATATTGATACATCAACTGAAAAATATATCGTAAATCGAAATATCGGAAACATGATTAAAATAGTTATTTTTTGTTAAATCGTTAATAGGCAAATTATTTCTCACCAATATTTGACATATCTGGTGTCATCTTAAATGTTTTTAATATTATATGCACTCTGCATTGTATGTCAGTTGGTGTTGAAATACCTTAAAATGGCAGGTTGTAATTATTAAAGAAATGAATTAATTTTCATTTTTATTCAATGTTTGATGTTAATGATGTCTGTTTGCAATCAAATTGATCAATATTCAAGATAAACTTTGTGAAACACACTTCAATTTATTATCTATTATAAATGTACTTCAAAAGCATATAAAAATCAAATATTGAATTTTTATGAAGATTCAAGATAATGCTAAATTTTACTTCCATTCATGATCTTCTATGTTGGGTTGTGTAACACACAATGTCTACTATAGTGACAGTAATGACATACCGGTAAATTATTGCAGTAGATTATTGGACTATTTAAATTCTACAGTTAGTGTTTTCATATGCTTATGAATGATAATAGGTAAACAAACATAATTTGAAATTGTTTGACTTGAACAAAATAACATTGATATTTTACAGATTAATTTAATTTTAAATCTTTTGAAGACTACTGAATGAAATTCTGATATCAAAAGACTTAAAAATATAATTGCTTTAATACATGTATATAATACAACAAAACATTTTCAGCAGTTTTAATGTTCGGCATGGAAATTTAAATTTTAAGCCATTTAATTTATAGTTCAGATTGTCTATTTTAAAGTCCCAGGTTCTGGACTTAGAAGAAATTTTAATCTCCAGGTTTATCCCTGTATGGTAACATGGACTCTTTTGGCTGTATACAGGGTTATTAGAGTATGTATGGTAAGTCTAAAACAATTCTACAGTAAAACCTCATTATAATGCTACAGTAAAACCTCATTATAATGCCCTAATTAACTTTGATTACCGCCACACTATTCTGAAGTCCAAAAATCCATTTCATCAAGGCTTTTCTTTATAAACCTCCACCAGATTGCAAAACACCTTAATATCATCAAAAGCTGACTGAACAAATGATGGCGATGAATTGAGGTTTACTGTGCTTTAAACAAATGCATTGTTTACCATGACAGTTCTTAGTTACTGAATGTATTACCACCCTAACTTCACACCCTAACTTCTGAATAAATGAAAAATACAATTTTACTGCTGGAATACAAGTACTTGGCCAAAAGAGTTGAGTAATGGTGTATAACATCCCAGTCAAACTTAGCAAAAAGAACAACTACAGTAAGATCATATTTATTTAAATAAATCTAATTCATGCTTTTTACAAAAATAAATATATTTGACTTTATAATACTATATGTATTCAATTAGTTTTAGAAACAAATTCAGACAGATCTATACTTAATTAAGTTCTTAATTACCGGTATCATGTTTTTATTTGCAAACCTCTGCTAACAAAATATACAAAAATTTAAAAATCTTATTTCATTCTATTCTCACAAAAAAAATCTACAATTTTTTTCATAAAAACCGTATTGCTCTGCTTCACTTTTATGAAAACATTTACAAAAAAACAAATAAAAATATAATCTAAGTTCTTGTGCTTAAAAACTATAGCTATAAACCAATGATACTTTGCATATAAATTAGGAATATCTCCTTATTCAGATCGAGGTGCTTTTGATATGTAATTCTTTAGGCAATCTAGGGTTTTTTCCAGTTTCATTTGATGACATATTTAACACATACATGTAAAACAGAAGCAGGATTCCCAGACTGTACAATTTTGATAAAAAGTTATAATCTGTGATGATCTGGACAACAGGTATGATGAAATAAGTTATTCCTTCAATTAATTCTTTACAAAACAATAAGATGATCTATGATCTTAATTCATCCTAACATTTCAATGAAGAATATTTCTGATTACATTTCATTGCTTATCAAAGAGGTTTTTTGGTGACACAGCCATTAAACAACCGTATGATCATTTTGGAAATAAGCCCTTATGAAAATTCTCATATACACTAATGGAATCATGGAACAGTTTTATGATAATGTGAGGTAAAAGTATTTCACCAGCTAAATAATACATTGTTTATTAAAATCATTCCTGAGAGACAGTTGTAATTCTTATGTATTGCAACTATACACCATCACTGTCACAAAGGTGAAATTCAATTTGAGTTTTTTGTTTTAATTTAAGAGTCTACAGTCCAAATCAGAGCTTATTATTAACAGTTTATTATCAATGATATAACACTAATTATACTGGCAAACACTCTTCAAACAGATGAATAAGATGTTTATAATTATCAGGGGAGATAATAACCACGGTCTGCAAAGATTAATGCAATTCTTACCTATTATATGCAAACATATCAGAGGTAACAAAAACTAAATATTGCAATTTGTTTATGAAGTCAGCTATAATGATATGGCATTGATTTTATAAAATGATGGTGGTTTTTTCTTAATGCACTTTTTAAAATTTTGGCGGATTTTTCAACAGTATTCTTCCACACTCCGTAATTTGATGATATTTATTAATGCCTGTTGGACATCAGAATCCATATGTCCCTGAAAAAACCAAAAACAAACAAATAATAATACAATAATGCTGTATGGTTGTGTTGTGTACCTGATAATTCATTTGAAATAACAAATCTGTGAGCTACTGCTCACTTAGTATATCCACCCTTTTAACTTTAACCATTGACCATAAATGTTGAAAAAATACACTGAGTAAAAAAAAGGAAGTAGAGGTCTTGCAGACTTGAGATCGGTGCTTGCAGCATGGGACCTCATATGAACTCGCATACAAAATTTTAAGTGTCCATGTTTAGTAGTTGCCGAGAAAACTTACGGAAATTCAGACAAACGGATGGACAAAAGTAAACCAGTATACCCCCTCCCTCTTCTTCGAAGCGGGGGTATAATAATTTTGCAAAAAAATTCAAAATACATGTGTATTATGTTTTTCTCTTTATGACACACAAATACAAACCCTAATAGAAACATGTTATTTCTATACATTGATACATCACCAGCTACATGAGTAGTATATAAAGGTATAAACTTTTGCAGTGCCACTATGACAATCTAACTGAGGTGATGTATTCTCAGAACTTTAATACTATGGCAACACATACTAAAGCTCCTGATATAGCTTTACAAGCCCATAAAAACATTATGCTTTTTATAATGTCATATAATTAGCTAAAGAACCAGTTTAAAGTGTAGCCTAGTCCAGAATCAAGCACCAGTGTCCCACATTTGCAGAGCAAACACTATACAAACTAAGCTACTCTAGTGTCACAGAGGTGTAGAAGGGAGCAATATATTACAGTATTACACACTAACGCCAAAAATGTTTTGACTATGTACATGATGTATTTGAATAGGAAAGGTGGCTGTTATTTAATTGTGTCCCAGTCAAGGGTAGAAACTACAATATAAAACAAGAAGCCTACCTGTACAGCACTTATAAGATGTGTTCTATATGTATTAACTACATCTCTGTTATGACGGTCCATTTCCTGAAACATAAAATCACAAATCTCCAATATCGATAATGATAATGCAGTAAAATTATGGATAAACATGGGTAAAATAGTTAACAATTTGCTAACAGGAACAAGTGTACACAGTCTCATCACATTCCACCCAACCATTTTTTAGACTATGCTGTTTACAAAAGTGTGGCAGAAAAATACGGAAGAAGAATAATAATAAAGGGTAAATCAATAAGTAACCCAAAGTAATAGTCGACTTAATTACTGAAATATGTGTAGAAGTATATCTGAAGTGTGGCTAATAATAATAGAATCTACATCTGGTTTGAAGGATACATACAAATCTTATCTTGAAGGTTCAGATTTGTTGCTTGTCCAACAATGTCCGACATGGGAGAACATCTTTCCTAACCCCTGACCCAAGCTCACACCTGAGAAATGAAAATCATGTTCAGATTTCAGATTTCTGTAATTATGGTACCCTGCTAATAAGAGACCACTAGTACAAAAAATATAATACTGGTACATAATGGATCAACAACATACTGTATAAGAAGAAACATTAGCGAGGAAAAATATTTGCTATTTTCACGATAACACTTGTACAGAGATATCTTCTCAGCAGAAATTTCTAATTTCCCTTGGTACACTTTCTTTACAGTTGGAACCCTGAACATTTCTTACCCGAAATATTTTAGAAGATCAAAACTGCGAAAGTTTTTTACCGCTAATGTTTCATCTTTTACAGTACTGCATTTATGATACCATGCAAATACGAGATCACTGGTACAAAATTTTGATAAACGTAGCCGGTAATACATTTACATGTATACCATGTATACATTATGTAATCAACAGTGTATCCAGTCTTGAGATCTTGTATTGTTATATATACATATACATATAGTAGTTTTTCTAATACAAAACAAGACTTACCGCTAACTGTTCCTGCAGTCTGGTCACTTGGACCTGTAGAGATTTTACTAGTTTATCTTTATCTGTGGAAGCCTCTGTCTGCTGCATTGCACGTAACGCCGATTCTTTCTTTAATCTTTCCAAAGCTTTTGATAATTCCCCTCTATTTTTGACTAACTCCTCCTCTATTAAGGCATTACTTTTTGATAATTCTTGAACTGTCATTTCTAACTGATCTTTTTCACATATAACTTCCTCTAATTCTTGTTCTAAGAGTTCCTTCTCCTCCTGAAGAACAGGATTTCTTTGTTCTACCTGAACACTCGCTGTCTGAACTTCCAAAAATTCCTGTTCAAGTTTTTCTTTATCTGACAACAATTCAGAATAGTCCTGCTCTAACTGATTGTAATCTTGCTGTAGTGTATCATGTACCTGTGAGAGCTGATCAAACTCGTCCTGAGCTGTGTCATAATCCTGTTGAATACTCTCTAACTCAGACTGATACCTTGTACACTGTTCCTGCATGCTCTGAACTTCTTCTAAAACAATATCATGATTGTGTTTTAACCTGTCATTAGCAGTCGTTAATTCCTCACAAGACAGTTTAAACTTGTCCTTTTCCTCCATTAATTTTGCCATTTCACTTGCCTTTCCTGACAAATTTACTGCTTGCAATTTCCTTTCCAAATCCTCTTTTTCTTCTTGAATAGTTTTATTCTTTTCTTGTAAATTTTCTAATTCTTGCACAAGTTTTTCTAAGTCATCATGCATTGCGTTACCGTCTGACAATAAGAACTCGTTTTCCTTGACCATCTCCTCCTTTTCCTGTACATTTTTATCTAATTCTTCCTGAATCTGATCTTTCTCTAACAATACCTGATCATACATGTCCTGTAGATTATCACCAGCTTGCACTAATTTATCGTATGTTTCCCGTAACGTTTCTAAATCTCGTCTCAGAGACTCGTTCTCCTCCCGTATTTTCTCAATCTCACTAGATATCTCAGTACTGACATTAGTTGTGGTATCTTCTTTCTCTTTGTTGTCTGCTAACATTGTCACAGACGTTAATTCCGTCACACAGGTAAGCTGTGTATCGTCTGACAATCCTGTTGTATCTGAGGAACTGGCACGTCTTATGGCTTCCAACTCCTCGTTAAGTTTTTCTATTTCAGAGTGAAGAGAGTCATTTTCTTCCTGAATTTCTTTGAAATTGTGAATTTCAACATCACTTAAACCTGTACTGTTATTTAACTGAAATATAAATTATGGAAGATGTTTAATTTGAACTAAAAAATCAAAACCAAACATACTAATCCATGTCTGAATCACAATCCAGAAGCAAAGTAAAAACTTTGGAACTGACAAGTTAGGTTAGACATGTGAACTTCCACCAGAGATGTACTTCGGAAGAGTAAGCACCTCCTGTTTAGCTAGCCACAACTGCCATGTGTGTAATCAAAATTGTGTGAAAGGAACATGGAACTATGGGATGTCAAATATATCCAGGGCAATCCTGGACACAGGAGATGACGGCTATAAAACTTTTTGAGGGCCTTGATAAGCCTAGGCTTGCAATATCCCTGGGTCAACAATTTATTTGCAAGCCATAAACATACACTGCAATAGATCAGTTAAGTTTAACCTGCCATGAAGGTCACTTCTATATAAAGGCTGTTTAGTTGTTTATAACGGATAAAAAATTAACATTCCAATTCTATAACCACTTAAGGTCTCCATATGTTTTTATTTTATGTTTGTTGGATTTTGACTATTGGTTGTGCATTTTAATCAAGTGGAATGGAGTAATGGTACTAGATCTCAGTCAAGCCTTTCTCACATTGAGAGACTCTGTTCAAAGATGGTGGAGAAAACCAGAGTGCCTGTAATCATTTTAATCAGTATAACACAGAACTTATGGGACATCACATGGTATGTGAACATATCTGATCATTCAATTTATGGGGTATTAAATGGTGTGTGAACATATCCAATCATTCAATTTATGGGGTATTAAATGGTGTGTGAACATATCCAATCATTCAATTTATGGGGTATTAAATGGTATGTGAAAGTATCCCATCATTCCATCTATGGGGCATCAAATGGTGTGTGAACATATCCAATCATTCAATTTATGGGGTATTAAATGGTATGTAAAAGTATCCCATCATTCCATCTATGGGGCATCAAATGGTGTGTGAATGTATCCAATCATTCAATTTATGGGGTATTAAATGGTATTTGAAAGTATCCCATCATTCCATATATGGGGCATCACATGGTGTGTGAATGTATCCAATCATTCAATTTATGGGATATTAAATGGTATCTGAAAGTATCCCATCATTTCATCTATGGGGCATCACATGGTGTGTGAATGTATCCCATCATTCCATTTATGGGGCATCACATGGTATGTGAACATATTCCATCTTTCATTTTACCTTATCTTCTAGTATTTGTTTAGCTTCCTGTAAGTCTGATATCTGTCGCCTTAGCTGTTCTATTTCTTCGTCTGTTTCTGACATCCTTTTAAGAGATTCTGAATCAGACACTCGAGAGCCTGGTATAACAAATGGCGAGGGTCCTTGTATAGACTGCAATCAGAGAATGTACAATATTAATATTCACTAAATACAATTTATATTTCATACTATTTTGCTACCAGACTCACATCACAATTTTTAAAGTCTATTTTTTAATCTCTTTGATTTATTGCCATACACTTTTATATAGTGGTGGTCTTGATGAGCAAGTGGTCTAAAAGTGTCAGATAATAGATCACTGCCTTGGTTCAGATCTAAGCAGGAATGTCAATAGAAGCCAATAGCCAGGGAAAAATGCCTGCTATTCTCTAAAAAGTTGCCAACTATATTGTATTCCATGTGGTTAAATCCAATGTCAAATTAGATATTTGGTGTCAATGAATTGCCTATTACTTTTAAAAATTAGCCTGCTACTTCAAAACGTTAATGATGTCCGTGCTAAGTGTGATAAAGTTTGTTTGATTGCTTGACAAAGGCTGTTTAGTTTTTTCTCTCTAAGCAATCTAGATTCCTCCATCATTCCAGAACTGACCGCCTCAATATGTGAAGAATGTTGACTGGGGTCTAAAATACCATAACCTCAATTCCTTTACATAATAAGTTGACTAAAGAAATGGTTGTATTTTAATTGTATGATTTATTATATGACTGTACAGTAGTCTAACAAATAGTGACAAGGTTGATCTTTTATGTTTGGCTATTTATGTAAAAAGGTCAACGTTCATCAAGTCAGCACAAAAAAGCCAGTCAAATATAAAACCTTGGCTGGAGAATTACTAAAGATGCTATACAAATTTAAAATGCAAACAGACAGACAGATTGACAGACATCCAAATGGCGAGACAAAGAAGACAAACAATATTGTTCCTGCATGATTTGATACGAGGGCATACAACATGCACAGTCACACATACATATAGCACATAATGATAAAAATAAACTTGTACAAACATATATACAGACTACACTGTTATCAATTATGATCTCAAACTTGGTAAAGTAAATGCAATTAATTGTCATGTGCTACTTTTGAATTATATTATTTCATAAAAATTCAAAAGTAGCACATGACAGTTCTAAAGTGAATGGTTCTTTCAATTAAGGATTGAATTTCACTTTGAATGCTGTCATCGAGGTATGACTGCATCAGCTCACGTTTAAAGTAAATGAATCGCGAAGCGATTCTTGTAAACTTTGAACGTGAGCTGATGCAGTCATACCTCGATGACAGCATTCAAAGTGAAATTCAATCCTTATGTTTACATTATTTTTACCCATAAAAAGGTATTATTACATTTTCCGAAAGTCGGGTGTATTAATGTGGTTGGAAACACATAAAGCGAGATAACTCTTATTGTAGAACCATATAAAGAGAACACCCATATTGATTTGTTTCGTTGCTTGGCGATCGTAAAATGTAGTTCCGTAAAACACTTTTGAAAATTAAACTCTATTTCTCCTTTTTCACTAAACAATAATCAGTTTGGTAAGAAATTACTATGAATATAATTATTTAGTCGAATAACAAACAGTTGTTCATAATTTAAATGTGGTGTCCTCGGACTAACTAATTTTTTCACTTCATATCTTTACAGGCAATGGGAAATGGTCATAAATCATTAAAAAATTATTTTGAAATAAAACAACAAATATTGGTTTACTATTGGTTTTTATTTTCAAATTATTTTTATAATTGGTGCGTCCCTGCAGTCGCCGGATAGATTTATGAATGAACCCGTGGGAAATTATCAATGAATAAGTAGTTCCTTGGTGGTATGTATCGCTTTATCACAGAGCGTGTGACACACTGCTGTCATCGAAAAATTAACGCAATGGTTCCAAAGAGATTCAAATAAGGCAATGCATTTGTAATGTAAACATTCGTAAATAATTATAGGACTCAGAAACAAACAAAACTGAATCCCCCTCCCATTCATGTAATAAAGGGATGTTTTGACTGAATTGTATCCCACACAGTTATTTAGTTATTTTATTTTTACAAAGTAATGAACCTTTTATATAATTCCATGACTTTTCCAGGCAAAAACAGGGTTCCAGGACTCAAGAAACTCAAGGAAGAGTTTAAATTCTTCTGTATGAACCTTATGAATATACATGCATACTGGTATACAATGAAAGGCCGTTCACAGACACTGACAGTATGTGTACAGTAAAGACTTGAACCATCTTAGCATCAAAACTGATAATTTTGAAATTTTTAACCAGTGCAACACAACTCTTTAAATGACAAACATATACATGTACATACATTATTCCTTAGTTTCTGTTCTGTTTTATATCAATACAATGTAGAGGACAGGATACTGGTACACATGTACTATATTTATTTATTGCTATGTTTTTTTGTATTCATGCCACACACATGCATTATAAAATGTTTATATTATAATTATCAATAATGAACAGAATACAAATTGTATCTGAAACAAATAAAGTGTGCATCATTGCTATAATCCAATCAGTTCAGTATTTATCCTGGATTTTATGAGTGTAACCGAGGGTGTGAAAATTCACCTTGGTTGAGACATCAGTCCATCATCATAAGGGTTAACTCCTAGTATTTTTGCTTGACTTCTTTGATATAAGTTTAAGAATCTTAAAGTGGGAGCAAAAACCATAAAGCCATTTTTCTCTTCATTCCACTATTATAAAAACCAACTTTAGTCTTCATGTTACTATCACTGTTTTGTGACAGAAATGAAAACAAGAGAGTGAAACATATATTTCTTTAAGAAAATGACAATCATCATAATCTTAGTTACCAGAAAAACAGAATTTGAAAAAAGGCAAAATATACATATTTGTTAAGTTATCAATCTATTCTGACAAATAAATAAATATCGGTTGGCCACTTTTATCCAAACTTTTGCAATTCTCTTACCAAAACCTTTTCATGACTATTTACTTTTGAGATATGGACTATAGCTGAATATTTGGTATAAATAATACCAATTTCAGAAAAAAGTTCATGACAAGTATCTTTTGCTATTATTTTGTCTTCATGAAACACCTAAGAGTCAGTTGCACATGAAAAAAGTTGGTTTCCAATAACTTGATTATTGTCCATCACTTTGTTTGTAAATGTGGATGTAAGGTGTAAAATTTTATAACAAGAGGCCCATGGGCCTTAACGCTCACCTGTGACCTTGACCTATAAACCCATGAGCTTCATTCAAATATCAAAATGATAATTAGGCCAATATTCTAATATACATCCCTATACAAAAAGTTTATAGTTTTTGAGATCAGTACTTGTTTGTATCTATGACCTTGACATTTGAACCTATAACCTTCATTCATATATCAAAATGACCATTGTGCCATTACCAACAATATTCTAATATACATGCCTATACAAAAAGTTAATTGTTTTCAAGATAATTAATCATTTAGGTATTCATTTGCATCTGTGACCTTGACCTATGAACCCATGACCTTCATTCATATATCAAAATGATCATTAGGATAATACCTAAATATTCTAATGCTTATACAAAAAGTTTATAGTTTTTGAGATAAATCCTCATTTCAGAAATTGTTTAAATCTGTGACCTTGACCTTTGAACTCATGACCTTTATTCATATATCAAAATGACCATTGGGCCATTACCTACAATATTCTAATATACATGCCTATACAAAAAGTTCACAGTTTTGCAGATAATTAACTATTTTGGTATACTTGTACATCTGTGACCTTGACCTTTGAACCAATAACCTTAACCTATATATAAAAATAATCGTTACATCAGTACCAACAATATTCCAATACACATGCCTATACAAAAAGTTTATAGTTTTCAAGATAATTAACAATTTTGGTATTGTTTTGCTACCGTGACCTTCACCTTTGGACCCATGACCTTTTTCTATACATCAAAACGATCGTTACATCAATACCAACAATATTCTAATATACATGTCTATCTAAAAAGTTTATAGTTTTCGAGATAATTAACCATTTTGGTATTGATTTGCTACTGTGACCTTGACCTTTGGACCCATGACCTTTTTCTATACATCAAAATGATCATTGTATCAATACCTACAACATTCTCATATACATGCTTATACAAAAAGTTTATAGTTTTCAAAATAATGAACTATTTCAGTATTCTTTCGCATCAGTGACCTTGACCTTTGAACCAATCACCTTAATCTATATATCAAAATGACCATCGGGCCATTACCTACAATATTCTAATATACATGCCTATACAAAAAGTTCATAGTTTTGCAGATAATGAACTATTTTGGTATACTTGTACATCTGTGACCTTGACCTTTGAACCCATGACCTTGATCGATATATCAAAATGATCGTCATGTCAATACCTACAATTAACAAAAATCCTACGTCATTATCATCAGAAATGTTTAAAAAATAGCATTTTTTATTAAAGGTCAAAAACTGGGACATGACCATGACCTTTGACCTTGACATCAATCAAAGGAAAATCGCAAGACAAGATCAACAGTGAAAACTCCATACAATTATCTTCAGCCGTTATGAAGTTATAACAATAAATGCCTCATTTGAAAAATTATGTAATTTTATGTAAAAAACGCGTAACCTATTTTTCGTCCAATTTTCACGAAAAACACAATTTTAATGTACCTAGGCATCCTGAATCCAAAAATCTAATCAAAATTTGCCTGCACCTTTTGGTTTCAGAGAAGAAGATTTTTTTGTCTTTTGGCTATTTATAGTAATGGCAGCCATATTGTTGGGCATGGTCAAACCCCGAACACAATTTTGAAAGGCTGTTACCCAGGCATAATAATCATCAAGTTTCATCAATTTTGGCTCAGTAGTTTTGGAGGAGAAGATTAAAATGTAAAGTTTACACACGACGGACGACGCACGGTGATAGATAGCAATAGCTCAACTGAGCCTTTCGGCTCAGGTGAGCTAAAAATTACACGAAGTATCATTATTATACATGTATATAGTCATCTTTTTATCTTAATTTTTAAAATCTAGGTTTTAAATCAAAATTCATGTAATTTCTAATGTTTGAACCTTTTCATTGTGACAAGAAAATTGTGTTGAAGATTAATGTGTTGTGTTTATTTTCAATTTAAAATTCACATTTTTAAACTTATACAAGAAAGTGCAATTGTTTATATAGCAGAGAAAAGTAATCATGCTTTGACCGAAAATAAGTTCAATAGTTATGTGTGGTCATGTGACATACATGCATAATAAATTAAATCTATCAATATTTCATTTTGATTGTATCGCTAGAAATGCATTATAAATCGTACGATAGAAACATGCTCGAATCATTGCTTTAATTATATACAAAACCTTCAATTTCTGGATAAATTATTGTAACTCCAAATTTTTATGGTGGCAACTGAAATACATGTACAGGTACAATGAACTGTAGGACTTAAATACATGTACAGGTACAATGAACTATAGGACTTCTAAGATTACAACAGCCTTCTGTGTAAAGACTATATACATGTAGAGGTACAATGAACTATAGGACTTCTAAGATTACAACAGCCTTCTGTGTAAAGACTATATACACGTAGAGGTACAATGAACTATAGGACTTCTAAGATTACAACAGCCTTCTGTGTAAAAACTGTGGTCAAAAACACTTTTGATATAACATTATTAAACATGCTTTGACAATAGCACTAATCTGACTGCTTTCCTGCTTACTGAAAGAATTTAGGGGTTTTTGGGATGGGGTGGATACTTGCCCTATTGTTTTTACAACCATAGCATAACTGGTGGCAATTTTAGTGTGGTAACCAACCATGAGGCAAGTGTCCAGAGATTTTATTATTAGATGTGTTTGTTGATCTACTTTCCGTTATCACCCTTATTCTACATAAATGGCTTACAATAACCCATCGCAAGTTAGAGGTTTTCATACTTTTATAGCAAGACTGACACCTTTTTCAAAGAAACAGTACAGTGAAACTTTCTAGGGTGGGATGACATAAATTTTTCATACCTTTTGGATATGAGTAACATACTTGTATTTTTGTTTTATGCCAAGATAAAGACAAGCTACATACGCTACTATGTCACAATACTCTTGTGATCATTTCAGAAACATTTACAAAGAAATTTCCTGGTATAAATTTATTTTTATGGGAAAACGTGAACTGAAGCGATTCCATCTCCATTGGAAAGAATTGCTCTGCAGAAACATTATGGGTTATCACATGGTAAACCATCAAGCCCCATTCATCCCCTAAGACTTTCTTTCATTAATATTCTGGCTTACCCTAAGACTTTCTTTCATCAATATTCTGACTTACCCTAAGACTTTCTTTCATCAATATTCTGACTTACCCTAAGACTTTCTTTCATCAATATTCTGACTTACCCTAAGACTTTCTTTCATCAATATTCTGACTTACCCTAAGACTTTCTTTCATCAATATTCTGACTTACCCTAAGACTTTATTTCATCAATATTCTGACTTACCCTAAGACTTTCTTTCATCAATATTCTGACTTACCTTAAGACTTTCTTTCATCAATATTCTGACTTACCCTAAGACTTTCTTTCATCAATATTCTGACTTACCCTAAGACTTTCTTTCATCAATATTCTGACTTACCCTAAGACTTTCTTTCATCAATATTCTGACTTACCCTAAGACTTTCTTTCATCAATATTCTGACTTACCCTAAGACTTTCTTTCATCAATATTCTGACTTACCCTAAGACTTTCTTTTATCAATATTCTGACTTACCCTAAGACTTTCTTTCATCAATATTCTGACTTACCCTAAGACTTTCTTCCATCAATATTTTGACTTACCCTAAGACTTTCTTTCATCAATATTCTGACTTACCCTAAGACTTTCTTTCATCTGTTCATTTTCTGTACGTAATGTAACCATCTGACTCCGTAATAAAGCTACCATCTGTTTGTCGTCTGGTGCTGAATTGTTCTCTGACTTTTTAGCTGTAACGTTTGAGATAATGATAAGAAATTGAATGCTAAAACGTTGTCAGAAAAAGCATAAATCTAGTCCAATTTTTTTAAAACATTTTTTTCATCAAAAAACTTAGAACAAAACCATTTACATTGAATGCCGACATTACACTGGAGTATGAAGTCAATATTGCCACAGGGTGTAATAAAACCTCTTCTGAACTCATTGCTACAATTAAAATCCTTAACTACGGATAATGACACATGAACAGTAAAAACTGTTTCAAGTACAATTTCTGGCATTGTGTTACCAAAGACTAGAAAAATAGTGAAGCTTATCAAAATACAAAACATGAAAAATACAGTTTAAGTTAAATCGGAATAATAAAGCACTTAAAATTTGCAAATGACCATATACAGAGATATTGAAATTAAAATCTGCATTATACTGTAATTATTGGCAAATAAAACAATAATGATGTGTAAGGTGCATTGGTTGTCAAGGGGATAAATGTCAGTGAGTATGTCCATTATATAGCTATTACCTGGAGAACCAAACAGATCATCTTCACTGTCATTCCATTCTGCTACAGCTCCACTCTCATCTTCATCTGTACTCTACAAAATATACATATATGTGTTTTACTTTATTTGTAGGTTTTTAAAATTTTGTGTTGCTTTTTTAAGTGATTTAGAGATGGGCCGGTATATTTGTATTTGTTATGTACTTAAGCCTTTTTCGATAGTGAGCTACTGTTAGACAACTTAAAACATCCCATTTATAAATGTCAATCCTGCGGCCATGACTAATAAGGAAAAGTAAAATTGCTGATTGATAGTTTTTCTTGGTCAGATTGTGGTGTAATAAAAGGGTTGGCAATAAAATTGAGGAAGGCTTATGAAGAAAAACAGAAGAAATATATTTCAGGAGTTCGAAATACTATGTGGTTAAATGAAGTGGCAAAGTTATTGATGGACATCTTAACAAGGTTTTACTGTAATGTAGATAATATGGTTTAAGATAGCATCCGATCTATTCCTACCTCAGTTTTGGACGTATTTTCTGGTACTGCATTAGTTAATCTTTCCTCTAGCTCATTGTTTCTTTCTTGTTCTTTAGTTAATCGTTCTTGTAATGATTGTATCTAAAATTAAAATAAAAATTACTCCTAATTACTGTCTCACTAATCTAAAATATTCTCACTAATTTCAAATATTGTCTCACTAATCCTAATAACTGTCTCAATAATCCAAAATACTGTCTCACTAATCCAAAATACTGTCTCACTAATCCAAAATATTGTCTCACTGATCCAAAGTATTGTCTAATATTGTCTCACTAATCCAAAACATTGGTTCACAAATCCCAAATATTGTCTCACTAATCCTAATAACTGTCTCAATAATCCAAAATACTGTCTCACTAATCCAAAATATTTGTCTCACTAATCCAAAATATTGTTTCACTGATCCAAAGTATTGTCTAATATTGTCTCACTAATCCAAAACATTGGCTCACTAATCCAAAATATTATCTCACAAATCCCAAATATTGTCTCACTAATCCTAATAACTGTCTCAATAATCCAAAATACTGTCTCACTAATTCAAAATATTTGTCTCACTAATCCAAAATATTGTCTCACTGATCCAAAGTATTGTCTAATATTGTCTCACTAATCCAAAAAATTGGCTCACTAATCCAAAATATTGTCTCACAAATCCAAAATATTGTTTCACTAATCCAAAATACTGTCTAATATTGTCTCACTAATCCAAAATACTGTCTAATATTGTCTCACTAATCCAAAACATTGTCTCACTAATCGAAAATATTGTCTCATTAATCCAAAATACTGTCATAAATTGGTGTTTAACATTCTAGTCAAGAATATTTCACTTATATCGAGATGCACAGATAGCTTTTAGAAGGATTCTTTATCAATGCCACACTTAATGTGACATGGAACATTGTTTATTTTAAGTTCCCATAGAAAAGAACTGTCTTTCATTTTGTAATGCCGAATGCATGGTGAAAGAACAGTCACTACTCACTTTCAAGTCTTGAATCAGACCCGATGAGGGTTCGAACCCACGACCTCCCACTTATGGAGCGAACACTCTACCAACTGAGATAAGGCAGTGGTTCAAAACTCAGTGATGGTAATTGTAATTTTAAATATCAGTTTTCTTTTGGATATGACCTTACAAACAGACACCTCTGTGACTTTCATTTCTAAAATAGTATAAATACCTGCTGTGTGAATTCTTCAGACTTATCTTCTGGTTTCTAAAAATATCAAATAGAGTATTCATTATAACTGGTTTCCATAGTAACTATATGTTATTATATCAAACTACTACACTGGCTAACAATGTCATTATTTTGCACAACAATCTCTTTCAATTTCAAAATTGGATATGGTTTTGATAATTACAGAATTCTGATTGGCTTTGGAGGATTTTAAAGTTTTCTTTAAATACAGGTGGCTTTATATTAGGTGACATTAACACAAGTTTGACTATGTGATTTTAAAATAACAATATAATGTCAGCTCTATGTCAATATTTCAGCTATATAGCCTTTATCAAGACACTTATAATTTTGTAATAATAAGACATTAATATTACGTGATTTTATCAAAATTTTCTGTAGATAACTTAATTTTTCAGGGTCATTGTCATTTAAGGCTAATTCATGCATAATTTTAAATTTAAATTTCTTTATAGAACTGTAAAGTTATTATGAAGGTTATGACAGAAATTCATAATTAATATTCCAGGGCAGTGACCCCTTCCTTGATTATTTCTTTAATCAATATGTTATCCATATCTATCGCTATTTACCATATTTGACAAACACTTTCACTGCTATTCTTGTCTAAAATTTAAAAATTGGCCAAAAATTTCATAAAGTGATTGCTCTCTGTTGTTTTACATTATCATATACTTACACTTTCACTGACCTCATTAAGTTGTTTGTGTAGTGAGTTGACTTCATCTTGTAATTTTTTATTTTGTAGCAACATTCTGTGAAATTCATCATTTAATTGTTCATGTTCCTCCTCTAGCTCCTACACAATAAATAACAGAAATACAGTCAAACCTGTCTATAAAGACCACCAAGGGAACTAGTAAAAGTGGCCACCATGGGAACTAGTAAAAGTGGCCACCACTGGAACCAGTAAAAGTGGACTCCATGGGAACCAGTAAAAGTGGCCACCTCTGGTTCAAGTAAAAGTGGCCACCATGGGAACCAGTAAAAGTGTCCACCACTGGATCAAGTAAAAGTGGCCACCACAGGAAACAGTAAAAGTGGCCACAATAGGAACCAGTAAAAGTGGCCACCAAGGAAACCAGTAAAAACAGCTACCAAGGGAATGAGTTAAAGTAGCCACCACGGGATCCAGTAAAAGTGGACCCCACAGAAACCAGTAAAAGTGGTCTTTATGGGCAGGTGACCGTTATATACAGGTTCAAGTAACATAGATAAAGAACAATTGGTATAATTGATATATATCATTTTACTGGCCTTTAAGGCAAGTATGATTGTAATTAATGGAGGCATTTCACACTAAAAACTGACAGTCAACGCAACAGTAATAGCTGAGTGGAGTAATGGTGTTCATGTTCTAGTCATATTTCTTTCACTTATATTGAGACAGTCAGTTCTGAGATAGTGAAAGTAACTGGAGAAAACCATCATTTTCAGTAAGCAAGTTGACAAATTTTCTCACTCTATGATATGCTCAAGTGAGATTCCAACCTAGGCATTGAAAAGCACCAAGATTTAAAAGCACACACATACTTGGCCTTGGAATTTCTTGGATGCCAGCTGGATATACACTGAATCACCAATAACTTCAGGAAATAGGACTTAATTGGTTAATTATTTATTAATGGTCTTTTATTTTGAAAAACTCAGAACATTTACTCAGATACAGACCAGTATGAGTATGACCATGTTGCATGGGGTTGTCACTGATTTTTGTTGTCTGATTTTGTGGGTTTAAACCTTACCCTGGATTCAGAAATTTTCAAAGGTGATTGTTTTATCACCTGAACACATGGAACAAAAAAACCGCTTTCTGTTTATTCGGTTTTCTGTTAATTATATAAGATTTTCAGAGATGAGATCTAAACTTTAAGCCTTACATCTTGGTACATACAAATGATATCATAAAAGTTGAAAAGTGAAACTTCAGTAACAAAATTATATATGTACCTAGAACTTCTGTTATGACTCTGATAAATGACTATGTTCTATTTACACACATAAAGAACATAAACATTGGATCAAATAATGACTAAAATAATAATAATTCATATTATCCATGATAACCATGAGAAAACCATGTTGGACATATTACAGTAATATGACTGTATATTCGTATGAAAAAATTCAATGCATGTTAACACAGCCTCCCTGTAAATTCCATAAAAATATATCAATATTTCAAAGTCAAAGCTATTTGAATTTTTTGACAGTTATCTCCCTTGCAAAGCTAAAGAATCAATTTTGGAAAACCTTCAAAACTGTCAGAATTTGTTACAAACAGTTTTGTATCCTAAACATGTTTCAATATAATGTAATTTTTCCTATCTGGACTACCCCTGTAGTTTAATTGTTAAACAAATCCATACGACCATGACTGTCTAGGTATTTAATGTCGTGTGTAATTATTTTCAAGATATATGAAATTTAGCCATATCTACATAGTTTAACATTTGTGTTTTTCAAATAAGAGTTATAACACAATAAGCATGATATAATTTTCATTTTGTAGGGAATACTCAACCTCGTTAAAAATGATATCTCATTTTAAGGGATCTCATCATGGTCGGAGTAAAGTGTATTGATAAATACATGTATGATACATTTTATATGCACGCCTATATCACTTAGAAGCATAAAATTATCCAAAATATAATCTACAGTATGTTACACAACATATATATAAAATATATATTTATAAAAATCTGATGAAGCTAAAGCTTATATTTATAATGCTAACTTGCCAGGATAAATATAACAAAATAAAATGTGTTGACCTCTTAGCAAAACAGGTCAAATGTGATGACCTCTTAGCAAAACAGGTCAAATATAATGACCTCTTAGCAAAACAGGTCAAATATTATGACTTCTCAGCAAAAGAGGTCAAATGTGATGAACTTAGCCAAATGGGTCAAATATGATTACTTTTTAGCAAAACAGGTCAAATGTTATGACTTCTTAGCAAAACAGGTAAAATATTATGACTTCCTAGCAAAAGAGGTCAAATATGATGACCTCTCAGCCAAAAGGGTCAAATATGATTACTTTTTAGCAAAACGGGTCAAATGTGATGACTTCTTAGCAAAACAGGTAAAATATTATGACTTCCTAGCAAAAGAGGTCAAATATGATGACCTCTCAGCCAAAAGGGTCAAATATGATTACTTTTTAGCAAAACGGGTCAAATGTGATGACCTCTTAGCCAAAAGGGTCAAATATGATGATTTTCAATTGGATCAGGTTAAATGTGGCAAGCTTTATTAAAAACAGGTCACATGTGATGACTGATCTCTACTTAAAACAGAGCAAAAGTATTAAATTCTATTCAAAATAAGGCAAATATGATGACCTCAAATTGAGACAGGGCAAATGAGATGACACCATATTGCATATGACAAATGTGATGACCTCACATTGTACAAGGTTAAATGTGATGACATCAAATTGTACAAGGGCCAATGGTATGACCTCAAATTGTTGGAGAACAATTAAAGGATGACTTCATCATGCTTATGTTGTCTAAGAACAAATGTGATGACCTAATATTATACAGGGCAAATGTGATGATCTCATATTAGGTTGGGAATGGACAAATGTTATGACCTCATAGTGGGTTGGGAATGCGCAAATGTTATGACTTCATAGTGGGTTAGGATAGGGAAAATGTGACAACCCCATATTGGGACAGGGCAAATACAATACCTTCAAATTGTAACTGGTCACATGAGATGATTTAGAATATATCAAATGTAATGACCTATATATAAATGTAACATCAAGTGAAATACTGTTTAAATGCTATTAATATCTCAATATTTTATATATTGTGAAACTTTGATAAGTTTGATATATTATGGATTTAAGAAAATCTGCTACACAATTTCAGTCATAATAACTATGGAATCATTAGTTACTACTACATGTATTACAATACATCATGTCTCTGATTATATAAAAATAATCAAAATCTTGGCAAAAAGCATTTATCATGCATGGCAAATACACAATTCCTCAATAATCCTTGTATAAAGTGGCATTGACACACGGGGTAAAAATGGTTAATAACCTCAACACAAAAAAACATATAAAACAGATATTAGTCAATAACAGAAAAAACAGTAACAAAAAATGAGAGAAATAGAGCTGAATAATTCAGAAAGATAAAGAGAATTCGCTGCATTTTCAAATCATTGAAATGGGAAATAGGGTGAAGTTAATGTTTTTAGCTTGTGATGAGAGAGGAAAGGTTTAACACATTTTTGTATAAAACAATTTTGTAATGCCCTTTTAATGCAGTTCTTATTTGTTCCATGTGACACCTGTTTAAGTGCTAATGTTTGTGCAGAACTGCTGTTTCTAATGGTTATGGAAAGCATAAATGCTGCATTTTCCCGTAATAATACTTTTTATACAGAAAAAGTCACATGATTCCAGACGTAACAGTGTGAAGTGGAAGAGTAATGGTGTTTAACACCCGAGTCAAGATTTTTTCACTTTTATCAAGGTGGTCAGTTCAGGAATGGTGGAGGAAATCTGTGTGTCTGATAAAACCACCAATGACACATTAGGATCTGTACTGAATGGGATTCCAACCTAGGTTGTGTAGGCACTCAGTATCTGTGGCCCTGACAATTCATACAAGATCTTACCTGGGGCTCCCTTTTTGTGGAAGAAGAACAGTTGAATGACTTGTATGATTTCAAAATTTAATGAAACACAATATTATGAAAGTACCCATGTTGATTATGATACAAAATTACAAACATACAGAGAGAGTACACAGACACACCAAAACATATTATAATCTTCATGATATACTCGGAAACCAGGACATGTTGTCATGGTAATGAATAGCTGACTATATAATGATGCTGAATAGTTGCCAGTGTCACCTAAGATAATGCTGTATTGTTGCTACAGTAATAGCTAATGAATGGTAATGTTGCCAGAGGGACAGCTGATAAATGTTGTATACATGTAGTTGCCATGGTGACAGCTGACCAATGGCAATGCTAGACAGTTACCATAGTGACAGCTGACCAATGGTAATGCTAGTTGGTTGCCATAGTGACAGCTGACCAATGGCAATGCTAGATAGTTGCCATAGTGACAGTGTATAAATATCAGTATCTGTGCCACGGTTGTAGTGCTCAACACATGCAATCTAAATCTTACCTGAGGTGAATCAGCCTTTGAAAAGTAAAGCAAGTATAAACTATATTGTGCTCTTTTTTCCATTTATAAATTGTTTATACGAAATTTCCCTCCTCAACCAACAAACATGCATATTGGAAAAATAATCCAACCATAAATTATTACAGAAAATTGATACAAATTTCTTTGAAGTTAACCATGATTAATTTATTCTTTGTGGTGCAGTATATACATGCATCATCCATAAGACAAAACACTAAGTATAACTACAAGTACCAAAGCCAATCATAATGCAATGTGCATACATATGTCCATTCCTGGGGGGAAAATACCAACCAATATAAACAAGATTTACTCTTGGTTATGATATGTATTTCTGCAGCCACCTTGTTGGTAAGGTGTGGTAAGAATTTTAAAACTACACTTAATTATTTCTACAGATGTAAAACAAAACTTTTATAAAGTTATTTGTCACCCTTCAAAGAAAATTCTCGCATAGCGATTGTTTAACTTGTCAAGGTACATAGGACTAAGTTTGGAAACTTGCCAGGGTACATAAACACATGCCACATTTAGCAGTAAAAGAGAAGTAACTCGTATATAACATCTAGCTACGGTAAACAAACATGGCGACAACTTACACAAGTCACACCAAATATGAAATGGAAGTTAAAAAGATCAAACAAGTACCACTTTGAAGGATGACAAAAACATTATACAGGGTTTTGGCAGGTTACACTGTCCCATGTAGCCTGTCAAAGATGAATTTTAGACAGGGTACATGGGGCCATGTAACCTGCCAAAACCCTGTATTACTTATATTGTACTACTAAATATACCCCAAATGGCGACAACAGAAAAATGACAACTGGTCCATTATCTACATTCACTCTTACAAGTAATAAAAACAGATTTAAAATAGTCTACAATCTATTAAAACTTATTACCACTGGTAAATAAATCACTTCTTAAAAAAACTACAAAAATGAAATCTACTTATGTACATACCTTGTATGCTTCTGCTGCCTTGTGGTCTATTATCATCTGTGTTTGTGGTGCACTCTGGGATAGCTGGGATTGTGGTTGGCTCTGGGATAGTTGGCTTTGTGCTAAACTCTGGGACAACTGGGATTGTGGTAAGCTCTGAGATAACTGGGATTGTTGTAAGTTTTGGGATGTCTGGGATTGAGGAGAGTCCTGTGACTTTGATATGATCTGTGGTTCTGGAGCACTTTGTGGCACCTGTGTCTGTGGTGAGGTTTTGGAATGTGATGTATGATTTGCCTGAGGTTTGGCATTAGATCCCTGAAATGAACCCAAAAATAGGGGAAACAATCAAAAGTGAATTTTTGTTGATTCTGAAAATGAATTTTAATTTTATGTTTATTGGACGATAAAACTTTTTAAAGTTTAAGTAAATTCTGTAAAGGCAGTAAAATAAATTAAAAATAGATAAAACATAATTTATTAAATGACAAAACTTTTAATTCTCCAATACTTTAATCTTATGTTCCTTTCATTCCCAATTTTGATTACACATGTAGCAGGTGTAGCTAGCTAAACAGAAGGTGCTTACCCTTTAGGAGCACCCAGCCTCACTTCTCTGGTGAAAGTCAAAGCGTTTAACCTAATTTGCCAGTTTCAATGTTTTAACTTTGCTTTGGGAATTCACCCCAGTCAAAATTCATCCAATTATATTGAGGTGGTCAGTTTTGAGATGATAGAGGAAACAGGAGTATCAGAGAAAACTAGTGACCTTTGGCAAGTAAACTGACAATCCTTCTCACACTAGGAAGTCTGGAATTCGAACCTAGGTAGTGAGAGGTGCTGTGATTCATAGACATGCACCTTAGACCACTTGGCCACCAAGGTCACTACTGTTAAATGAAGAACAATGGGAAAGTATCCAGCTAGAAACAGCTGCGAAATGAAATCCTCAGGTATACCCATTTGCAACTGTATACAGCCCCTAAATCACCCCCTTAGGTTAACTATAAGTTATACAGGGCTTTGGCAGGTTACACGGCCCCATGTACCCCATCAAAGATTTATGTACTCCGAGCCGCTGGCGAAGGGTACATTCATCTTTGACGGGGTACATGGGGCCGTGTAACCTGCCAAAGCCCTGTATAACGTTTTTGTCACCCTTCAAAGTGTAACCAGTTGGATCTTTTTAACTTCCATTTCATATTTTGTGTGACTTGTGTACGTTGTCGCCATGTTTGTTTACTGTAACTAGACATCAGCGATGTACGAGTTACTTCCCTTTTACCGCTAAACGTTGCGTGCGTTCATGTACCCTGGCAGATTTCCGAACATAGTTCCATGTACCCCGGCAAGTTAACCAATCGCTATGCGAGAAATTTCTTTGAAGGGTGACAACTATCTGTAACTGTATACAACCACTTAATGTCTCCCTCAGGTAAACCCATCTGCAGCTGTATACAGCCACTAAATGACCTCCTAAGGTTTACCTATTAATTCTTACCTGTAGCATATAATCAGGTACATCTACAGGTAATTCTCTATGTTCTACTTTAGGTGAATCATCAGGTACAAATTTGGCTACCACATCAACCTGTAATATATCAAAATGCTATCAAATATGCATTTAATCCCACTTCTATACACACTCACATGCTTATACAGTCCAAAAAATCAATCTTATTTCAATTTTACCATCTTATGTAGTTCTGTGTATTAACAATATTTGGGCCAATAGGTCATTTTCTCAGAATCCACTTTAATACAGAAATGTGAAAGCTTTAAAATATGACTTTAATTGGATTACAATTTAGTTCAGTTAGGGTACTTCAGGTAAAAATTCTAACATAAGCTTCATAACTTGGTAGGCATAGCAACCATGACAAAATTCTTACTGCCCATTGCCATAGCAACCAGGATAAAAGCCTTACTGCTTGTTGTCAAAACAAACAATATAACCCCTTACTTATTACTAGCATAACATATGGCATAGATGTGGATTTCTGCAACTTTTCCTATTGCTGATGACATCTCAATATAAGTGCCTACAATATAAAACTGTATCCAGTCACTCTTAACTTACCTGATCAGCCTCAGGCATTTCTGATTTAGATGTATTACAGTAACTATTACTATTATTATATTGCTGGTGACATCTCAATATAAGTTCTTACAATGTAACACTGTATCCAGTCACTCTTAACTTACTTGATCAGCTTCAGGCATTTCAGATTTAGATGTATTACAGTAACTATTACTATTATTATATTGCTAGTGACATCTCAATATAAGTGCCTACAATGTATCCAGTCACTCTAACTTACCTGATCAGCCTCAGGCATTTCAGATTTAGATGTATTACTATTATCTTCACTACTGTCTATACCATTCACTGCTTCTGTGTCCTTGGAGTTAACATTACCTGTAAAATAATACTCTACAGATGTCATAATGTTAACCATATACCTACTCTTTATCTCTACATAAATATACTATACCAGAAGAAACATTTGTGAGGAAGAAAATGGTGACACTTGTACCCCAATATATCTACTCAGCAAAAATTATTTATTCCCTTTGGTTAAATTTTCCTTCAGTCAAAAAGGTAAAAATTTAACGCGAAATAAAATTTAAAGTGAAATATATCAAAATAAAGTATTTGCAAAAAGTACATTTACACAGAGATAAAAACAATACAAAAAATTTCCTGATTTACAGTAGATAATGAGTTTAATATATTTGTACCTTAAATGTCTTTGGTTACTGTAAACAGGATTATTATTGTGGGGGTAAAAATTTTCACGATTTCACGGCAATGTCTTTAGCACAAAATAAGCAAAAATTTTACCTGCACAAAAATTTCACCTTTATAGTATAGTACTTTGATACTACATGACACTTAAATCCCTAAAAAATATAAATACCAATCATTTTAACATAGACATCCTAATTTATATATATTTTTTAAATTACTACACTAACCCGTTATCCTGAGATTCCATGATGCTAACGTTGGGGCTCTTTCAAAAACTTCCTTTAATGACTCATGTCCCTCGACCAAGGCATACGCTAAGGCTTTTCTTCCTGAAATTAAATAAATACATGTATACTACTTTGAAGAACAAACATGAAACAAGTTGAACAATTTAGAACAGTTGGTCTTTATTTCAATTATATTTCTCAATGCAATCTATGTGATTATTTATTCAAGATGACGGATAGAAATTCCTAACTTAATGTTTTTGAAGGACATTTTATTGACCCATACTGACATTACTTTCATGATTCAGCTTGAATTTTTTAAAAGCCCCAAGCCTTGGTTTTACAATCATTCCTTGACCAAGACTTTTCCTTAACTTAAATTTGGCAAATTTGATACCATAATAGTTTTATCAATGTTTAAGATAAAATGTATTAAGAGTTTTAAGGTGCCATTTGGAGATCACTTTAAGCTTATACAGGGTTCGTTCAGACATTTGGACTCCAAATTTAAGGACTTTTTAGGGTCTTTACGGGGTCTTATTTGCAAATTTAAGGTCTAATCAGAGGCACCATTTTAGCAAAAAAAAATTAATGTAAAAGCAATTGAATTAAGAAAAGAACTGCTTACATGTCCATAGTAAAGACACTTGAAGTGGAGGTTGAAGTTTTGCGTTTGGTTGGGCCAGATACCTTTAAATTGCCTATTTCAATGTAACTTATTTATTAATTATTTACTTTATTTATATCAGTCTATTTGCAACCACTTAATATTGAAATATAGACACCCAACTGGCCAAATTCAAGGGCTTTTTAGGGCCTTCAGGATAGATTCAAGGGTTTTTTAGGGTCAGACTTGGTCTTGGGGTCTTTTTAGGGCAAACCTAAAAATTTAAGGACTTTTCCAGGCCTGTACGAACACTGTTATAACATTTGTACTTACATTTGTCAAAAATGTATATTTGTAGTACCTTTTATATCTTGTAATTGTGGATCAGCTCCTCTTTTCAATAACAACTCACAAACTTCTCTGTGTCCTTTCTTAGCAGCGGCCATTAAAGGTGATCTGTCAAATTTAAAATATATACATGTATTTATAAATCTTCCATTTATATTTTAAATGCTTTTTTGAAGCAAAGAAAACTAGAACCGTCTCTTGAAAGCCAAATACCCCCACCCCCAACATCTGTTTTCCCACGAACTTGACCTTTCCAATATGACCTTGGTTCAAGGTCATGACACATCTTTGGACCATGAAGATTATTCATGTGAAGTGTTATAAGTCATCTAAAGTAGCTATGAAATATGGCCCAAACACAATTTTCAAACATACTGTTCCCACGACCTTGACCATTAAGATATGATCTAGGTTCAAGGTCATGACATCCCTTTGGACCATGAAGATTATTCATGTTAAGTTTCATGGGGGGGTATAAAAAGATTCATCATTAAATAGAGCAGTTAAGTTATAATATACTGTCTACATACTTATTTAAATAGAACTTTGAAAAGTTAAAGGGTCAATATTTGAATCTGAAACTCTTCATTCTAGAAAGGGTCATTGGGGGTGTCACTGATCTCTTATTTTTCCAAATGGCCCCATTGCTAAAGCCTTAGTGGGCCATATTTAACCCTTCCAAAGCATCCAGCCTCATTAACTTGGTGAAAGTTCACGTTTAACTGGATTTGCCAATTATCAAAATTGTTTTACCTTAGATATGCCATTTGGACATGGCTAGATATGTTAAACTTTGTATTTTATTATAACATACATGCTTTGACCATCAGCATCATACACATTAGCTCTTTTCTAAATAATTTTTTATTATATGTATGCACTTGTATGCTGTCACATAAGTAAAACATCAGAATGTTCCATTATCACATCACGGGATAAAAGTATTACATACATGCTTTGACCATCACCGTTCACATCACCACCTTTTTCTATCAGCTCTTTACACATGGCTAACTCTCCGTAATGTGCTGCATAAAACAATGCTGTCTTCCCTGTCTGTAATAAACACAAACAAACAGTTATTAATAATTACATGACAATATAGGTCATCCCAACACCATATCAATATCTATAAAGTATAGCAAATCTGAAAATGAACAACTATAAACAATGATGAAAAAATTTATGCTAATGCTGAAAAGGTAATATACTTGTATATGGCTTGCAATTGTTTTGGATCACCTTGGTGGTTTAGTGGTAGGGTCAGTCTTGAGAGCAGGAGGGTTCAACCCCCTGCCAGGTCATACATAAGACTTTTAAAAAAAATTTAAGATACTGCTTCCTTGTGGAAGTGCGTGGCCTAGTGGTTAAGGCGTTGGACTCATGATTCGAAGGTCGTGGGTTCGATCCCTGGACCGGGCGATGTGTTGTGTCCTTGAGCAAGACACTTAATTTCATGTTGTTCCAGTTCACTCAGCTGAAAAATAAATGAGTACCAGCAAAATGCTGGGGGTTAACCCTGCAATGGACCGGCGTCCCATTCAGGGGAGAGTCTTGTACTCTCAGTCGCTTAATGCCACCGAAACCGGGATAAGCTCTGGCCTGATAGGCCTAATGGCTCGGGACAGACTTTAACTTTAACTTCCTCATCTGGCACTCAGTATTAAAAATTCAGTGTATTAACTTGTTCTCCTTCACCTTAAACTTCCTTTGAGTGTGTTCTAGTACAAGGCATACCATAAAACATACTCCCACATCTTTAGCATGACATGTTCACAATGAAAATGCCATTTCAGAGCAATGTACCACCACAGAAGCTTAGTTGGTAGAGTGTTTGTTTAGTATGTAGAGCTCAGGGTTCGAAGACTTGGAAATAGGTAATGACTGTTCTTTCACTAAGCATTCAGCATTTAGAAATGGAAGTCAACGGGTACTTCAGAAGAGATCTTTAAAATTTTACCGTTGCTGAGTGTAACGGTAGAAGTGGCATGCTAATGAAATACATCTCCCTGCACATTATCAGAGTGCACTGCACAGGTAAAAAATTCTGACACTTCACCTATAGCTGGTGACATCTCAATATGGACTGAGAATTAACACCCAAACAATCAATCAATTTTTTTTGGAGTATATTAACTATATTTTACTGTTTACCTTATCTCTACAGTTAACATCTTGTTTCCGTGACAATAAGACCTGTACACACTGGAGCTGACATCCCATAGCAGCATGATGTAACGCTGTCAAATTATTACCATCTTTAAGCTCAACAATAGCCCCAGCCTACAATACCACAAAGAGTATAAAGTAGAAATCCACTAAGTTAACTGTCTTTTTATTTAAGCAGATGACAATTATGATGACTATAATAACAAGAGCATTGAAAAACATGAAGGACACAACTTTTGAGAAATCATACATGCCATTTGTCCCAGATTTTGACCCTTCTAAAAACTGTCCAACTGGGAGACACAAAATCTAAGAATTTTTACCTTGTCCAAAAATTTGGAAAAACCCACCATTTTCAAGAAACTTCATAGACTCGTAAAAATGCAATCATATTTTATGGTTAAATTTCTTCAAAAAAGATCAAATTTGTAATATATATCTATCAAAAAAGAACTTTTATTTACTAATTATGCCATTTAACACAAAATTACAAACTTTTAAGGCTGTTTTTATACAATTTACAACTTTGTATCTTCTACTTTTGGTACTTCCAGGTTAACCATGAGTTTTGTAAATAAACACAGAACATCTTTTTGAATTCAGAAGAGCGTTATTTTTTAATGAAATAAAGAATGAATATTTGTTCATGTATGGTTGGCATGTATGGTTTAGTAAAACCATATCCTTAACAGCATTTGAGTAACAGACTGGACGAACTATTGTAGATGAACAATGCTTTATTTACCATAATAGTGATAATATGTTCCAATCATATAAACAGGCATATTAAACAATGATAATTGTAAAATCACATCTATACAGTTATTTTGCAACTCACATGCAGGTCATTTATGTACTGTATAGTTGCTTTATGCACTGAGGATTTAATTTTGCTATAATCGCAGTTTGACTTCAAAGCACAAAATCAAATTCAAAGTGAATATTTTTATGTAGTTCTCATTAAACATTAAGACTTTGATAATCTGTACAGAAAAATGTGTACATTGGCAACTGCACGGCAAAATTATATATCCATGAATAAGATCCAGTGTCTGAACAGCAAAATTTTATCCCTGGAGAATAAAACAACTACATAGTACCTGTGAGTGTGTGCCAAGTGTGTGTCAACAGTTTTTGTCTTGTCAGTGGTATATTATATGGCAGTGTTAATAAAACATTTAATTCCTTCAAACTTTATTATACCCTTTATAATTTCACTTAAAACTACAAAGCTAGGGGGCGTCTAGTTACTTGTGAGGACTCTGTGTCATATTGAAGACTTTATCGTGACTGATTAGATCAACATTTGATTTCTTTGAGGTACTATAGAAAACAATGTTCATTTTACCCAGAACATGTTTAATGAGATATAATGAAAAACATAAACTAAATGTTGAGAATAACAATGATTATTGTTATCATTTCTTCAAAATAGATTATTTTTAAATGTTACTACCTGAAGTAAGCGCTGAACGACTTGAGACCATCCATTGGCTGCTGCTAACTGTAATGATGTACAGCCTACAAGATAAATGTATAAATATCAAATATTTTTAGAGCTCTGTATATATAAAACCTAAGTGCTAATAAGACCAGAATGTATGAAAATATTTCTTTTGAACATTATTATATCAAGAACACCTGTTCATCAAGATGATTTTATGATTGTAAATTAATCAAATTAAATTTTTTCGCAGACATATATTTCAGGGACTCAAAAATGACTATAATGTATGGTATACCACGATACATACCAAGGTATTAAAAAAATACTGGTATATTTTTTCAGTTATATCCATTTTTGTGACATCCTATTTCTAATAAAGATGCCCAAAAGAATGTAGAATTTTGGAACAGACCTCCCTATATAGAGAGAGGTTAGTGTTAAAATGGTCTTTATATAGAGGTTTTGCAACATCAGGAGGTTTTACTGTATATCAAAAAATGAGTACAGTCAACCCTGTCTATAAAGGCCACCCAAGGGAACCAGTAAAAGTGGCCTTTATGGGAAGGTGGCCTTTATATACAGGTTCAAATAATATGAATAAAGAACAATTGGGATAAGTTCTACTGGTCTTTATAAACAGTTGGCTCTTACATAAAGGTGGCCTTTAAAGCAGGTTTGACTGTACTGGTAAATCTCACTTTGTTACAATCTAGGGAATTACAGCAGGTTTGATATTCAAATCATCATGGAGTACAGTAAAATTCTCGGAAAAATCAATATAAACGGTTAAAAAACAGGGAGACATAAAAACTAAAAAAAGTTTGTTATATAAGATAGAGATGGTAAAATACTTCTGATTACAAGTGTAATATTGGTGTCTACAGACAGTTTAACTTATAGTTAATTCAGGGATAGAAAATATATCCATTCCAACATTACTACCGATTAATTGATTTGTAATAAAATAAAACCCTGGAAACAAAGCCAATGGCTCTGTCTTATATAATTAATATTATTTCCTTTTACCCTAAGGTTTGTATGTACATAATTACATAAACCTATTCTCATTTAAAAAGCCTGTAGCAAGAAATACTTGTTTATGCTTTTGCTTTTTTTTTTCTTTTGAGGTAATCCTCATCAAATCAACGGGGGAAAAAAACTTTCTCCTTTTAAAGATGCATGTAGGATCACATATAAATACATTGTGTGCATTAATTTGTTTTTTTTATACCCGCTTAAAAAGTGAGGGGTATATAGTGATAGGGGTGTCCGTCTGTGTGTCCGTCCTTCCGTTACACCTTAGGGTACCTATCTCTTATCCGCAACTCCTCCTAAACCCTTCAATGGATTTTCATGAAACTTTCACACAATCTTTGTGATATAATGTAGATGTGCAACTCCTATTTAAAAATTTGATCCGATGGATTTTTTTTTATGTGGGGGGAGTGGAGAGTATTTTTTGTGAGCGTGTGGCTCACAGTTTTTCTACTTTAAATTACAATCCTCTCATCCCCAAGGATAATGACAAAAATAGTAAATTGAATTATGTTAAGTGTAATATAATTAAACTGATTTTTTTTCATGTGGCCTTGAGTTAATTTTAATTTCTGAATATATAAATGCATTGTGTATGATTTCTTGTTAAAATCCTTATTCTCTCATCCCCATCAATGACAATCACAAAAAGTTAATTGTATTATATTAAGTGTAATATAATTACACAGATATATTTTTTCATTTGGCCTTGAGTTACATTTTAATTTCTGATGAGATGTATAAAATTACGTCGGAAAGTTAGCTTCTGGAAATACTTAAATAAACTTTAAATTCATCCTTGTAATGTAAAACTCAATTTAACACAACAATTCAGTAAATCAACATGCATTTATTTGTAAATATAACATACAGCCAAACCTGTCAATAAAGACCACCTAAAAGAACCAGTAAAAGTGACCTTTATGGGCAGGTGGCACTTACATAGAGTTTCAAATAACATGAATAAAGAGCTTACTGGGATAAATATTAACTGGCCTTTAAAAGTATGTGGCCCTTACATAGAGGTGGTTCAACTGTAGTGTAACATTGGTTTGATCTGATTTGATCAATATTATTTTTGATATTACTATTATTATTACTATTAATATTATCATTTTAACAGGTATTTTGTTTTTCCAATGAACATGTTGAAGGTCAATAATTTTATATAGCAAGTTAGTTTCATATGCCATAACAAATTTAGCTATCAAACTCTCTACCTCTGAATGTATTTTGTCTCTGACTATCAACCACTGTGGTAGCCCACTTGGTAGAGTGCTCACTTCGTAAGTGGGAGGTTGTGGGTTAGAACTCCGGCCGGGATTAGGTAGTGACTGTTCATTCGCCAAACACTCGGCATTACGAAATGAAAGTCACAGTTCTTTTGGATGGGAACTTAAAATAAACAAGGTCCCTGTCCCGTTAGTGGTGGCACAATAAAGAACCCTGCTGTATAATGCCATAAGCACAATGCAGAGGCAAAATTTCTGCACCTTCGTCTATAGCTGGCAACATCTCGATATAAGTGAAATATTCTTGACTGGGGCATTAAACACCATTACTCAACTAAACTGAACACTTTTACTATCATAGCATTTACTTTGGATCATTAACCCATTTGGATCTACACCATGGGCAAGTAGTTGTTAAACAATCTCTAACTGACCTGACCCCCATCCCTGCCTCCTTTACCCCACGGTATCCCTGTGACATCAGTATTTACCTTGGATAGTTAACACATTTGGATCTACACCATGGACAAGTAGTTGTTCAACAATCTCTAGCTGGCCTGACCCCCATCCCTGCCTCCTTTACCCCACAGTATCCCTGTGACATCAGTATTTACCTTGGATAGTTAACACATTTGGAGCTACACCATGGGCAAGTAGTTGTTCAACAATCTCTAACTGACCTGACTCCCATCCCTGCCTCCTTTACCCCACGGTATCCCTGTGACATCAGTATTTACCTTGGATAGTTAACACATTTGGATCTACACCATGGGCAAGTAGTTGTTCAACAATGTCTAACTGACCTGACCCCCATCCCTGCCTCCTTTACCCCACAGTATCCCGGTGACATCAGTATTTACCTTGGATAGTTAACACATTTGGATCTACACCATGGGCAAGTAGTTGTTCAACAATCTCTAACTGACCTGACCCCCATCCCTGCCTCCTTTACCCCACAGTATCCCGGTGACATCAGTATTTACCTTGGATAGTTAACACATTTGGATCTACACCATGGGCAAGTAGTTGTTCAACAATCTCTAACTGACCTGACCCCCATCCCTGCCTCCTTTACCCCACAGTATCCCTGTGACATCAGTATTTACCTTGGATAGTTAACACATTTGGATCTACACCATGGGCAAGTAGTTGTTCAACAATCTCTAACTGACCTGACCCCCATCCCTGCCTCCTTTACCCCACAGTATCCCTGTGACATCAGTATTTACCTTGGATAGTTAACACATTTGGATCTACACCATGGGCAAGTAGTTGTTCAACAATCTCTAACTGACCTGACCCCATCCCTGCCTCCTTTACCCCACAGTATCCCTGTGACATCAGTATTTACCTTGGATAGTCAACACATTTGGATCTACACCATGGGCAAGTAGTTGTTCAACAATCTCTAACTGACCTGCGGCACAAGCTGCATGAAAACTGAAACAAATATCATGTATATTTATATATATATCTCTCTATTGGAAACATTATTTAGCTCTGATAAAACAAAATGTAACAAACACAATGTAATTAAAACTCAAATTTTATAAAATGTGCAGTTTTTTGTCTGGTTAAGGAGTGGATAGGAGTAAAAAAAAAAAAACAACCCATGTCAAGTTTCTTTCACTGATATTAAGGTGGTCAGTTTTTGAATGGTTGAGGAAACTGGAGTGCCTGGAGAAAACCACTGACATTCTGCAAGTGAATTGAAAAACTTTCTCACACTAGGATAAGCTCTTTTGCTGGGGTTCAAACCTAGATGGTTAAACACATTGTGATCCATAAGCTGTCATTTTTTACCACTTCGCTACCAAGACTCCTGTGACTGATACTGAAGAACATCTTTTTTATTTCTTAAAATCATAATAACTAAATCACACTTAAAGTAATATTCTATGACGTAAAACACCGTGTGTAAACACATGTCTAACAGGGATCTGTAACTTAGATCTACAGACATTTCTTCCACAAGTAAAGCCTCTTGGGCTAATTTATAAATAGACTGTATACACTGAATTAAGTATTCTTTGACCGGTTCATATTTTGGACAAATTTTATCATATACCTTTGACCTAGTTGTACTTACACAAAGTTAAACCCTTTGAACCAGGTTACACTGTATACCTCATAATTATTGAGAATTTCATATTATGAAAAAACCATTAGTAGTTTGAACTGTTTTATAACAGTTATATTTCCACTAACAAGGTAGTTATTAAAATTAATAAAATACCAAATAATTTAAACTTTACCAATCACTCAGTTTTAGACATAGGGGTCTCAATCTGGCAGGGGTCAGTGTCTTAAAAATTTCCAAAGAATCCAAGTGCTATGCATTGAGTTGTGTTGAGTAATGGTGTTTAATGTCCCAGTCAAGAATATATCACTTATATCGAGATGTCACCAGCTGACTTTCATTTTGTAATGCTGAATGCTTGGCAAAAGAACAGTCACTACACACTTTAAAAGTCTTGGCTCAGACCCAGACAGGGATGGAACCCACAACCTCCCATTTATGGAGCAAACACTCTACCAATTGAGCTACTGCAGTGGTGTGTACAGTCCCAAAATTATACTTTCTATACCTGTTTTACATGGATCTTTTTTCACATAAATGGCAATTTGGGCTATTATTCCTATGAAAAATCTAGCAATTCAGAATTTTTACACACAAATTATTTTCATCAAGTTTTGATTTTTCTACATCCGGTTTTAACTTTTACTGGTCAGATAACCAAGCCTCCTCATTTCAGCAAAGAATTTTTGTCAGTTTTTTTGAGTTACCTAGCTCCTTTCTACTGCTGAACTAAAATAACTTTCTTAATTTCCTGAGCAACCAAGTATACAGTTCAAAGAGTTATATTCATGTGTTGAGCTATGATATACAGTTTACATATATTTCTTTATTGGAGACTTCAAAAATGGGATCCATTTGATCAAAACCACTAAATGTGCTAAATGACCAGAATTGCTAAAGCAAAGAGAAGTAACTCTCAGTATAGATAAACTGCCATTTAGTTGAAGGATCTATCATCTCTTTGTTAGCCAAGTTTTTTGGTTGACATTTTTTTACTTTTAATTATTGAATAATTGCCAAAATATGATTTAAAAATTTTAAATAATTATGAGGTATACTTAAATAGATAAATGATAGACCATGTGATACTTACACAGATAGACCCTTTGGACCAAGTTTGCCTACAGTGATGGTCTTCTTATGTAGAATACTCTCAACTTTGGAGACATCAGAATGTTCTATTGCTTTAAGGAGTTTGTCATCATTCTTGTTCCATTCTGACAGCTGTAAATAAAATTACTATTTCAATTTCTATGTTCACAACAATAACAAAAATACTACACAAGTGTCATGGACTCATGGGTTTGAGCCCCAGCCAAGCTGCACAGTAATTTTCTTTAGACAAGACATTCGACTACCGGTACACCCACCTGCCAAATAAAACAGGCACCAACAAAATACATTGTGAATTAAACTTATGATAAACTGACATCTAATCTGGGGTGGGGGGGGGGGGGGATGGTGTGGTAGAGGTATTGTACCCTCAGTTGTTGCATGTCATTTAAACTTGGATTAACGCCATCCTGATGAGGCTCAGTAAAGTCTCACCTATATAGTTGTTATATAGACTATTTGTAGTTAGATATGGTGAATCAGCCTAGTACAAATCATGTTTTCCTGAAATTATCAGCCAATAGTAGTACGGTACTTCCTGAGATTGAGTAACATGCAGGGATTTATCAGGGACTTTTCGGGGATTTATCAGGGACTTTTGGGAAAAGGCCCTAAACTAAAAATTGGGAAAAACTATCAACTTTTTGCTCATTTTGGGAAAACTTCAACTTCAAACTTCAACTTCAACCTTGGAAGCCTTTGATGTAGAAGCTGTATTTTCATCTTTTTTGCAGATGTTGTTTTCAAATACTTTACTTGATTTTGCTGAAGGGGGGGGGGGGGGGGGGGGGGGGCTTTCCCAAAATACAACACAATTTTCTAATTGGGAATTTTCTTAGCTGATTTTGGGAAAAAATCAACTGTTTTTTCATTGGGAATGGGGCCGAATAATTCTAAGATTTTCTTGTGTAGGTTTTATATTTCAATCAAAAGATTTAAAAAAATATGGGTTTTACTAAATCAGTTATAACTCACATCTGTGGTACTCTTCCGTAGGTTCCGAAACAAGCTGAATTTTTTCCCCTTGGATGTCATGTTGGTTCAAGGGTCATTTACAGTATGTTGTTTAAGTCATTCTTCTCAATACACAAATAATCTTCTCACATTTTGATGAAGGTACCAGTATTTATCTGAAACAATAAATAGATACAGTCCAACCTGTCTATAACGACAACCTGTCTATAACAAACTGTCTATTAGTGCTCAGTTTTTTAAAGTCTGGAACACTTTTTCTATATATCTTGCCTCTCAATACTGATCACCCGTCTAATGTGGTTAGTGGCCATTACAATTTAGTCCCAAAGTCATCATTTACCTGTCTATAACAGCCTGTGTAGTGTTCCAGTGTTCTATTAAAAATGAGTTGGGTTTGTTTTATATAGGCTTGAAGCTTTCATTTTCGAATACCAGTGTTATGATTTTTTATTTGTTTCTCTAGGGGTGTCTTTGGATGATATATGTTTCAAATTTTAAAAAAAGTAATTCAGGGAAAAAGAATTCTTTTTTTTTTTTTTTTTTTTTTTTTTTATATATATTTTATTTGCACTAACTTTATGGTAAATGAGCAAACCAACTGGTGTTAACGATATGCACATCTTCTACCAATGTTGATGCTTTGCATCAAGTTTAATCAAATAATGCGTCATAGTTTTGAAGAATTTGAGCAAACAAGAATTTAGGACGGACGAAAGAAACTCGAATTTAATATCCCCCTTTTTCCTTTGAAAGGTGGGGATAAAAATAACACCAAAGAATCATCTAGATATCTATCTAAGGCAATTGACTTTATTTCTATGTTCACTTTGTTGCAACTGACAAAGACATTGAAAGATATTTTTTTTTGTAAAGACATGGTTGATACTCTTATCCTTGTTTCATGTACAACTTGGGGAAAAAGGCCTAACAATATGAGAAAAATACTTTTGAGACTTTGTTTTTGATTCTAAAAATTAAATATGACTTGGCTTGACTTACAATCATGCACAGTAGAAAGAAGATTTGAACTCTGAAAGAACAGTGCCAAATTTGAAGTCCTCAGTACTCAAGAGTACATGTATAATATGTACTAGTATGTACACATGTACACAGGGTCACAGACAGATTTCTACCTCCTTAAGGGTATTTGTTGTCTGGATGACCAGTAATCTATGTCTGCTGAATATTGACAGTAGAAAATTACACTTTGCCTTGGGTTAAAATATCTAAATTTTATCTAAAATTATGTTTTATCAACTAGTGAAAGTATATATACAATACACACTCTGCCTTGGGTTAAAATATCTAAATTTTATCTAAAATTACAGTGAAATCTGTGAATACCGGACTACCTCGAGAATGAATAAAAAGTCCGGTTTAGAAAGGTTCAAGTTTTCTCCGGGTCCAGTTTTCACAGTTTTCACTGTATATGTTTTGTCAAATACTGAAAGTATATAATATAAATACATTGTATATATTTAACCTTTGGCTAGTTTAAATCTTCAGGTAAACATAAATTATGTATTTTGTAAAATTTCATTGAAATATGTAGTGGTCTGGGTTAAACACTGGACATTAATGTTGGAGATCAGGAGTTCAATCCCTGGTCCGTAACCCTGCATTTTATTCTGGCAACATATGAGTTTACCCAAAGGAATTTGGGCAAGATTACCCATAAAACCATGGGAACTTAATAATAACATGGGTGGTATGTAGATTTCAGGGTAGCTCAGTTGGTACAGTGTAGTGTATAACAGAAAGGAGAAAAAAATCAAGGGTCAAACCAGGAATGAACCTGGAACCTCCTGCACTATAAGCAAGTGGTCTACCAACTGAGCTTCATTCCTCCTGTTATTTTTTTTTTTTTTGTTTCCACGTGGGACCATAGGAAATCTCACACAAATTTTCTTGGATGGACTTTAATGGTCCGCAATTGCCAGCCAACAACCACCAAGTGCCACACTGGCCACCAAACTGCAACAGGAAGGAGATAATCAAAAACAAACATACAAACTGTTTTTGTTTGGATTATCCGACTTGATTTAACTTTGATATACAGACTGGAAGCAGCTGTAACGGACCATGATCTATTGATTCGGGTCCTAGTTGAAGCATATGCTGACTATATTCATGACTTTTTGCAAATAAAAATATCAAAAACTTGCAATGAATAGAAACTAAGTTCAAAGGTAAATTACAATAAAAAATTTAAAAATAAAGCACTGATAAAACCAATAGACAAACAGTATGTGATCAGAAAATATCCCCAGATTGCATATTTTATCATCATCATATAATGGATGTTGTAACGGTAAGTAATGTCAAAACTGGTCCAATATTTATATATCATATACAACTTACATTTTCATATTTATATCATTATCAGCAAACCATCAAAATAATACTATAATAGTTTTCCAACTAGACTGAAGACTTCTCTAAAGATATGTTTTAGAGCCACCAAAAACCTGCACAGAGTAGTATGTACTACAATATACTCAGCCTACAAGCTAATTATTATGACAATTCTGCAATATATTTATTATTTAATGTAAGAAACAAGTAAATATAAATAGAATACCAGTACTGCAGAACAGTACACAAATGTACAGAAATGTTTATGATGTTTTCCTGGGGTCATAAATGTCAAATATTATTACTGTGACAATATCTGACCAATATAGTCTATTTATTAATAGGTAATAATTATATATAAACATATATGATCGTCTTATGGTTTTCTGTGCTTATCTTGTTCTGTATAAATATTTTTGTGTTACAGCATTATACATTAGCCTTTTTTTTTAATAAATTCAATACTGGTATGTACGCCGACTGTCTGAAAAATGGAGAGAAAAGTTAACAGAAGTTAGTATAAACCAAAACAACTTTTTTCCTTCAGATAAAACAATTGTAAAATGGCAACATGGCTCAAAAAAGCAATGCAATCATTAAATCTCTCCAGGTCATAAGGGCAACCCAGGTCTCACAGGTCAGTTTTAGTGACCCCCTCCCCTTCACCTTTGAATGAGCGAGCATTTTTGCCAGCACCCTATTAAATTTCAGCTGGGTGGACTTAAAATGTCTTGCTCATGAATCTAAGTTATGTTCAGACATGCCCAGGTTCCAGATGTAACCATATCCTAAACCACCCTTTAATGCCACATACATTTATCTCCACAAGGTAGGGTAAAATGAAACAAATTTTGTCTTGGCCTTAGCAGCCTAAACCACTATTCAATGTTACATCTCTCCACAAGACAGGGTAAAAGAAACAATTTTTGCCTTGGCCTTAGCATTCTAAACCACTATTCTCTACAAATCAAAGAGAACAGAAACAATTTTTGTCTTGGCCTTGGCATCATTAATTATATCAATAATGACACACATAAAAAAACAATATGACCAATACCAGATTATAAAATCTATTTGGCAGGTCAAAGTTCAACTAGGGTGAATTACTGTAAGTCAATGACATCAAGATGGAAACACAAAAATAACTTATATACCCAAAACTAAATAAAATGTATTACGTAAATGAAAAGTTAATGAGGTACCCACAACTTAAGTTCAGTAATGGTGTTTAACATCACTGTCAAGAATATTTCACTTATATCGAGACATAACCAGCTATAGGATGTAAAACTCTATAAAATCAAACTGTAGAATCCTCTATGGAATTTTACACTTTATATACAAGAAAGTGATACATTACATAATACATTTGTATATGTATACACAAAAGGAACTGTCATTTTTAGATTTTTCAACATTTAAAATTCCCATAGATGTAACATTTTTCACCATTCAGAAATACAGTAGATTCACTTATTACATATTGGTTAATTGCATCATTTTTCTCTGCACTGATCCATTTCCTATGAAAAGTAATGTCTTTTAATGCATAGTCAAAATCCTGAATTGCAAATACATGTAATTTGCATTCCATAAATTCCAAAATTATGCAGTAAGTATTCAACTGTTATTGAGGCAACACACAGCAATTTTTCATGACTCTATCAATCTTAATAGTAAATAAAAAACATAGTCTCAACTTAAAATTCATTGAAACTTCAACTTAATAGTATTAAAGTAGTAAAATATTTACAAATCGGTTGAAACTTCCAAAAATACAGAGCAACAAACACAGTGACATCAAACAGTAAGTGACTTTACTTGTACACAAGTTAACTTCCATAATTTATAGTAGCTAAATATATATTATTATTATTAAATTTTACACAATCCCCCTACTATAAATTAAAACCAGCCTAGCTAGAGGGTAAATCCTCTGAGGGATTTATCTGTTTCAGGTTTAATACTAGGTTAAAATGTTTAAATATATACATTAACATCAGTGTAACATCTGGGCAGGAAATATAATTGATTTAATAAATAGATAGATAAAGGTATTTTAATGGGAATTATTAATTAATTGCAATCTAGATAATGTAATATGTTAGTAGATAATTGACATATCGCCGTCCACACCTTCAGACACTGGCTGCCCTCACGGTACCAAAGCAGCATAACGGCAACTAATGACGTTTTAGTATCAGTGATGTCATTAAATATCACAATTCAGGCCGAATTTTCATTCTTTTTGCATGTAATTCAAGCATGCCAGGCCTTTGTCAGAACATTGTGAGCGTGGCCGGTGATCTGTCAATTAACATAGATAACAAGGGGTAAATTGACAGCATCATAATGCCGTATTGATTCAGTGGTATAGTGTCCATCTCAAGAGCAGGAGATACCAGTAGTGAGGTTCTATCCTTGGACTGGAATTAAAGAGTTGGACGAGTTCAGTAATGGTGTTTAACATCCCAATTAAGAATACAATGTATTTCACTTATATCGAGGCTACGTATATACAGGCGAAGGTGCAGAAATTTTGCCTGCACTTTGTGCTGATGTCATTATACAGCAGGGTTCTTTATTATTCCATGCCTACTGTGACACAGGATCTCTTTAATTTTAAGTTCCCATGAAAAAGAATCCTGATTATCATTTCCTAATGCCGTGTGCTTGACAATTTTAAGAACAGTCACTACACATTTTAGTCTTGGTTCAGATCCAGTCAGGGTTCAAACCCATGACCTTCCATTTATGGAGCAAGCACTCTACCAACTTGCAATGTAGATAAAAGTTAATAGATAATCAACATGAATCACAGTGGATTAGTTGACAGCATCATACTAGGTTTCCACAATTTCAAAAAATTTCCAAAATTTGTGAAAAAGTAGTCTTGTTAAAAATTTGTTTAAGTAGGTTTTTCTTTTTAAAGAATTTCTCATAGAATTTGTAGTCAATGGTGATTATGGCTACCAGGAATAAAAACATAATAGCATATTCCAGTCACAGAAATTTAGTTACTCTCTTGTTGACTCAGTGGTACAGCATCCATTCTAACAGTAGGAGGTAAAGGGTTTCAACCAAAGCCTGGTCATATTATAAAACATTATAATTTGAAATGTATCCTTGTCTGCTGCTTAGTATTAAAAGGACATTATTTAAACTGTTGTCAGTATGGGCAAATGGTAATGGTTTGCTTGTCTGTAATGTACTGGCTTGCAGAACTAGCACCTTACAGTCACTCTAGTGTGTGTTAGTACAAGGTAGACCATAAACACACTGGCACATCTCATGCATTCACAAACTTGTTCTTAGATCAATCAAATTAATGCAGTGGAGTAATGGTGTTTTACACATAATTCAAGATGCTTTCACTTATATCGAGACAGTCAGTTTGGAGATAGTCAAAGAAACTGCAATACCTCTCACACTTTCCTGAGAGGGATTCAAATCTAGGCAATGAGAGGTACTGTGATTGGTAAACTTGCACTTTTGACGTCTCAGCCAACAAAACTTCCCATTCTAGTATGGGTTTTTCAATGTAGGACAGGGAAATGTTATTCAATCAATGGGTTGAATATTTCAGTCTTGGCAGGGTTTGGTCGCGATTCCCTTATTCTATATACATGTAGATTATGCATAACAGATTATATATATAAAATTAAATTAATGGATATAACTTCCTAATTTTCTGATATAATTTCAGTAGAGATTGAAACCAAGTTTATCCAGCAGAAAAACCAAATGTAATACAGATTATCAAATACTAAATCAAAACATAAAAAAATAACTTTACCTGCTTTCCACTTGAACTTGAAAATTAAATTTTCTGAACATAGGTAAATAAGGAACAGGTATATTGTATATATCTGTATAAGATCAAAGCAAGTTATGCCGGTAAATTTGTTAACACAATCTTATACATATACCGGTAGGCAACACCGACCTGTCAGCTTGACCTTTAATTTAAATATTTATTATGGACCAGTATATTTATGTATAGTGAGCACAGGTGTTTATTTTGTCTACATCAAGGGAGGCGTGTCTTATTTATACAAATCTATATTAACTGCCAATCCTAACACTACCTATTTACTGGGTGGGTCACTGTATATAAATATTCCCTATGAAAGGTCATGCAGACAGGTCAGTGCTGTCTGCCTATACAAGACATAATGTAAATACTGGCTAACATCATATATAAATTCCTATATATCTATATTTCCCAGTCCTTTTAAAATCTCTCCAAACATTCACAACAATTAGAGTAAATATTTATACTAACAAAACCCACTTAAGAAAGATAACTTTACTCCTATTGTACTGCCAACAAAATAAAATATAAAAACACCCAGGAGAGACAGATCAATTAACCCACAGATCTGGTTCATCGTAATGTTTCAAACTGTTTATTTTTTCTTCTAAGTGTTTATGCTTATCTTTCTCCAGACTCTTGCATAACAAAATGAATAAATGAATGAATGGGATATACTTCATATGTGAGATTATTTCACTTAAATCGAGATATCACCATCAGATATTTTATGTCAATGCAATGCACTTACCAGTATTACAATAAGCAGTGAGAGCTCTGTTTCACTTCTGTATCACTGGAAATTAGTTCAAGGCCAAGTGTGACTTATGACCATTTTCAATGTTAAGTGTCACTGATACCCCATTTCGAGTCTCAGGTTTGAGGACTAAAATCAAACAACTACCGTACCTCTGCTAATTACTGAGCCAACACTACCAAAGATGAGTGGTGAAGGATCACAGCACATCTAAATGAAGTTGAAAATACTGAGGAATTAATGTCGATGTATGGTAGTGGATATGCATCTTTTACAGTGCAGCCATTTTTCAAAAGTTTTCAAAAGTCTTGAGTTCAATTGCTAAAGGTCTGGTAACCTGGTTTCTTCAACCATCCAAGAACTGACAATCTTGATATAAATGAAAGAATCTTGACTGGGACACTAGTTTGTGCTACTCCATTCTACCATCCCAAATGACCTAAGATGGTAACAAAAGAGTAAAACTTTATTTTTACCTGTGCTTGTATACACCCCTTTTTTCACACCCTTTAGTAAGTTCTAAAAGTAAGTTCCAAAAAGAAGGGGTCAAGAACCAAATGTTATGATGAAATATCTATTCAGAAACTAAAGGATTTGACACAAACAGTCAGTACCGGTACTACATTGAGATGATTCATTGCTCATTGAAATCAGGTAATCCATCATGACATTCAATTTTTTATACCAGAATCTCAAGTTTATCTATCAAAATGCAGTAAGACTTCCTTTTGAAATTGTTTCCCAATAACCATTAAATTCTACGTAAAATTTTGGAAATTAAATTTCACAAAAATGTTCAAAAATTTTTGATTCTATTATTTTTGGTTTTTTTTTCAGTTGAAATTAATATTTTAGTGGAAGGTACAAATGAAAGTCTTTCCCAAAATACATACCAAAAATATACCATAAATATGTATGCATGATTACATCTGCTGGTAAATACAAAATAGTTAACCTTCTGGCTATCATAGTTTTGTTCTAAATGATGAAATTTTAACACCTAGTTATGCCCCTTGGCACCAGAACTCTTCATAACCTGATAAGTAGCTGTGTCAAGGTTGCTATAATTTACATCATAATTAAGTAATCAAGAGTCATGTCCCCACAGGGCCAGTGATACACCCGGGTGGGCACAAATCACCTCAGACATGTCATGCTCATGTATAGTGTACTGTCAATCTGTTAGGATTTTTTTATTTATGTTTGTTGCTTGCAGTTAGCAATGGTACGTTCGTTATTTAGGTCATTTTTTGTTAGGTTACGTTTATTGAGTTACTCGGGTTACTTGAAGAACGACCGAACTGCGTTTGTTGTTTGTAATTTTGCAATATCATTTACTACTTGCAACACGTTTCAGCCTGCCACGGAGTAAGTTACTATAATTATTAGTCAATCCTAGCTACAGTGAATGTTCATGCATAAACTGTCAAATGTCGGTGTACAAAATGTTAGTAAAAATTAAGCAGTCGACCATGCGGTCTGAGGTCAATAGGTCATGAAGTAATACATTAATTTGACATTTTCTACATGTGACAATTTCGTCTCCTATTTGATATTATAATATTTTGAACTTATTGAACTAGTTTTATAAGCAATGAACAGATTTATTTTCAATATTTGTTTCCCACATAACACGAGTAACATGATATAAGTGTAATAATTATTGACACATTATTTTCACAATCATTGGTCACAATTATGTATTGTAGCCGAAATATGGTACCGCATTCATGTCATACTTATGAGGCTTTTTGTTTATATATTTCAGTCTTTTAACACAAACTCATCATATGTAATGTACCACTGCAAACTTGGAACATTTTGAACTTTAATAAATGGTTTCCTGCAGTAAATGAATAGTTGTTGCATATGTGGTTATACTACTGTAATTAAGACAGAACAGTAAAAGATCCCATAGAAATCTGGCTTGTTCAAGTAATTGGATTATACGTCATGTCTACCTGGTCTAGCATATCCCCTAGAAGAATTAAAAAATTAACTGAAAAGGGAGATGAACAGTATAAGGCTAAATGTGATAACTTTTTGACCAAAATTTCAAATGTGTTTCATGAAATTAGTGCAGCATTTCCACACATCCGCAAATATACAACTTCAAAAGACATCAAGTCATTGGAAAGCTTAAAGTCACATTTGTCAAGTAAACAAACTATCTATGTTTCCCTGTGCACTGATTATATGGATTTTTTAATACGCACAAATACTGAAGCATCTTTGAAAGAGCATACTAGGATCTCCTCCGAATTAGACAGTTTTAAGTATGATGTTACAGCTGCTTTAGGTGACATTGACTTTTCTATTGATCAGTTGTCGCGTGAGCAAAAGCCCGAAACTGCACAACCGGTGCAAAGTTCACCATTACAAAATTTGCAAACTGATACTCAGCTGAAATCACCTTGTGAATCTGTTAACAGTAAAAAAGGTACTTCACACAAAAGTGGGGTTAGTAAATCGTCAGGTTTATCATCAGTTATAGCAGAAGCTAAAGCCAAAGCAGAGGCTGCGAAAGTACGTGCTAAATATGTGGAACATGAAGCCAAGTTGTTGAAGCAAAAGGCTCTACTTGATGAAAGGCTAGCTATTGATAAAGCAAAAAACCGATCGTGAGAAAGCTGATTTAGATGTTGACTTAGGGCTTTTGGAAAGTAAAAAGGAAGTAGCTGCAGTTGAAGCTGAAGTAGATGCTTTGCAATCAGCAGGTGGTGATAATGTATCGCAAACATTTTCTGTTGCACCTCCGTTAAGTGTGATGGACAAAACAGCTGCTTATATAGAACATTTAGAACAGTGTGATAACATGAACTTGATCATTGATAAACAAGTTCCAGTCAGTTCTGATCTGGACCCTCACGCTTTACCGTTTTCGAGCTATGAGAATGCACTCAATATTTCCTCAGGGACTTCGTGGATACCACCACCCACACTTCCACTGCAAACCTCAGTTCCGTTAATGCAATCACTTCCACATCCAAGTTTAGTTTCACCTCAGGTTTCATTTACGCCAGTAGTAACATCAACAGCACCAATTAGGCATAGTTCAGTTCCAATTTATTCTGGTTCATTTACACCATCAGTACCAATGCCTGCAATGAACCCGGTACCCCCTCATACTTCATCGTCTACAATTCCGCACTGTCAGTCACCGTTAGATCAGCAAAACAGAAATCAATCTTTGGCATCCGACTTCACTCGTTTTCTGCTAAAGAAAGACTTGTTATTTTCGAGATTTATTGTGTTTAATGATAAACCAGAATTGTATCCCTCTTGGAAAGCAAGTTTCAAAAATATAGTGAGAGAGATACAGGCCGAACCAAGTGAAGAGATAGATCTTTTGATTAAGTCGACTGGTCCGCAGTCACAGAGGCATGTTCTGAGTATTAAAGCCTCAAATCCGTCCGATCCGGAGAAAGGGTTAAGGTTAATCTGGGAGAGATTAAACGAACGTTATGGTAGCCCAGTACTGATTGATCAGGCTCTAAAAGCAAAACTTTCAGCGATTCCAAAGATCATGATCAAGGATTACAAAAAACTTTATGATTTGTCAGATATCCTGTCAGAGATATCATCGATCAAGGATACTGATAGTTATCGCACAATGTTTTCATACTTTGATTCATCGGTTGGAGTATCGCCTATTGTTGCAAAACTCCCGTATCAACTTCAAGAAAGATGGACTTCAACCGCGGTTAAATATAACAAGAAACATGGTACTACATACCCACCGTTTTCAGTGTTTGCACAGTTTATAAGTGAACAAAGTAAAATTAAAAACAATCCTTGTTTCACCTATGATAATGTTGCTAGTAATATTGGTGGTAGGTCAGGTCCAGTTCTGTCAAGTGGAACAAAACCTCCTGAGCAGGTTCATACTAGAAAGACTGAGTTTAAGGAAAACAGGGACAGTTCAAATGTTGAAACATGTCCGATACATGGTACTCATCACTCTCTTAATCAGTGTAGAGCTTTTAAATCTAAGCCCTTGCCAGAGCGAAGAAGGCTTCTTAAGCAAAAGAAAATTTGCTTCAGATGTTGTGCATCTTCGGAACATGTCAGACGCGACTGTAAGATTCCATAATGTGTTGTGACTGTAAAAGCACAAATCACCCTACTGCGTTGCACATCAAAGATGTTAGAGGTTCAAGGTCAGATCAGGGTTCAGGAAGTCAAGGCGGGGAGTCAGCTCTACAAAGTTCCGAAACGGTTCCAAAGGATGTTTCAAGCTCTTGTACTCAGATTTGTGGTAATACATTTGATGGTAGATCTTGTGCAAAAATATTGCTGGCAAATGTATATGTAAAAGAAAATCCGGGATCGAAACTGCGCGTATATGCATTGATAGATGATCAAAGCAATAGGACATTAGGAACACCAAAACTGTTTGATGCGCTTGGTGTAGGTAGCAATAGAACAAATTATGTTTTGTCATCATGCTCTGGAGTTTCAACATCTTCTGGTCGGCAAGCTGAAAACATAATACTTGAGTCGATAGATGGAATGGTACAAATTGATCTACCAACTGTGATTGAGTGTAGCCATATTCCAAATAACCGAAACGAAATTCCTACACCCGAAGTGGCAAACGCGTATCCACATTTGCAAGACATAGTTCAGCATATACCGGAGTTAGATTCTAATACTGAGATATTGTTGTTAGTTGGAAGAGATGCCACTGAGGCTCACCATGTGCTTGATCATCGCATCGGTCCAAAGCGTTCTCCGTATGCTCAGAAACTCCCATTAGGTTGGACGTTAATAGGAGAAAGTTGTCTCAACAAAGTTCATATTCCGAGTAAATTATGTGTCATGAAAACTCATATTTTACCAAACGGACGTGGCTCTTTATTCGAACCTTGTGCTAATCACTTCAAACTGAAAGAACATTCATTACCTTCTTGCGACTCGTATGCCGATGGAATACTTGAGCACGATATGTTGGGTCACAATATTTTCTTGAAAACTAAAGGTGATGATAAGCCAGGTTTATCTATGGACGATAGAGCATTTCTGAAAGTAATGGATACACATTTTTCTAGAGATGATAGTGGAAACTGGGTATGTCCTTACCGTTCAGGGGAAAACAGGCAACGATTAGGAAATAACTACTCTCAGGTACTGCAAAGGGCCATTTCTTTAGATCGAAGTTTAGAAAAGGATCTGCTAAAAAGGGAACACTTCATCAGTTTTATGGATAAAATGATACAAAATGAACATGCAGAGAGAGCTCCGAAACTACACCCCAAGGAAGAGTGTTGGTATATTCCAATTTTCGGAGTGTATCATCCACGGAAACCGCAAAGTATTCGCATTGTTTTCGATTCTGCGGCAAAGTTCAACGGCTCTTCATTAAATGATGTACTTCTGTCCGGACCTGATTTCACTAATAGTCTTTTAGGCATTTTGATGCGTTTTCGCAGAGAACCAGTAGCAATTATCACGGACATTGAACAGATGTTTTACGGGTTTAGAGTTTCGGAGAATCACAGAAACTTTTTGAGATTCCTTTGGCACGAGGATAACGATTTTAAGAAACCATTAGTTGAATACAGGATGTGCGTTCACATCTTTGGTAACTCCTCATCGCCAGCTGTCGCTACCTATGGCCTGCGAAAGACTGTTTTAAATAGCCAGTCTAGTCAGAATGTTAAGGATTTTGTATGCAACGACTTTTATGTTGACGACGGTCTTACTTCTCTTTCAACAGTAGAGCAAGCTATCGACTTGCTTAAAAACACACAAGAAGCACTTAAGTTAGAAGGAAACTTGCGGTTACACAAGATTGCTTCAAATCGAGATGAAGTTATGCAGGCCTTTCCAGCTGAGGATCTTGCAAAGGAAATTAAAGATCTTGACCTTGGAATGCATTCACTTCCGATTCAACGTAGTCTAGGAATTAACTGGAATTTGGAGGATGACACATTCTTCTTTCAAGTCACAGATCGTCAGCAACCGTACACTAGACGTGGAGTATTGTCGGTGATCAATAGTATTTTCGATCCATTAGGATTCTTAGCCCCGATTGTCATCAAAGGAAAACTGCTATTGCGAAAGATGATTCAGTCTACAAGTGATTGGGATGAACCATTACCGTCAGGATTTTGTGAAGAATGGGATAAATGGACCATGTCTTTGCAAGAGTTGCACAAGTTATCGATTCCGAGAACTTTACTTTCAATACCATTCAGTGCAGTACATAACAAGTCGATTCATATATTTTCAGATGCATCACAAAATGCAATCTCAGCCGTTGGCTATATTCGAGCCACAAATGATGATGGAGAAGTGGAGTTAGGTTTCATCTTGGGAAAAAGCAAAGTTGCCCCACAGCATGGGCATACAATTCCACGATTAGAACTATGTGCTTCTGTGTTGGCTGTAGAACTGGCAGAATCTATTTCAAACCAATTATATCTGCCAATTAGTGAATTTACCTTCTATACAGACAGTCGTATCGTTCTTGGTTACATTTATAATCAATCGCGCAGATTCTTCAATTATGTTGCTAATCGTGTCGCTAGAATTAGGATTTCAACAAGACTTGAACAGTGGAATTTTGTCTCTTCAGAAAACAATCCTGCCGACAAAGCAACGCGCGCTGTATCGCCTTTGGAAACTAAAGACTCTTCCTGGTTGAATGGACCGAAATTTCTGTTGAAGGAAATAGATAACGAGTCAAAATGTTTCGATCTACAAAATCCAGAGGATGATGTTGAAGTACGAGCTGAAGTAGTTACGCTTGTGTCGGATGTTCACGTGTCAGACATTCTCGGTTCTTCCAGGTATGAGAGATTTTCTAACTGGAAACGGCTAGTTGAAACTATCGCTCGTTTGCAGCATGTTGCTCAATCTTTTCATGGAATTGGTAATTGCGCTGGTAAAGGTTGGCATTTATGTGCAACATCAAGGTCTGTGCAAAACTTTACAGTTGCGCAAAATACGATCATCAAGGCAGTGCAAAAGGATTGCTATGGACAAGAAATTGACAATCTGTTAAAAGGAAAACCAGTTTCGAAGTCTAGTTCTATTTCGTCGTTATGTCCTTATATTGACAATGATGGAATTTTAAGGGTTGGGGGACGTCTTGAACATTCAACACTCGAAAATCATGAAAAGCATCCTATTATTTTGTCTGGACGACATCATATAGCTCTCCTTCTTGTACAACATTATCACCAGAAAATTCAACATCAAGGTCGGCATATTACAGAAGGTGCTTTAAGATCTGCAGGAATATGGATCACCGGGATTAAGTCTCTCGTATCTTCCATCATTCGTAAATGTGTGAAGTGTCAAAAGTTAAGAGGAACTCTCAGTTCTCAAAAGATGGCCAATCTTCCTATAGATAGACTTGAACCATCACCACCATTCTCCTTTGTTGGAGTTGACTGTTTTGGACCATGGCAAGTGATTTCGCGCCGGACACGTGGAGGTCAAGCTCAAAACAAAAGGTGGGCTGTAATGTTCACTTGTCTATCTACTAGAGGGATTCATGTTGAGGTGGTGGAGGAGCTTAGTTCGTCGGCCTTTATTAATGCATTAAGAAGGTTAATGTCTGTTCGTGGTCCAGTCAAACAATTTAGGTCAGACAGAGGCACCAATTTCATCGGTTCAACAGACGATCTCGGCATACAAACCGTAAATGTGGAAGATGGTCCTGTAAAGGAATTTTTGTACTCAAACGGTACTACATGGCTCTTTAATCCTCCACACGCTTCACATATGGGGGGCGTGTGGGAACGGATGATTGGGATTACACGAAGAATCCTTGATTCTCTTCTGATGGACTTACGTGGTACAGACCTCACTCATGAGGTACTTGTTACGTTTCTTGCAGAGGTTTGCGCAATAGTAAACTCTAGACCTTTGGTTCCATTATCATCAGACCCAGAGGATCCACAACCATTAACGCCATCGCTTCTTTTAACTCAGAAACCACAATGTGTGAGTGGTATTGTGGATTCGTTGGATATGAAGGACATGTACAGAAAACAATGGAAACGAGTTCAGTTGCTCGCTGAAATGTTCTGGAAACGTTGGAAATCTCAATATTTACAATTATTGCAAAATCGTCGCAAGTGGACTGATCCGCAAAGAAATTTCACGTCTGGAGATGTTGTTTTACTGCGGGACAAGGAGAGTCCGAGAAATGTTTGGCCAATGGGAATTATTCTAAAGACACACCCTGGACAGGATAAATTAGTTCGCAAAGTTGATGTGCGAGTCGTGAAGCAAGGTGGCCAAGTCACAAATTACACTCGGCCTGTTACAGAACTTGTGTTATTAGTTCCTAGAGAGGAATAAAAGTGATGTTTACATCAGACGGGGAGTGTACTGTCAATCTGTTAGGATTTTTTTATTTATGTTTGTTGCTTGCAGTTAGCAATGGTACGTTCGTTATTTAGGTCATTTTTTGTTAGGTTACGTTTATTGAGTTACTCGGGTTACTTGAAGAACGACCGAACTGCGTTTGTTGTTTGTAATTTTGCAATATCATTTACTACTTGCAACACGTTTCAGCCTGCCACGGAGTAAGTTACTATAATTATTAGTCAATCCTAGCTACAGTGAATGTTCATGCATAAACTGTCAAATGTCGGTGTACAAAATGTTAGTAAAAATTAAGCAGTCGACCATGCGGTCTGAGGTCAATAGGTCATGAAGTAATACATTAATTTGACATTCTCTACATGTGACAATTTCGTCTCCTATTTGATATTATAATATTTTGAACTTATTGAACTAGTTTTATAAGCAATGAACAGATTTATTTTCAATATTTGTTTCCCACATAACACGAGTAACATGATATAAGTGTAATAATTATTGACACATTATTTTCACAATCATTGGTCACAATTATGTATTGTAGCCGAAATATGGTACCGCATTTATGTCATACTTATGAGGCTTTTTGTTTATATATTTCAGTCTTTTACCACAAACTCATCATATGTAATGTACCACTGCAAACTTGGAACATTTTGAACTTTAATAAATGGTTTCCTGCAGTAAATGAATAGTTGTTGCATATGTGGTTATACTACTGTAATTAAGACAGAATATATAGTCATAATAGTGACTGGTTATAAAGAAGCTGCATGAGTGTGTGGTGGGTGGATTTGACAGGAGGTCAATTCACTCAAGCATAATATTTGGATTGTCCCATATTGAAATATTGATGATCGATGCAAAAACATGACCCAAAAAAAAAGATATTTTTAATGAAAGTATTGGGACTGCCTCAACAGGGTTTGGACAACCCTGGGAAGTGGTAAAAAATAACAGGTTGGTCCAAAGATAGGACCTGATAGTTCTGATTCAAGGTACCGGTAGTTGAATTGAAAGAGGAAAATCTGGCAGGCTAGACTCAATTATTGGTCAATTAGCTTGCTCAGTACTCTTAAGAGAATATTTTGAAGTTTCCAAGTTCATGTCAAAGTTTGTTTGCTGGATTTAAACTTTTTATTTATGTAAAAATGTAAAATTTCAGATCAAATGCCAGTGTACGCATTTTACAGGATGTAAAACATTATGCTTTAAGTAGCCATTGATGCAAAGTAAATCCCCATCTTCAAAGCCATGTCACACTTTGTGTACACAGATCTCAAAAGCCATGTCACTCTCAAATCCCCAAAGCAGTCCGTCTGGAGTGCAGAAATCCCAAATGCTATTACACAAGTTTCTACTGCTACTCTCTGAAGATTTTGGCTTAAGTATGGTGATAATAACAATACATGAACATTGGTTGGTCTGACAGAGCACAGTACATCCTTACATTTAAAGTATTTATAATTATGTGTTCAAACCCCATTGCCACAGTCCCAACTAAAAATATCTTCCCTGTATGTGTAGTGGTCTGGTTAGCTCAGTTGGTAAAGCACTGGCCTATAGAGCGGGAGGTCCTGAGTTCAATCTCCATTTTTCTCCTTCCTGTTACACATGTATTGATGATCAATACAATATTTGAACTACATGTACGTGTAAAGCTTTGGATGTATAAAAAAACGGGAAATAGCTGATCTTGATAATTTTATCAGGGATGTTATTTATAGTATTAAGGTCCTAAAAATAATGTATGTTTAGTATACACATCACCTGTAATCAGCACTTGACTGAGTGAAAGAAAAACATCTAAGTTCATTAAAATACAACAAGGGTCTTTGATCAGGCCAATAAAATGTCAACGATCCTGTAATCTAAATCCAGATTAAAGTAATCTTATTTACATAAAGCAGTTCACAAATAAACAATCTAAAATACTTACTATATATATATATAGCACACCTGACAAGTACCATAAAGCACACATCCGTTATTTATCTATTACAACTCCTACTTATCCAATCTGACAAAGATATCTGAAACTTTTTGTAAATGTTTAACGGTGTAAAAGTCCTTTTCAACGCTCTTTATTAAGGTGTTAATCTAAACATGGCATAATCATACAATTAATGTTATTATAACACCCCATAGATATAAGATATACTGTACATTCTGTAGTATATATACCGTAGTAGGTATATGCAGGTTAAGTAATACCTTTACTATAGTACTGTTGTATACATACCTAAGTATATACAGAAGTACTAGAGCATATCAGTCATGTTAGCCTGGGACCTCATACTTGTCATATTTCACATACCTCTTCATTCATCAAAGTTATGCAGGTAAATTATGTTACCTGTATACACACATACCACATAATCATGGCCAGGGTTATCTGTGCATGGTTGTATAAATATTACGGGTATGTTACCCCAGAACACTTGGTGTAGGGTGCTAAACTAAGCCATATATATTTATAGTTAGTACAATGTGCCACATAATTTTTGTCAGTGTTATGACTATACAGGTGTTACACTATGTAGTCACTACTAGTGTAGCATATAACACTTGGCAATGTTGCATGCATACCTGGGTGAAGAACAAGCGGGCCAATAGGACCTACATTGCTCACCTGGAACATATTGTACTTAAAATGGTCATTTAATGTAGGTTTTTATTATTTTGTTTATTTTTGTCATAGGAGACCAACTTGATTTCTGACATTCAAATTTCAATAAATTAGGTGTGGTACCTGTTAGAGCCATTTATAAGTTTTTGCTATTTATAGTAACAGCGGCCAGTTTGAATTTCAGAAGGTCATGTCAGATTATCTTTTTCAGTTTCACCCAAGGACTTTAAAAAACAAATTTTGTTTAAATTGGCCTTATGGTTTCAGAGGAGAAGTTTAACTTTAAGGACCCGATTGCACACTTTACCATGCCATAACCTCATCATGGCTTTGCCAGGTGACCTTAAACACAGAAACAGACTGGAGATTGAACCCAAAATCTCTAACTCTATAGAAGGATGTTCTTACCATTCAGAGAGAGAGAGAGAGAGAGAGAGAGAGAGAGAGAGAGAGAGAGAGAGAGAGAGAGAGAGAACTTGTTATACCTCATTTAGACAATTATCTATAAACCTAGCGACCACATCTGGTAATTTAATATTAAATATAATATCCAAATATCCAATAAGTTGATGCTACAGATGAAAAATCTGCCAACAAAACCTGTCACCATATCTAGTGCCTGCAATGCATTATAATCTAGGTTATCAAAATATGCCCAATCAAAAATCTTTAACATTAATTGGGGATACCCATACAGGGGCATGACATAACTTTGTCATGGCCGTCATCACAGTATTGTTGATAAGTTTGATGTCTCTGTGTCCAGGATTGCCCTGGATATATTTGACGTCTCATAGTTCCATGTTCCTTTCACACAATTTTGATTACACACGTGGCGGGTGTAGCTAGCTAAACAGGAGGTGCTTACCCTTCCGGAGCACCCGGCCTCACTTCCCTGGTGGAAGTTCACGTGTCTAACCTAACTTGTCAGTTCCAAAGTTTTTACTTTGCTTCTGGATTGTGATTCGGACATGGATTAGTATGTTTGTTTTTGATCTGTAAGATAACCTATACCGCATTATTTATAATGCAGATCTGCCTTTCTGGTGACAACTAACCCTGAACCCCAATATCTCTAACTACAGGTATAACTTGTTTCTATTAATGAAATTCTTATATACCAAAATAATATTAAATGCAAACCTTAAGATATACAAGAGTCATGATTCATGCAGGAAAGCTGAAAAATGACTCCATGTATCTTATTCATGTGTTAGAAACTATTTTTCACAATTTAACGTCATTTAAAGTAATTCAAACCTGTTTCTTGCCGTAAATTAGAAATACTGCACATAAAACATAATATAAATACCAGGTATTTAAGTCAGGCTAGACACTGCATATAAATGTCTAAATGTAACTTATACTCAGTCATAGTGCACTGTTATAAAATCTAGAATAAAGAATACCAAATTAAAATTTTTTCTTTGATATCACCTACATATTATTTAAACAGTTAAGTTGCTTTTTCTACCAATATATAAAAATTTAATACTCTGTATCCCAGTTTATATCCAACCCCGCCCCAAAATTCCGAAATCAAAAGACAGATAGAATGATCTACTGGTATTCAAATTTCAGGGTCAATAAAACATTACAACGCCCACCTCCCTGGTCTCCGATAAGGGTTGGTTGGTTGAATGTTGCTTAAGGTCGCATCAGCAATTTTTCAGCTATTCATGATGAGAACTATTTTATTAATCTCTATGGATTAATCTATGAACAAGTTTGTGTATGCATGTGAAGTGTAAGTGTGTTTTATGGTCTGCCTTGTACTAGTGCGCACTCAGGGTGACTTGAATGTGCTAGCTGACAGGATCAGTACGTCCCAGACAAGCTAACCACTCCCCCAATCACATTATACTGACACCAGGTGAACCAGTAAAGGCCAATGGCAAGAAAATTCACTTCCCCACATGTGGTCTGAGCAGGGCTCAAAATCACAGCAGTGAGAGACCCTGGACTGACGTCTTATCCATTAGACCACTGCAACCTCTTGGTCTCTGATGAGACCGTAAATTAGAAATACTGCATATATTCTGCTATCATGCAGAATGAGGCAAGTTCATCAACATGCTGCATAATTCCACACACATTCTGGATGGATCAAATTATTGTTTTCTTTTGTTAAACTGAAATATGCACATTAAATATTTACAAAATAAAGCCATTTTTTGCTGAAAAGTTTCAAATAATGAAAAATTTTGCAAATTCATATCCAACAAAATAATATACATTATAAGTTCCACATAAAAGTTGGGGTATCACATAGTATAAACTGGCAAATGTCATTAATAAAGAGAAATGGAATGATCTTTTTTATAATTTCAGGTTTGATTATGATTGTCCTTTGTTGCATTGGCTATAGCCAAGTAAACATTTTCAGCTTAAAATTTGTTATTGGTGTAAATTTTTATACATGTATAGTGCTGATATACAACATCAATGGATTTTTCCAGCAATGGTAAATTAAAAGGTCAAATTGACAAAGCTCTCTGTCTTATACCTCTGATGTTATCTTCAAACAATTTCCATAAATTAAAATGTTTATCATTAAAACTGAAAAGTTGACAGATATATACAATTATACAAACAGGTCCCAACCGTTTATCTCAAAATCAATAATATAAGAAATTCCCCATACCTTTATATTAGACGTTTAAATTTAATTTTATGTCCAATTTAACAGGAAATAAACACTTTCTATTTAGTTGTTTGATTTATGTAGGTCAACTTTTACTTTTTTTTTCTTTATGGAAAATCTTTGGTTGTTAACTTTTTCTATAGATTTTTATTTACATTTAGTATTTTTAACTCAACCCTTTCCAATGTTGCAGCACCACAGTTTTGGAATACAATTCCTCATTAGTATTGCTCAGACCAAAATTTTGGAAATCAAAATATTTTAAGATGTTGAAATAAGAAGAATTGAGGATCATATTGTATTTCACCAAATCAATCTAAGGCAATACTCTGAACCATGATTAAGTATCGGTATAGCTTTTTTTTTTTTTTTTTTTGAGGAGGAGGAATTTTAAAATTAAGAAGCATGTAATTTTGATCATCAATGCAGTGTTTATCTGACAATACAAAGTATTGTCACCTGGTGTAAACAATATCCTAAGAGATATTTAGTCCACCAGCAGAGCTCCGTAAGTGGGAGGTTGTGGGTTTGAACCCCGGCCCAGTCTAACCTAAGACTTGAAAGTGGGTAACAACTATTCTTTTGCCAAGCACTCAGCATTTCGAAATGAAAGTCGTGGTTCTTTCGGATGGGAACTTAAAATAAACAAGGTCAGTGTCACAGTAGGCATGGCATGATAATGAAGCCTGCTGAGTGCTGTATAATGCCATAAGCGTAAGGCACAGGCAAAATTTCTGCACTTTCGCCTATAGCTGGCTACATCTCGATATAATTCAAATATTCTTGACTGGATTGTAAACACTACTCAACTCCACCAGCAGAGATACCAACCCAGTGGATATAATTATTAATGAAAGCCCTTTTGAGTAATAGACCAATAGTGAAAAATGAAAGTTAAGAGGATAGGTGTATGGAGGTGAGTGAAGTATCAGGCAGTGATTTTTCTTTTTTAATGCCAAGTCAAGATCTTTCACTTGCAACAAAGCAGTCAGTTTTGGGATTGTGGGGAAAACTGGAGTACACAAGGGAAACCTTTGACCTTCAGTCAGTGAATTACAAACATTCACACAACAGGATCTACCTGAGTGAGATTCTAACTTTGGTGGTCAGAGGTCTTGTGATCCATAAGTCAGCACTTTAGATCACTAGAACAAGGTTACATTGATCAAGAGAAGAGATTTAACAACAGTTGTTTGGTACATGTATCAAAAAGTTTTCACTAAAGATTTAACATACACTTATAGTTTATCAGAACACTTTAATAATAGATGGCAACATCATCTCTGATGTATACTACATGTCAGGATATTGCTGATGTAAACTACATGTCAGGGTATTGCTGATGTATACTACATGTCAGGGTATTACTGATGTATACTACATGTCAGGGTATTACTGATGTATACTACATGTCAGGGTATTGCTGATGTATACTACATGTCAGGGCATTGCTGATGTATACTACATGTCAGGGTATTGCTGATGTATACTACATGTCAGGGTATTACTGATGTATACATGTCAGGGTATTACTGATGTATACTACATGTAAGGGTATTACTGATGTATACTACATGTCAGGGTATTGCTGATGTATACTACATGTCAGGGTATTGCTGATGTATACTACATGTCAGGGTATTGCTGATGTATACTACATGTCAGGGTATTGCTGATGTATAGTACATGTCAGGGTATTGCTGATGTATACTACATGTCAGGGTATTGCTGATGTATACTACATGTCAAGGTATTGCTGATGTATACTACATGTCAAGGTATTGCTGATGTATACTACATGTCAGGGTATTACTTATGTATACTACATGTCAGGGTATTGCTGATGTATACTACATGTCAGGGCATTGCTGATGTATACTACATGTCAGGGTATTGCTGATGTATACTACATGTCAGGGTATTACTGATGTATACTACATGTCAATGTATTACTGATGTATACTACATGTCAGGGTATTACTGATGTATACTACATGTCAGGGTATTGCTGATACTACATGTCAGGGCATTGCTGATGTATACTACATGTCAAGGTATTGCTGATGTATACTACATGTCAGGGTATTGCTGATGTATACTACATGTCAAGGTATTGCTGATGTATACTACATGTCAGGGTATTGCTGATGTATACTACATGTCAAGGTATTGCTGATGTATACTACATGTCAGGGTATTGCTGATGTATACTACATGTCAAGGTATTGCTGATGTATACTACATGTCAGGGTATTACTGATGTATACTACATGTCAGGGCATTGCTGATGTATACTACATGTCAGGGTATTACTGATGTATACTACATGTCAGGGCATTGCTGATGTATACTACATGTCAGGGTATTGCTGATGTATACTACATGTCAGGGTATTGCTGATGTATACTACATGTCAAGGTATTGCTGATGTATACTACATGTATGTCAGGGCATTGCTGATGTATACTACATGTCAGGGTATTGCTGATGTATACTACATGTCAGGGTATTGCTGATGTATACTACATGTCAGGGTATTGCTGATGTATACTACATGTCAGGGTATTGCTGATGTATACTACATGTCAGGGTATTGCTGATGTATACTACATGTCAGGGTATTACTGATGTATACTACATGTCAGGGTATTGCTGATGTATACTACATGTCAGGGTATTGCTGATGTATACTACATGTCAGGGTATTACTGATGTATACTACATGTCAGGGCATTGCTGATGTATACTACATGTCAGGGTATTGCTGATGTATACTACATGTCTGGGTATTGCTGATGTATACTACATGTCAAGGTATTGCTGATGTATACTACATGTCAAGGTATTGCTGATGTATACTACATGTCAGGGTATTGCTGATGTATACTACATGTCAGGGCATTGCTGATGTATACTACATGTCAGGGTATTGCTGATGTCTACTACATGTCAAGGTATTGCTGATGTATACTACATGTCAGGGCATTGCTGATGTATACTACATGTCAGGGTATTGCTGATGTATACTACATGTCAGGGTATTGCTGATGTATACTACATGTCAGGGTATTGCTGATGTATACTACATGTCAGGGTATTGCTGATGTATACTACATGTCAAGGTATTGCTGATGTATACTACATGTCAGGGTATTGCTGATGTATACTACATGTCAGGGCATTGCTGATGTATACTACATGTCAGGGTATTGCTGATGTATACTGCATGTCAGGGTATTGCTGATGTATACTACATGTCAGGGTATTGCTGATGTATACTACATGTCAAGGTATTGCTGATGTATACTACATGTCAGGGTATTGCTGATGTATACTACATGTCAAGGTATTGCTGATGTATACTACATGTCAGGGTATTACTGATGTATACTACATGTCAGGGCATTGCTGATGTATACTACATGTCAGGGTATTACTGATGTATACTACATGTCAGGGCATTGCTGATGTATACTACATGTCAGGGTATTGCTGATGTATACTACATGTCAGGGTATTGCTGATGTATACTACATGTCAAGGTATTGACTGATGTATACTACATGTATGTCAGGGCATTGCTGATGTATACTACATGTCAGGGTATTGCTGATGTATACTACATGTCAGGGTATTGCTGATGTATACTACATGTCAGGGTATTGCTGATGTATACTACATGTCAGGGTATTGCTGATGTATACTACATGTCAGGGTATTGCTGATGTATACTATATGTCAGGGTACTGATGTATACTACATGTCAGGGTATTGCTGATGTATACTACATGTCAGGTATTGCTGATGTATACTACATGTCAAGGTATTACTGATGTATACTACATGTCAGGGTATTGCTGATGTATAGTACATGTCAGGGTATTGCTGATGTATACTACATGTCTGGGTATTGCTGATGTATACTACATGTCAAGGTATTGCTGATGTATACTACATGTCAAGGTATTGCTGATGTACTACATGTCAGGGTATTGCTGATGTATACTACATGTCAGGGCATTGCTGATGTATACTACATGTCAGGGTATTGCTGATGTCTACTACATGTCAAGGTATTGCTGATGTATACTACATGTCAGGGCATTGCTGATGTATACTACATGTCAGGGTATTGCTGATGTATACTACATGTCAGGGTATTGCTGATGTATACTACATGTCAGGGTATTGCTGATGTATACTACATGTCAGGGTATTGCTGATGTATACTACATGTCAAGGTATTGCTGATGTATACTACATGTCAGGGTATTGTGATGCAGGGTATTGCTGATGTATACTATGTCAGGGCATTGCTGATGTATACTACATGTCAGGGTATTGCTGATGTATACTGCATGTCAGGGTATTGCTGATGTATACTACATGTCAGGGTATTGCTGATGTATACTACATGTCAGGGTATTGCTGATGTATACTACATGTCAAGGTATTGCTGATGTATACTACATGTCAGGGTATTGCTGATGTATACTACATGTCAGGCTATTACTGATGTATACTACATGTCAGGGTATTGCTGATTTTTGTGTATACTACATGTCAGGGTATTGCTGATGTATACTACATGTCAGGGTATTGCTGATGTATACTACATGTCGGGGTATTACTGATGTATACTACATGTCAGGGTATTGCTGATGTATACTACATGTCAGGGTATTGCTGATGTATACTACATGTCAGGGTATTGCTGATGTATACTACATGTCAATGTATTACTGATATATACTACATGTCAGGGCATTGCTGATGTATACTACATGTCAAGATATTGCTGATGTATACTACATGTCAGGGTATTGCTGATGTATACATGTCAAGGTATTGCTGATGTATACTACATGTCAGGGTATTGCTGATGTATACTACATGTCAAGGTATTGCTGATGTATACTACATGTCAAGGTATTGCTGATGTATACTACATGTCAAGGTATTGCTGATGTATACTACATGTCAAGGTATTGCTGATGTATACTACATGTCAAGGTATTGCTGATGTATACTACATGTCAGGGTATTACTGTTGTATACTACATGTCAGGGTATTGCTGATGTATACTACATGTCAGGGTATTGCTGTTGTATACTACATGTCAGGGTATTGCTGTTGTATACTACATGTCAAGGTATTACTGATGTATACTATATGTCAGGGTATTGCTGATGTATACTACATGTCAGGGTATTGCTGATGTATACTACATGTCAGGGTATTACTGATGTATACTACATGTCAGGGTATTACTGATGTATACTACATGTCAGGGTATTGCTGATGTATACTACATGTCAGGGTATTACTGATGTATACTATATGTCAGGGTATTACTGATGTATACTACATGTCAGGGTATTGCTGATGTATACTACATGTCAGGGTATTACTGATGTATACTACATGTCAGGGTATTGCTGATGTATACTACATGTCAAGGTATTACTGATGTATACTACATGTCAGGGTATTGCTGATGTATACTACATGTCAGGGTATTGCTGATGTATACTACATGTCAGGGTATTGCTGATGTATACTACATGTCAAGGTATTGCTGATGTATACTACATGTCAGGGTATTGCTGATGTATACTACATGTCAGGGTATTGCTGATGTATACTACATGTCAAGGTATTGCTGTTGTATACTACATGTCAAGGTATTACTGATGTATACTACATGTCAAGGTATTGCTGATGTATACTACATGTCAAGGTATTGCTGATGTATACTACATGTCAAGGTATTGCTGATGTATACTACATGTCAGGGTATTGCTGATGTATACTACATGTCAGGGTATTGCTGTTGTATACTACATGTCAGGGTATTGCTGATGTATACTACATGTCAGGGTATTGCTGATGTATACTACATGTCAAGGTTATGCTGATGTATACTACATGTCAGGGTATTACTGTTGTATACTACATGTCAGGGTATTGCTGATGTATACTACATGTCAGGGTATTGCTGATGTATACTACATGTCAGGGTATTGCTGATGTATACTACATGTCAAGGTATTGCTGATGTATACTACATGTCAAGGTATTGCTGATGTATACTACATGTCAGGGTTTTGCTGATGTATACTACATGTCAGGGTATTGCTGATGTATACTACATGTCAGGGTATTGCTGTTGTATACTACATGTCAGGGTATTGCTGATGTATACTACATGTCAGGGTATTGCTGATGTATACTACATGTCAGGGTATTGCTGATGTATACTACATGTCAGGGTATTACTGATGTATACTACATGTCAGGGTATTGCTGATGTATACTACATGTCAGGGTATTGCTGATGTATACTACATGTCAGGGTATTACTGATGTATACTACATGTCAGGGTATTGCTGATGTATAGTACATGTCAGGGTATTGCTGATGTATACTACATGTCTGGGTATTGCTGATGTATACTACATGTCAAGGTATTGCTGATGTATACTACATGTCAAGGTATTGCTGATGTATACTACATGTCAGGGTATTGCTGATGTATACTACATGTCAGGGCATTGCTGATGTATACTACATGTCAGGGTATTGCTGATGTCTACTACATGTCAAGGTATTGCTGATGTATACTACATGTCAGGGCATTGCTGATGTATACTACATGTCAGGGTATTGCTGATGTATACTACATGTCAGGGTATTGCTGATGTATACTACATGTCAGGGTATTGCTGATGTATACTACATGTCAGGGTATTGCTGATGTATACTACATGTCAAGGTATTGCTGATGTATACTACATGTCAGGGTATTGCTGATGCAGGGTATTGCTGATGTATACTACATGTCAGGGCATTGCTGATGTATACTACATGTCAGGGTATTGCTGATGTATACTGCATGTCAGGGTATTGCTGATGTATACTACATGTCAGGGTATTGCTGATGTATACTACATGTCAGGGTATTGCTGATGTATACTACATGTCAAGGTATTGCTGATGTATACTACATGTCAGGGTATTGCTGATGTATACTACATGTCAGGCTATTACTGATGTATACTACATGTCAGGGTATTGCTGATGTATACTACATGTCAGGGTATTGCTGATGTATACTACATGTCAGGGTATTGCTGATGTATACTACATGTCGGGGTATTACTGATGTATACTACATGTCAGGGTATTGCTGATGTATACTACATGTCAGGGTATTGCTGATGTATACTACATGTCAGGGTATTGCTGATGTATACTACATGTCAATGTATTACTGATATATACTACATGTCAGGGCATTGCTGATGTATACTACATGTCAAGATATTGCTGATGTATACTACATGTCAGGGTATTGCTGATGTATACATGTCAAGGTATTGCTGATGTATACTACATGTCAGGGTATTGCTGATGTATACTACATGTCAAGGTATTGCTGATGTATACTACATGTCAAGGTATTGCTGATGTATACTACATGTCAAGGTATTGCTGATGTATACTACATGTCAAGGTATTGCTGATGTATACTACATGTCAAGGTATTGCTGATGTATACTACATGTCAGGGTATTACTGTTGTATACTACATGTCAGGGTATTGCTGATGTATACTACATGTCAGGGTATTGCTGTTGTATACTACATGTCAGGGTATTGCTGTTGTATACTACATGTCAAGGTATTACTGATGTATACTATATGTCAGGGTATTGCTGATGTATACTACATGTCAGGGTATTGCTGATGTATACTACATGTCAGGGTATTACTGATGTATACTACATGTCAGGGTATTACTGATGTATACTACATGTCAGGGTATTGCTGATGTATACTACATGTCAGGGTATTACTGATGTATACTATATGTCAGGGTATTACTGATGTATACTACATGTCAGGGTATTGCTGATGTATACTACATGTCAGGGTATTACTGATGTATACTACATGTCAGGGTATTGCTGATGTATACTACATGTCAAGGTATTACTGATGTATACTACATGTCAGGGTATTGCTGATGTATACTACATGTCAGGGTATTGCTGATGTATACTACATGTCAGGGTATTGCTGATGTATACTACATGTCAAGGTATTGCTGATGTATACTACATGTCAGGGTATTGCTGATGTATACTACATGTCAGGGTATTGCTGATGTATACTACATGTCAAGGTACTGCTGTTGTATACTACATGTCAAGGTATTACTGATGTATACTACATGTCAAGGTATTGCTGATGTATACTACATGTCAAGGTATTGCTGATGTATACTACATGTCAAGGTATTGCTGATGTATACTACATGTCAGGGTATTGCTGATGTATACTACATGTCAGGGTATTGCTGTTGTATACTACATGTCAGGGTATTGCTGATGTATACTACATGTCAGGGTATTGCTGATGTATACTACATGTCAAGGTTATGCTGATGTATACTACATGTCAGGGTATTACTGTTGTATACTACATGTCAGGGTATTGCTGATGTATACTACATGTCAGGGTATTGCTGATGTATACTACATGTCAGGGTATTGCTGATGTATACTACATGTCAAGGTATTGCTGATGTATACTACATGTCAAGGTATTGCTGATGTATACTACATGTCAGGGTTTTGCTGATGTATACTACATGTCAGGGTATTGCTGATGTATACTACATGTCAGGGTATTGCTGTTGTATACTACATGTCAGGGTATTGCTGATGTATACTACATGTCAGGGTATTGCTGATGTATACTACATGTCAAGGTATTGCTGATGTATACTACATGTCAGGGTATTACTGTTGTATACTACATGTCAGGGTATTGCTGATGTATACTACATGTCAGGGTATTGCTGATGTATACTACATGTCAATATATTGCTGATGTATACTACATGTCAGGGTATTACTGTTGTATACTACATGTCAGGGTATTGCTGATGTATACTACATGTCAGGGTATTGCTGATGTATACTACATGTCAATATATTGCTGATGTATACTACATGTCAAGGTATTACTGATGTATACTACATGTCAAGGTATTGCTGATGTATACTACATGTCAAGGTATTACTGATGTATACTACATGTCAAGGTATTACTGATGTATACTACATGTCAAGGTATTACTGATGTATACTACATGTCAGGGTATTGCTGTTGTATACTACATGTCAAGATATTGCTGATGTATACTACATGTCAGGGTATTGCTGTTGTATACTACATGTCAAGGTATTACTGATGTATACTACATGTCAGGGTATTGCTGTTGTATACTACATGTCAAGATATTACTGATGTATACTACATGTCAAGGTATTACTGATGTATACTACATGTCAAGGTATTACTGATGTATACTACATGTCAGGGTATTGCTGTTGTATACTACATGTCAAGGTATTACTGATGTATACTACATGTCAGGGTATTGCTGATGTATACTACATGTCAGGGTATTGCTGATGTATACTACATGTCAGGGTATTGCTGATGTATACTACATGTCAAGGTATTGCTGATGTATACTACATGTCAAGGTATTGCTGATGTATACTACATGTCAGGGTTTTGCTGATGTATACTACATGTCAGGGTATTGCTGATGTATACTACATGTCAGGGTATTGCTGTTGTATACTACATGTCAGGGTATTGCTGATGTATACTACATGTCAGGGTATTGCTGATGTATACTACATGTCAAGGTATTGCTGATGTATACTACATGTCAGGGTATTACTGTTGTATACTACATGTCAGGGTATTGCTGATGTATACTACATGTCAGGGTATTGCTGATGTATACTACATGTCAATATATTGCTGATGTATACTACATGTCAAGGTATTACTGATGTATACTACATGTCAGGGTATTGCTGATGTATACTACATGTCAAGGTATTACTGATGTATACTACATGTCAAGGTATTACTGATGTATACTACATGTCAAGGTATTACTGATGTATACTACATGTCAGGGTATTGCTGATGTATACTACATGTCAAGATATTGCTGATGTATACTACATGTCAGGGTATTGCTGTTGTATACTACATGTCAAGGTATTACTGATGTATACTACATGTCAGGGTATTGCTGTTGTATACTACATGTCAAGATATTACTGATGTATACTACATGTCAAGGTATTACTGATGTATACTACATGTCAAGGTATTACTGATGTATACTACATGTCAGGGTATTGCTGTTGTATACTACATGTCAAGGTATTACTGATGTATACTACATGTCAGGGTATTGCTGATGTATACTACATGTCAGGGTATTGCTGATGTATACTACATGTCAGGGTATTGCTGATGTATACTACATGTCAGGGTATTGCTGATGTATACTACATGTCAGGGTATTGGTACAAAATTTTTTGCACTTCACACAGAAATGGTGCTCTTTACTGTTGCATTCTACTCAATAAAGTAAGACTAAGGCTAACTGACTACCATTCAGCTTTTATCACAGCATAAGAATTGAAATCAAAGACAACAATAAGTACTGGTAAGCTAGGTTAAATAAAGCATCCCATATATCATGTTGTAATGACTGAAATCCTTTAATTCATATGTATTTATTTAATTAAAATACTATAATGACTTTAAACACTGATGATAATTTTACCATACATGTTATCTTCCATTTCATTTTATTTATTTATTTACTTATTTACTGTGGCAACCTGATATAAGCATTAATTGTAATTGCTTTAAATACTGTAGTACAACTTTCAAATTGACAAAAATTGCATGGGCAGACATGGCCAAGTGTACTGTCACTGGTTTTTGAAGCCAAGGGTTGTGGGTTTCAGGGCTCCAAGTAGCGAGTAAATTACTCGCATATGCGACTAAAAATCAGATATGGCTAGTAAATTTCTGATGCACTCGCCAAACGGCGATCAATAAATACAGAGGCTGCGACCGAAAATTTATTTTTTGTACTGAAAAGATTGTTTTATAACCAGGAGATGATCATGTAAACATCGTTTTTAGCCAAAAGATGATCATGTAAACAATGTAATTTGGTACACCTCGGCTGCTAGTGTTGTATACAGTTTGTTTATAGCCCCTGCTCATATACACAGGAACCCCGTCTGTGTTATGCAGGTCACACAAACGCTTGTAACTTATGATAATCCTTGCTTATACAAACGTACAATGGATTGCACATTGCTATAGAAAACAACATGGCCAAATGAGCCAGCAGGACATAAGGGAAATTGTCCTCATTCGGTTTCGGCACACCATCCATTCCGAAATCAAAATGTGTTGCCGATAATGAACAACAAATGCCCACTGCCGCATCAAGCGAGCCAAAGTTTTTAGCAAAATGGTGTAATGAATTTTCTCGGTTGTATGTATAGAATGCGCAGTTGTTTTCAACAAAAATGAAGGTGGCCTACAAAGAATGGCCAGAAGACTTTGTTATGATCTGGATCTTGATGACAGTGATGATATGCGACTTCCGCTGGCACACAGTTATTTGTCAAATTTTATTATGCTTTCAATTTGAATTAAAAGTTTTACAAATTCAGCTTTTTTGTATTATTGCATGATCACGGGGAACTTTTGTTTTGGCGACCAAAATATTTAACCCTGGCTAGTAAATTTTGGCCTTGGCTAGTAAAAATAAAACATGGTAGCCAGAAGGCTAGTGAAAACCAAATCCTACTTGGAGCCCTGGGTTTGAACCTCACTTGGGACTTGCAAATTTTCTGAGATGGTTTTCAACTTCTGCCCAAACTAGAGCTGTAAATAGCTAAATACTAGCATAGTCTTTCGGATGAGACTCAAAAGCAAAGTCACAACATTAAAGACACCTCTGTAGAGTTAAAAAAGAGTAGGCTACCTGTGGCCACTACAGAAGACACTTACAACTAAAAAGCAATTGAAACAGACTGAGCAAAGTAAGAATTATAGTTTAATACTCTGCTGCTGCACTTTCTAAAGAAGAAAGAACTGAAGAAGACTCACAAAATCCAGCAAATAAAATGGAAATTGAGCAAATTAAGTGTATAAATAGAGAAGTTGCTCATAAACTGTTAAGATGGGAAAAGTTCAACATTACATATTATACCAGAGTTAATTTTTATTTTTACAGCACTAGACAGATGTTTTGAAATACAATTCCTCATCAGTAGTGCTTGGACCAAAATTGTGAAACCAAATTTTTTTTTCGAGGGGTTGAAAAAATATCCAAAGGACCAAAATATATTGAATCTAATTAAGCGAAGTAAATACTTTGCATAAGGGAGTATACCTTAGTTTTTGAGGATTTTCAGATTTTATCTAGCAACAAATTTAGACCTGGCCCTCTTGGGTGAAAAGTGATCATTCTACCACCCTAACTAGCAACTTTCACTAAATTTTAAATTTAGGTTTAACTATTAGGTTGGGTAAAGTGGTTTAGAGTGTGAAAAATGATTAAAAATGGACAATGTCAACTGAAAAACTAAAAACCAACAGTTATAATAATTAACAAGAGTTATCTACCTTGGTATATAAAAATGCAAAATGAAGCACACCTTGTAATTATCACAAATTGACCTTAAACACAAATGTGAATGTATGTAAACAAAGATAGTTATTTACCTGACTTTATTGGAATAAAATATACTCCTAGTTATTCTGAGTTTCTTCTTTACATACACTTATTACCGGATTCTGCAGGTGAGACAGGTAAGATAAACAGTTCCTCTTCGAAAATTGTAATGATGCGCAGGTTAATCTTACTTCCGCTTTCTATACAGGGATTCTCTCAAAACTAAAAACGGTTTGCAAACTAAAACAAAATCAACCAGCATGTACATTTACATTACAAAAGGCAAAAAAACAGTAATGATAGAAAGGAAAGAAAAGATTGAACTTTGTCTTATTTGGTTTTAGGGTAACCTGAAATAAATAGCACATCCCGTTTTATTTATACATATGCCCAGGGACTTATCTTACTATTTTAGGTTTTACAACTATATCAAAAGTAAAAGGAACAACAGCAGTAGGATACTATCACTGAAGGAGAATGGTGTACTTCTATCAACACCTAAACAGAAAGCAGCAGCACTTAACAGACAATACCAGTCAGTCTTCACAAGTGAACCTGGGGACAATATACCAACTAAAGGCCCAAGCCCACTTTCCATCAATGGACATGATAGAATTTACACCAAATGGGATATCAAAACTGAAACCCCTTGATGTCAGGAAAGCTAGCGGACCAGACAACATACCCACAAGAATACTGAAACTGACAGCAGATGAAACATCCAGAGTGTCAGCCATTGTATTCCAGCACTCTTATGACAAAGGTCAAGTCCAATCAGACTGGCGGCATGCTAACAAGACCGACCCGAGCAACTATAAGTCAGTGTCACTGACCATTGCAGTATGTAAAGTTATGGAGCATATAGTTTTTAGTCAAGTCATGCATCATCTGAACACAAACAGTATCCTGGTTGACTATCAACATGGTTTCAGAACAGGTCACTCGTGTGAGACCCAGCTTATTACCACAATCGAGGAGATCTCCCGAGCTCTGGACAACAGGAAACAGGTTGATATGATGATACTGGCCTTCTTTAAATCTCTTGACACTATGCCCCATCAACGACTCCTCAACAAGCTTACATACTATGGAGTGGAACACCTTACACACAAATGGATAAGACAGTGGCTGACAAAAGATCACAAAAGGTTGTATTGGATGGAGAATCATCAGCAGAAGTTCCAGTTGAATCCGGACCTCAAGGAACAGTCCTTGGATCTCTCGTGTTCCTGCTATATGTTAATGGCATCGGCGAGGGAATAGGATCCAGAGTAAAGCTTTTTGCAGATGACTGTCTCCTTTACAGAGTAATCGAATCAAAGGATTATACAACCCTCCTGCAGAGAGACCTAGAGCACATGGTTAACTGGACCAAAGATTTGCTGTTGCAATTCAACGCAAAGAAGAGTTATGTGATGAGAATGAAGAGGTCAAGAACATCCATTATCAGACAGGCTGCCTATAACACCAGTGGCACAACACTTGCCGAAGTAGAACACAATCCATACTTGGGAGTAGAGATATCCAATGACCTCAACTGGAAGAATCACATCGACCAAATGACAGCCAAGGCAACTGGTATACTGTCATTTCTACGGCGGAATCTTGGCAGATGCAACAAAGAGGTGAAAGACAGAGCCTATCTTTCCCGCATAAGACCCCACCTGGAATATGGAGCATCCATATGGGATCCCTATTGCCAGTACCAGATTAATACGGTAGAAATGGTCCAGCGTAGGACAGCCAGGTTTGTCACAGGACGCTACAACCGCACTAAAAGCGTAACATCAATGCTTCAGAACCTCCAGTGGCCGTTAATTAAGCAACGCAGACAAGACCAGCGACTTGTGCAATTTTATAAGTGCGTCAATAGAATTGGAGTGCTCTGCCTACCCAAGGACGTAACACCATCCATTAGACAGACAAGGGGGCACAACAGCATCAGCTTTATCCCAATCAGCTGCAACACCGACACCTATAAGTGTAGCTTTTTCCCTCGCACCATCACAGAGTGGAACATGCTACCAGAGAAGGTTGTCACACAGGCAACTGTGGTGTCATTTAAGATCATGCTCCACAGTTCCAGTGCAGAGTAGAGGGAAGTGGCAACTAGTGTAAATAGTTTTAACTGTTTTAACCTGTTTTGAAAAGTCCTTGTGAGAAGTACTCCTGTGGGTTGATGCTGATAAGCCCTTCACAGTATTCCAGTAAATAAATAAATGTAGGAAATATACTGTATAAGGATTTATGCTAACATTGATGTTTTTCCAACGTGTTACGAGGCACTGGGGTAACCATACTTAGAAGTGACATTGCCTATGCATAGTGTTTCAAAATGATACTTCGAAATATTCACTCGGTCACTTTACTTTCCCTCTATATGAAATATACTGTATCATGAATGCTATATGCTTACATTGATGCTTTAAACCAATGTGTTCCGAGGCACTGGGGGTAACCATACTTGGTAGTGACATTGCCCATGCATAGTGTTACAAAATGATACTAGTACTTCTAAATGTTCAGTACAGTGAAAGCTTGACTTTGCTCAGGCACTTTACTTTCCGCCGGAATACTTCTAGTGTCTGCACTAAACTGTATAGATTATAAGGAATAATAATATCCAAATATTTTCAGTAGTTGTTTAGCCTGCTTTTGAAACTGTTTAGTGTTGGTGCTAAAACTCCTTGACATGGTAAACTGTTCCCATCATTAATAATTTTTTGAGAAAAAAAACTTGTTTTCCGTACTGGAGTCTACAATGGACTTTGTTGATCTTTAATAAATGTCCCTTTCTTCTTGAATCTTTGTTGGTTTGGAAAACATCTTCAGCATTAATTTCATCATTTCAATGTAGAATACGATATACTTTTGTGGTGTCTTTCTGTTTTCTTCTTTATTGTAGTGTGGAAGGCCTAACTTGACCTAACAGTCTTTCAGAATAAATCAATGACTTTAAATTTTAATATTTTCGTGACTCTACGTTGAACATTTTCAATAGACATTATATTTTTTTCACTGAAAAAGGTGACCAGATAACACTAGCATATTCCATGTGAGGCCTAACTACTGTAGGAACCACTGTGACTGTGACAGTAAAAGTCTCTTTATATCCATAGAAAATCAAATAAATTTGATATTTTTCACTTACTTGTACCTAGTCGTAACAAGAAATCTGTATGCGCATCCGCGATTAGCCCAAAATATATCTGCATAGGGTAAAACGTTGGTGCTATGGGGATTTAACATGTTGAAAAACCATGCAAATGGCGGATTCTGTTGCGCATATGACGTAAAACGTCACCAAGGACATCACTTCCGTTGTAAACATCGTCATTTTCGCATGTGTAAAATCCCCATACCGCCAACATTTTCCTTTCTACAGACATACTTTATGACAATCGCGGATGCGCATACAGATTTCCTATTACGACTAGGTACAAGTAAGTGAAAAATATCAAAATTTACTTTATTTAAATTTATTTGATTTCTATGGATATAAAGAGAATTTCACTGTCACAGTCACAGTGGTTCCTACAGTAATGATTATTATAAGTGTGGAAACTTATCTATATCCATAAATATGAAGTATATTTTAATTATTTTAACATTGATGATTCTCAGAACGGTTTGCTTTTGACATAGTTTTTTAATCATTTTTTCCGAACTTTAGGCTGTCATCGAACATCACTCCAAGATCTTGTTCCTGCATTATTTGCGATTTTTTCCGAACTTTAGGCTGTCATCGAACATCACTCCAAGATCTTGTTCCTGCATTACTTGCGAAATTTCCTTGTTCGTACACTTTGAATCCATGGCATATTTAAACTTCTTGTCATTGTAACCTAGATGCATTGACTTACATTTATCAGAGTTGAAATTTAATTGTCAATCCTTTGACCATTCACACAATCTGTTACTTTATTTGTATCCTCAGAGCTGTCAATACGATTATAGATTTTGGTGTCATTCACAAATAACTTGATAGGTATGCCTATCTTTTGTGGCATGTCAATGATGAATAATAAAAAGTAATGGTCCTAATGCACTACCTTGGGATAATCCACTTTTAACTCTTGACCAATCAGAACATTCTCCATTAACTACAACTCTTCTGTTTAATAAAAAGCCACTTATCCAACTGTACAACATCTTATCAGTGTTGTAGTAGTGTAGTTTGTGTAAAACCCTCTGGTGTGGAACTGAGTCGAATGCCTTTTGGAAATCAAAATATATAATGTCGACTGCACTTCCTCCATCCATATATTTGGTTATGTCCTCTGTTACTTCTAATAATTGAGTTACAGTTGATTTTCCTCTGATAAAACCGTGTTGTTGGTCAATGAACACGTTGTTAGACTTCAAGTGTCTTACTATTTGGTCACGAATTAATAAAATCTATCACAACTTGCGGTGCACGATAGGGAAATCTCAACCCGAGTTCTAATATATTTGGTCCAGAACGAGCGTTTCTGAGTTCTGGACCAAATAATTATATTAGAACAAGGGTTGATATTTCCTTATCTGGCTCTATAAGTAGTGATTGATTCTATTTCTTGCACCATTAAATACAATTTTTCAATTTAAAATCAATTTCAACTTATCGATTTCTTGCACCTCTCTTTTTATGGATTCTATTTGAGGTGCAAGAAAAGAGTCTCTAACATTTTGACAATGGTGGTTGTTAGACTAATTGGTCTATAATTTTCTTATCACCTTTCTTAAATAATGGAGTTATATTTGCATTTTTCCATATGCGTGGTAGTTTCTCTTCATGTATGGATTTTTTTAAGATTGTCGAAAGAGGCTTAGATATTTCATCCTCGAGTTTATATAAGACTTTAGTATGTATACCTAGTGTTTTGTTGGTATTGAGATTTGCCAATAATTTGTAGACTTGCTCTGTAGATATATCAATGGTCTCCATTCCATCAATATCCAATTCTCCTTCCATTGTTGGTATATTGTCCTCTTCTGTAAAAACACTGAAAAGAAATCCCCAAGCCCATCGGCTCTTTCTTTATTCCCTGAAACTAGGTATCCTTTACTTTTTCTTAGCTCTCCTATTTCCGTTTTTACTTTCATTTTAGTCTTAATATCCATCAAAAAACTTTAACTATTGATCTTGGATTCCTCTGCAAAATGTTTTTCAAAGTTGTTAACTGATTTCCTTATTTCTGAAATTGCAGCATTTCTAGCCATCTGATTTGCTAAAAAACTTTCTTGGCTTCTTGAATGCAGATTTTTTGTCATGTTCTTTTCTTTTTAGCAACTGCATCAATTGACTTTGTTCATCTATTCGTGTTTTTGAATCACTTTTGCGTCATTTTCGCACACTGGTATATATTTGTCAATACTTGATCAAATTAAACCATGGAACAGTCTTGGGCCCATTGTTCTTTTTGTTATAGCACTAGATTCAGACGGCCACACCAACACATCCACTCTTCGCTGATCACTGCCTGTTGCATTGGAAAATAAAAAGCGAGCGACCAGCAAGAATTGCAGGAAGATTTTAACATACTCCAAGAAAAGACTGACATGATTCCGGAATGAGTTTTCGTCCAGAGAAATGTAAACGTCTTTGCAAATAGCTAAACTTAACAAACATGTCACCATACTACATTTTACAAGTTTTATAAACTAAGTCTTATATTTTCGTACAAAGCTATAGACTAAAATAGGCACAGGTAACACCATTGTAGCAACCCACTTTGAAAAAATTACGCACTTTGAAAAAATTTTACAAATCGCGTCAAATTCGGGACAAGCTCAACGCACTTTGAAAATTTTTTTCAAAGTGCGTTAAAAAATGGTTCAGCTCAACGCACTTTGAAAAAATACTTCAAAGTGCGTTAATGAGGTACATATAAAATTCGACCCACTTTGAAAAAATTACGCACTTTGAAAAGTTCAAAGCGAATTGGTAAAAAAAAAACAAACTGCGTTAATGAGGTACATTTAAATTTATTCACTTCGTTCAACGCATATTTTCATTTGTGATTGAATGATCTACAACAGCCAACACAAGTTTTAACCAACATATTAACTAATAGCAGGGTTAGCGTTTGTATGTCGCAGAATGTGAAAACTAGTTTCAAAAAGCCTAGGGTGCCGGGGTGAGGAGGAGGGGGTTACAAGGGGGGGGGGCATTTTGGGAAAACACCTATATTTGCGATATGTAGCACCTATACCATATATATCCTGACCGTAAATCATGTATATTTACAATGAAAACACTGGGCCAATTTGAACCAAATTTGGTGTGAAAGGCCCATGGTTTGTTAAGATTTGTTTTGTTGGCGTTCCCGCGCCATATCAAAGATACCCGCCGTTACTATAAACGCACAATCGGCGGTTTTAGTCTTATTTGTTGTCCGATTTAGTTCAAATTTGAAAATGGAATATATATGTGGCCATTGAACACATAAATCCACACAAACAATACCAATGTGTATTTCTTTCTCGCGAAACTAAATAGCTTGCAAATATGTGTAAGAAAAGAAGCGCGGATCTCCAGACAGACATGGAGGTGAGATCAGGTGCTCCGGGAGTAGTATCTCCTGCTCAAATGCGTAGTATGGTAGTACATGTAGTTGTATGTTCAAGAGAGGAAACACAAATATTCAATTGGTGTTAAAGATGTCTAAAAATTGTGGTACTGGACAAATGCCAATAACCAAAAGCTTCCCCCCCCGAAAAAAACCCCACCAACAACAATAGACAATACAATAAAAATGTAAGGCCCGTTGCCATCATGGTACGACTTGGACCTACATTCGATATAAAGGGGTGGTGTGGTTAACCGGTTTATGGCGGGCTGTGAGACATGGGGCGAATTACATTGCAATGTACATGTAATGCATTACATTACAATTACTTTGGCAAAACTAGCATTATATTACAATTACAATTACTTGCATTTTGGAAAGTAATGCATTATATTACAATTACTTTACTAAAGTAATGCATTATATTACACATTACATTTCATAAATTTTATTAACAAAAGAATTTAAACATATATAGATGAGAGATGTTTCCTGTTTGGAATTTGAAATTTAGGGTTAAGGAGTGTACTTTATCGTGTAACATCTGCGTCGACATGGGGCATCGGTTGTAAGGTCTTATCCAAATTACCCAATGGCTTTCATTTCACAATATCATTTTCAAGAAGTCTTGGTCAGATCCTGCCGGGGTTCGAACCAGTGATCTCTCACACACGGAAATTATCTTCCGTGACAGAAAGTACATCATTAAACAATTAAACATGCCATAACAAATAAATAAAATACAACCCATCGAAGATGGGGCGGGGGTGACCAATAACAAATCAAAAAATTATATCTTCGAAGCGGCGACTAATAAATATCCTGGAGACGTGAAATTCATCTCGGAACTCCCTTGTAGTAGCCTTGTCACAGCTGAAAATGACTGTTCACATATACATGAACCATGAATAGCCGAGATATTACTAATTGTGAAAAAAATACAATTTATCATTTTTTAGTTGTTGCATTTGTGGTAAAATTTTACTACATTTGTGAAAAACATTTACTACATTTGTGACCAAACTTACTACATTTGTGGTTCGATACTACAAATGTGACACTTTTTCATTACATTTCAGATTTGTTAAAGTTACTACATTTGTGGTAGTTACTACATATAGGGGTCCCACAAGCTCCAAGAAAATTGTTGAAATCAAAGATGTTTTATGGTTGAGAAGAAAATTTTTCAAAGTGCGTAATTTTTTCAAAGTGGGTTGTCACAGGTGTTTTTTAACGCAGTTTGAAATAAAAAAATATTTTTTTCAAAGTGCGTTGAGCTGAACAATTTTTTAACGCACTTTGAAAAAATTTTTCAAAGTGCGTTGAGCTTGTCCCGAATTTAACGCGATTTGAAAAATTTTTTCAAAGTGCGTAATTTTTTCAAAGTGGGTTGTTACACACCATGATATGGAAAGAGTAATGCTCTCTGTAAATTAAATTTTAGACCATTTAGTGTCCTCCGAATATCATTTCTAACAATTTGAAAAGGACATGTCTGTACATCTTGGTATTTTTTGTAGACAATTTCAAAGTTAATCTATACTTAAGCATTCTCAGGCGTGAAAATTACAAATACTTCCGGAAGACTGGAGAATTGACAATCTAAACGCTGTTGTAATTCTAATGGACTTTTCAAAAACATTTGAGATATCCTTTTAGAGAAATTACTTGCACGTGGTGTTGCACAACACTATGGTATTGTTAAAGTCAAACGTATCAAAACGTAAGCCAAAAAATAATTTAAAAAACCCAAACATACTAATCTATGTTTAAATCACAATGCCGAAGCAAAGTAAAAAAAAACAACTTTGAAGCTGACAAATTAGGTTAACCAGTATTCTCAAAGTCATCAGCCTAGAACATTGTTTAGGCTGATGACATTCACAAAGGAGTGCCCAAACGATCCATCCTATAGCTTTACTGTCTTTATAAATGGAATTTTTATTTTGTACATACAGATGACAACACACTACCTTTCTCATGTCCAGACTTTAGCAAACTTATCACTGTACTGCAAGATGAATCATCGAACTTAATAGACTGGTTCCACCGTAACAAAATCCACCAACCCTGATAAATTTCCGTTAATTGCGGTTGGCTCAATAACACACATTAAATCCCAAAGATTTACAAACAGCAATACAGAAGTTAATTATAAAAAAGTTGTAAAATTACTTAGATTTGAAATTGATCAAACACATTAGCAAACAAATGTAATTTTAAAGGCATTCGGTAAGCTAGCACCTTAAAGTCGCCTTGAGTGCACGCTGGTACAAGGCAGACCATAAAACACATTCACACTTCACATGATACAAGAGCTTGTTCATAGATTAATCCATGGAGATTAATGTAGTGGTTATCGTCGCGAATAGCTGAAACATTACGTTTAGCAACAATCAATAACAACAACAACAGCATTTCGAAAAAATGAACATTTTGAAACGATCGCGACTTAGTCCATTTTATTTTTTTCCAACGCTTTGAAAAATGTTGGTTTTACCATTTTGATCCAAGCACTGACTATACTATACTGATAAGGAAATGTTTTCCAAAAACAGCCTTTAGTGTTGTAAATTAACAATGGTATATAAAATGTAATCAAAACAAACATACTTATCCATGTCCGAATCACAATCTAGAGCAAAGTGAAAACTTTGAAACTGACAAGTTAGATTAAACACGTGAATTTCCACCAGGGAAGTGAGACCGGGTGCTACGAAATGGTCAGCAACTCCCGTGTTTAGCTAGCCACATCCGTCACGTGTGTAATCAAAATTAAGCGAAAGGAACATGTAAATATATCCAGGGCAATCCTAGGCACAGAGACATCAAACTTATCAACAATACTGTGAGGACGCCCATAAAACTTTTTGAGGGCCTTAATAAGCCTAGGCTTGCAATACCAATGGGTCAACAATTTATTTGTAAGCTGTTTGCTTCATTATACAAATTTTCCGTAATGGGAAAAGGCTTTACCATAGCGTAATAATTGTGAAACAATTAAATACACCATAAACAAGAGAAGCAGGTATATTGTTGCATAGAAAAGGGAAGTTGAGAACAGAAAAATTGAAGTCATCACATTTGTCATACAGTTTCAAATGTAGCCTTTTGTGGGCGTCATAATTTGGATATAAGTCTAAATATAAAGCAGAATTCGAACTTGTATAATCATTCGTATCTTTTATTTCAAGCTGACTAGGATTGATGACATTCACATAGTCACGTTAAGACTATATATCTGTATGTGGAGTTCAATGATTTCGCAACCGTCTTCTCTCCAGATTCAATAAGGTTCTGCATAAATTCGGTTTCGTAAGAACAAAGAAACAAATTAGCAAGCAAAAGTGCAGTTTGTACCCATTGGTATACCGATTGTTTGCTGGAAAATTATAATATATCTTCAAACACAACAACTGTGTTATCTATCAAAAATTTCAACATTTTGTTGACTGTATCTTCAGTATTCAGTACAAGATATTTGTATCTTAACTTAGCACTTTTTTTAAAATGACAAATGAAACTAACATTTCAATTTTTAATGAGGGATAGTGGTTTAAAGTATAAAAAAATCAATAGTTTTTTACTTTTTACAAGAGATAAAGTATTATAAGTAATATGTTCAAGTAATTCTTTAGAATTTTTAAGTATCAACATTTTGGTTGATGCATGATGTAGAATAGACTTTATCTGAATAAGACTAAAGACCATCTTTGACGAATGTCAAAGTTTGCATTAGAGTTACTGATAATGATTTAGTAATACATTTGGACGATTTCCTTGTAAGGATTTTTGTTAAGTTTAGGAATCCAATACAGGTAAGGACTATGGTTATGACAATACTAAGGTTATGGGTTTCGCCAGTACGGTAACATTTGATGGCTGTGACATTTGCCAAGAAACGCTTGATGGCTCTGGTGTAAACTTGTCTACCGTAACATTTGTTGCCGGGTTATGACTTTTGCCAAGTAACACTTGACTATTGTCAAGTTTTAAGGTTTGTATTTTTCGGATCGACCTCTTTCATATTGATTTCACACGTGGTGGAATAGTCGCAAGTTAGCTAGGCTTGATAGGAGGTGATTACCCGTCGGGAACACCCAGTCTCACTTTCCATCAATTTTCCGTGTTTGACATAATTTTGCCAGTTTTCAAAGTTATTTTTTGTTTGCGTTTAAGATTGTGATTTGACATGGATAGGTGTGTTGATGTTTGATAATCATAACCCTTCTATTAATTTTACAACTTTCTGTCTCTACATTTACTTGAATACTGTGAAGGGCTTGACAGTTTCGGCAACTCACAGGAATATATATATATATGCATCATGAGAATTAAAAGAAAGTGGTGGAGTGTACATATGCATGTACTTCTTTTGTACGTTTAAAGATAATTTTACCCCAAGTAATCCCCGCGTTTAATCCATGTTTATAAATAGCTGAATTGTCATACTACGCCGCAAACTTCCTTATTCCAGGAATTATTTGTTTATCCCTTAGAAGTTCAGCCAACATTTTTATTTGCAAGTATTGTCATGGTAAATATTTTAAATAAAATGTGTCGATTTTCATTTTGTTGTATATCATTCAACTCTTGGCGAGTAAAATGCGTTTTGCAAGCTACCCTTCTTTATTTGTTGAGTTCCTGTGAAACTGAAAGTAGAAATCGCGCATTCTGTAGCTTTTGAAATGGTTCCCAAAAACGTCACTTCCTGCTATCAGCGCCCTCTATTAACAAATAAGACCACACAACAACTAACAATCGGCGAACTCAATGCTCTAGGACATAAAGACGAGCACGTATCTCAGCATCATAATGGAGTATGGTTAAATATTTTTCAGTGGTTGGAACATAACATTGGTCATGGGAAAATTAATTGTTAATAAGTATTCTTTGAATTCTTTGGAAGTTTATCTAGAAACAAATCAACAACAAACAGCTGAACGGATCTTTTCCTGATCGAATATTTTATTCGATTTGCAAGAAAGATTTTTTTGCCGTGAAAATGGACATAGTCCATCTATCAATATTTGGACTGTTTGTCATAGAGTTTACTTTAGCAGAGCATTACACCGACACATGGGCCGTAGAAATAAAAGGGGGACCTGATGTGGCCCGGACCCTGGCGCAGAAACATGGCTTTACATTCATAGAAGAGGTAAACATGAAAGTGTGAATATGATGGATAAAAACCATCACCGATTTTGTCAGTAGTGTAACATTTATATTACTACAGGTGACAAAAGTGATGAAAGAATATGTACAACAGATAAATAATGGCCTGAGGCTGTATTTTTTTTTTTTTGCAGATAACAGAGAGAGAGAGAGAGATAATTTTTATTTGTAGATTGTAAATAGAGTTCCCAAAGGAAAAAAAATACTTCTGAAATTTTTGTAATCAACTTTTACAAAAATTTCTATTTTCACCTAAAATTATTATGGTAAGGATTTTTCAAGATTGATACATTTTCTTTAAAGTATTCTTAACGTTTCAGTCTAGCTTAAAAGATAGATGGACATAATTTGTGTTTACAATTTATTTTATTTTGACCAGTTTTATATTTATGCCCAATAGTTTCAGTATTCTTCATTTACGGAAATCTGAATTTCATTTCTAGGTTTCTACAAATATAAAGTTATTAATAACCAAATAAAAAAAATTAATTTAGTCCATTATAAGGTATTTTTTCACAAAGATGCTAAAATAAAATTTCGCAAAATATAATAACCAGTGGCAATTTTGGCTACAAGTAATGGAATATATAATTTTTTTGTCTGTGTTATTGTATCTCTTCATTTATAAAATTGTTTAATGAACAAAGGGATTAAAATGGTGAAAATTGTGAAATTTAATGTTCACAATAAAATGAGGTAGAATGACTTTCTTTTATACCCCCACCCATTAAGATTAAATAATATTTGAAAAATATTTTTTCACAAAAATGTTCAAAATGATTCCATCATTTTAAGGCTTACACAGTTCAGAGAATGGTACATCTATAGATATAAATGTTGTACATTAGTTATAAGTTACCAAATAAATTATAATTGAGTATATACAAAAGATATTTAAATTGATTATTTCTCACAATAAATTGCATGTGTATTTTGAACATTTTAAAATAGTGCTGTGTTATAAATAAAAAAGAAAGAATGGAGAAAGGAAGATAAAAATTGAACATTTTAATGCTGAACTATAGTACACACTTTGTCTGTTATGGAGTAGCCTGCTTTCTTTGTATGCGAGACACTGAGCTTGTAGAATAAAAAGCTTTCAAAGCTAAAACTCTGGAGGAGATAGTGAAATTAAATCAATAGACAGCATCTTGATAATGCACCAGTAACAAAATTATTTCCATTCTTAACGCATGTTAAATGCTTGATACCAACTTTTGTATTATTGGCAAGGAACAGTGTTACATAACATTTTGTTGTTTTATTCTTTGTTTGTGGATAATAGTTACTGAAAGTTTTAACTTGCATTGATCATCGATCAATGAAAGGTCCTTGAAATAGACAAAACATACATTTGTATTTCTGAATTTTCTGTAATAAATTTTTTTTAGAACCACAAGACTTAAATTTGTGCTTAAATATATAATAGGCAATAATAATAAACTGTTTAAATTTTGTGCTTATTAAATATCTCTTATTTGAAGTATTGAACCTTATTTTCTGGATTGGGGAGAGACTTTTTTTTACAAATTATAAAAAAATTTCAATAATCATCCTGTCCATTGAGAAATAGAGAGAGCGAGACTAAATTCAACTATTAACATATTGTTGATATTTTAAATTATCAAAGAATCTGAGCTGTAGAGATGTACAGATTATTTGAAAATAAATTTACATTATCAGCATTCTAAATCATCATCAGTAGCCATATAAATAAGGTTCAGAGTTTGTTTATTTTCATCACTGTTGGTAAAATCTGATGTAAAATGAACATAATTCAATCATTTAAATTTTAAATGAAAGATCTATAATACTGTTGAAAAGGTTTACATATACAGATTTAATTTTGATAAGTTTTTGAGGTGTTAACTTTTTAATTGTCTAAGGCAGTCAAAAGAACTACCATTTCCTAAGTTATTTCATCAATTTGTAGGGTTAAATTTTAAAATTTAACTTAAGATTCATAGAAATTCAAACTAAAATTTCAAAGTCAAATTTTAACAAAAATAAATAATAGAAGTACTGTATAATTACATAATTCTTGGAAAATATGAATGTTTTTGAGAAAAATTCAAATTTTTATAAAAATGTACATGTATGCCATTTGGTCTAAAAATGGGTATATATACATGTACTGATACATATGGATCTGACTGACGGTCAGACTTGACTTATGTCTCTTGATTCCCTAGGGAATAAAGGGTTGATATGTCTCTGTCTGATTTTGTTTTGGTGCTTGTAGGTTACACTGCAATATAAAACATGCAAGAGTTTTAATCCCTGAGTAAAGTGATAACCTGTCTAAACTGAGCTTTTTTAAGACTCTTTAGTACATACTAATAGTGTGTAAATTAAGTTAACATGAATGTAAACTAGATGCCTGTCTAATCTGAACATAGAGCTTGGTCTGGATGATGTTTCTGTTTAAACAGGTTCTACTTCTTATGGAGTAAGATGGGGGCGAGATAAAGTGAACACACCCTAAAGTAGCATAAGAAATTCTTCTAGTCATATACCAGTATATGAAATAATTAAGTCCTTGGTTCAGGTGGTGTTTCTGTTTAAACAAGTTCCACTTCTTGTCAAATAACATGACATCGAGATGTAAACACACCCTAAAGTAGCATCAGTAGTTCTAGTCATACTGTAGATCACTTATTTTTCACGAGTAGAAAATTTCGTGCCAAGACCATTTTGGCCTTATTCACGAATATTTGAATTCGTGTTTGGAATCTTACTGAATACAGCATATGTATGTCAACATAGAAATATCTGCATGCTGGAAATATTCGTGTGATAATTTAATTTGTGAATGGGATAAGTCGTGAATTTATGTGAAAATAAATCTCGCAGGAAATGAAAGTGATCTAAAGTATTTTATACAGGTATATGAAATACATCCTTGGTCCGGATGGTGTTTCTGTTTAAACAGGTTACTTATGAAATAAGATGGTGAGATGTAGTGAACACACCCTAAAGTAGCGTCTACTATATATATGCAGTACAAACATTACAGGTACTACTACTATCTGATGACATAGAGTACATTAAGGAAGCTCCCCTTATCTATGATTTAATCTGGAGTAGTGTCAGAACATCTCCAGGAATGCTCCCCTATATTTCTATGTAGATCAATACACTGGGGGATTAAGTTTCCAAATCAGACTGTTTTTATTTCTTCAAAGTCTGTTTGTACTAGCAGTCTGTTGCCTCTCAGCTTTAACATATATCCATTTAAAACCTTCAAATTGCCATGGAAACTTGATATAGATAAAGGATGAACACTTTTGATATCTGTTGGATGTATATAAATTTACTTGTACTTCGTAAAAAAGACGAACAACGCTGATAAATACATAAATATATCTAAAATCTGTATAAAATTAGACTTTGTTTGTTAGTATCGAAGTTATACCTTTTTTTGAAAAAAAGTTTAATTTCAGGGTCTAAAGCATTATTTTTGTTGTTATCAAAAACTGTATATTATTAGATTTACTTTGAGAGCAGAAATGTGCAATTTAAAAAAAAAGCCAGTCTGATGTTAAAAATTACTTGTACTGAATTAAAAATTATTAATGATAATCTGTATAAGAGACGTTAAAAAAATGTTTAAATTTATTTAATGTAAAATATAAAATACGCAGAAGTATCTTCATTCTGGAAAAATAGGCGATTTTAAATGTTTCGGACATTTGTGTATGGTATTTTTGAATTTTAAATGTTTCGGACATTTGTGTACGGTATTTCTGAATTTTAAATGTTTCGGATATTTGTGTATGGTATTTCTGAATTTTAAATGTTTCGGACATGTGTACAGTATTTCAAAATTAAGGACTAAGTACATGTGTGTATTGTATTAGGACATGTACATTTTATTTATTACTGGATACATGTCTTGTATTGGAGAAGATAATAAAAAATATATTCACATTTGTATATATATATATTAGCCAGAGTTGTTATGGAACCTATGATTTATGAATATTTATAAATAAAAATATTTACTGGAAGGTTTGGTCACATTACTGTGCATGTGAATGTAAATATATGTAGAAAAATTCACACATTTTCTGTTCAGCTCATGATAACAAGAGCCAATGCGCATTAAAGATTGGCAAAGTAATGGTATCAACATTTATTACCTTACAGAACGAGACAGATCAATCAAACAATGAAAATTCATACTGTAAAGATAGTTAAAGGCATGCAGACCAAAAAATTAAAATTAATGTGAAGCGTATCACATTCCAGGCATTTAATATTCAGACTCCATGAATAAAGCATGATTTTTGCTGATATAACTTTGATCTAAGTTGTTAATATGTATCTATTTTCACAATCGGAATTTCATAATTTACAAACATAATTGATAATCAATATATTTAACAGTAAATGGAAACTGCAAAATAAGATTAAAATTTTATAAATCTGTTTCATTATTTAATAAATTCATTGAGCTGTGTATGTTGGTTCTTCACAATGTGGGTAGAAGACATGACTTACAAATATTACAGTAAAACTTGTGATAGTCAGCATGGGGAATCAGTTCCTGGTGAAATTTTCAACCAGTCCCTGTCTGATAATTTCAACATTTGCGGTACTGTTGTGGTACCGGTATATTGGAGACTATTAAAAAAGTAGCCAGTCTTGTACTTTAGGGTTGGCTGTTATTTTCATGGATGAAGCTTAACTCTTTTGAGTTAGGTGCCCAGCTCCCTTTTGGGCTGCTTGGCCCCTGTTACCGTAATCTCGATCTCTGATTTCCAACACTGTTATAGCTAGGATGTTACCTTTTAGTGTAAACTCCACCTGCCTTTGATGACTAGCTACATGTTACTATTTAGATTCTGTATACATGTCTACTTGTAACATGTGAGTGTTCTCTATTAATGAAAAGTAGGAAGCTTCATGCTCTTTAATTAGGATCTCAAAGCAGCTTATACAAGCCAAGGCCGAAGGGTGACTTGTTGCTTAACTTGTCACTATTTTCGCTGAAGATTATGAAAACCACTGCATGCATGAAACTATGTAAAAGGCTGCTTTAGTTCTTGGACTATTTAAAAGAGGTTCAAGAAATTAAATTTCATAAGCTTCCTTGTTTGTTCTATTTAAATGAAAACCTAAAATACATTCACAGAGTGGTCATTTAAAGAATCATAAAATATCTGTGTACTGTTACTTACAGTATAGGCTTGTCGAAAAGTTTAACACTGAGATAACAAAAAGGATTCAAAGCTTGGCTGCTGAGTAGTTGAGATATGGATAGCTTATGGCTGAAACACTGGGCACCAAGAGATAAACAACTGCTGCTGAAAAGCAGAGATATAGTGGATATTTTACCTGTCGATCCTGTACTAATTTGTTTTCTATCTCGGTGTTAGACTTTGGACAGGTCTGTAATGTCGATTCTGCACTAATTTGGTATCTATATCGTTGTTAAACTTTGGACAGGTCTGTAATGTCGATTCTGCACTAATTTGGTATCTATATCGTTGTTAAACTTTGGACAGGTCTGTAATGTCGATTCTGCACTAATTTGGTATCTATATTGGTGTTAAAGTTTGGACAGGTCTGTAATGTTGATTCTGCACTAATTTGGTATCTATATCGGTGTTAAACCTTGGACAGGTCTGTAATTTTGATTCTGCACTAATTTAGTATCTATATCTGTGTTAAACTTTGGACAGGTCTGTAATGTTGATTCTGCACTAATTTGGTATCTATATCGGTGTTAAACCTTGGACAGGTCTGTAATGTCGATTCTACACTAATTTGGTATCTATATCGGTGTTAAACTTTGGACAGGTCTGTAATGTCGATTCTGCACTAATTTGGTATCTATATCGGTGTTAAACTTTGGACAGGTCTGTACTGTATCTACATGAATAAATATACCTGACTTAGCCAAAAGGGAGATCAATAATTGAACTGGGTAAGGCCCAATCAACTGAAGGTTTTACCATGTATAATTGATGGTGAATTCCTCATTAAGTCAATACACAATATACACATTAAATGTCCACTTTTCCCCTAACATACATATATAAATTATTGATTGTATTAGTTGATAAATAACTTAATGATGCTGCAGCCTGCCTTGTTATTACCACTAAACAAACATTTTACTTGTATCTAGCTCTGAGCTGCCTTCCTGGGTCTAATTTTGACATCAGATGACCCCTAAGACATAAAAATGATCCAGTGTGACATCCATTTATGTGGAATATTGATTTCCAGTCCTCATGTTGGTTTAAACAAATATTCCTTAAGCCATCAAAAATAATTTGATAATTGTGGAATCTGTCCTGTATATAATGTTATTATATGGAGGCCCTGTAGGGTTATAAAATCAATTGTCTTTGTTTTTGGTCCTCCCCCAGAGCTAGATTAGAGGAGAGAAATGTCAGATAATGAACCCTCATATAACAGGGTACCGCTGACTGTCTTTGATATATTTTATATTTATACAGCCGAGGTAATTGTAAAATTCTAAGGCTGAAAAAAGGCATCTTAATTATATATTCTTCAACCTCAATTCAAATCATATGGAGAACTTCCAATATTCAGTCCCAGTGGGAAATATATTTTGTGTATATGCCAAACATTGATACTAGAGTTCTGCAGCCATGGTACTTAGAATATTGTGTTTTATGGTATATATTTAACAATTTAAAAGGATTTGGCAATAAATTGAGACAGGCTTAAAATGAAAAAAAACAAACAAGAAATGGGTTTTGGGACAATAAAATAGTGTGATGACCAACGAGAGGGCAATGTCATCACAGGGCATTGTTACAAGGTTTTACTGCATCAGTAATTGAAAATGCCAAAAATTTGCTTTAATTTTCTATGAAATTTTGATTTAAATCTAATATCATTGATAACTTGTTTTCAAATTTTAAAAAGAAGCAATTTATTTTCCTCCAAACCTGTTTACCATTTATAGATTTTCTCTCTGGAGCATAAAATTTACAAATTTGTTACCAAGTCTTTTTGATCACCTTTTGAATTAATTTTCATTTTGCTCCGACAAATTTTCATCTTTGATAAATCTGTCTATAGATTGTGCAGCATAATAAATGTTTATTGCGGAGTTTATTGGTATTACATCATACAGACTACAGATAATCATTAAATCTGAATTACAGAAAAGATGATATAAATTTTCTGCATACAAGTATTTGCATTCACAAGCATGTAAATATGATTAAAACTTCACATTGTGGTCCACATACATGTAGCTAAAATAATCAATGCTGTTCTGTGGCTACTTTTTTTGTCAGTCTCTTTCAACAAAAAGGAAATATTTTAGTTGAAATCAACTTTAAAAATTTTGGCATTTTGACAATTTTTTGTTTGATTTGGACATTTACTGCTAAGAATGGTGTCTGAATTAGAGTGAAATTCTAACCGGTCAGAGCTAGGTAACTTGAATCTATCTTCACAGTTATGAGAAAGATGATATATATTTTCGGCAAACAAGCATTTGCATTCACAAGCATGTAAATATGATTGAATCTTTACATTGTAGTTACTGGTAATCAGTGCTGTTCTGTGGCTACTTTTTTCTGTCAGTCTCTTTCAAACAAGGAATAATTTTGTGGGAATAATTTTTTTTGGCATTTTGACAATTTTTGGTTTGATTTGGACATGCACTTGTGTTAGCTAAATGATAAAACAAAGTGGTTAGAATTGTGTCTGAATTATAGTGAAATTCTAACCAGTCTGATCTAGGTAACTAGAAAGTAGAAACTATCTTCACAATTATGAATATTTAACACCTACCAACATATATTATAGGTGTTCAGTATCCATAAAGATAGCTTCCAGTTATCCAGCCCTCAGTATCTCAAATTTCAGTTTTCTGTATGGTAATTAAACAGTGTTGTATTTCCAGTTGAAAGAGTTTCAGATCTGGGGTTTGTGGGCTTCCTTAATTTCAAACCTTTGCTCAGAAAAATTAGATACTCATTCTTATTTGCCAACATTGGCCATGCCAACATGTCCAGATGCCAGTTTCACAATCATTCCTTAACTTAAATTTTGCAAATTTTGACAACTTTTTTTGGAACTACAGATTAATTTTTTTGACAAAAACTGAATACAACTGTTATAAGTTAAAATGATCTTCAAAGTGACACCTTAAATAACTCAATATCTTAAAAATAACAACTTAACAATATCATTAAAATTTATAATTTGACAGATTTAAGTTAAGGAAAATCTTAGTTACATAAAGAATATTTATGAAACCAGATCAGTGTAGATGGGAAAAATCTACAACCAAGGTCTGTCACTCAGACTTGCACTCATCATTTTTTTTTCAGAAAAAAAGCGAGTGGGGGGGGGGGGGGAGGAGAGATTATGCATTTTGCATTACATAAAGTTGTTGTAGAACCTTATTGTGAAATAAAGAGATTGGTTAGGACCCAACAAAAATAGTTTCACCACATCAATGGAAACTATTGGCATTGTTATTAGGTTTGTTTGATGACCATCCAAAGTCAAGGTCTTACAATCACATGTTGATGTTAATATATGGCTAGATGGATTAAAGTTCATGAAACCACAGGTACCAATGGCTCTGGTTATTGGTGTCTCCATTTCATTTAATCTAAAGAATGATGTAGATTTATCAAAATTTCTCAAAAACTAAGGTATACTCCCTCATGCAAAGTATTTCCTTACTAAATTTGGTCTTAATGTATTTTGGTCCTTTAGGTACCGTATCTTTTCAACATCTTGATAACAATTTTGGTTTCATAATTATGATCCAAGCACTACTGATGAGGAATTGTATTCCGAAATGGCCGTCTAGTGCTGTAAAATTAAAACTGGTATAATATGTAATTTCGTAGCCTGTTTGTTGTTTTGTTTCCTTTAGATCATGTTAGTTAAATTGAGTAACGTTGATTGTTTGGGATTTCTTCGTTCAACAGACACTTGTTAATGAGTGTTTTTATGATCCCACTCACCTGTACTCTGAGGCGCCTGTATCAGGTCATAATTATATTATAAGTGTCGGCACTTTAATGTTTACACATGTTTTTGTATGGTTTTGGTGATTGTGGTAATTTTCGTTAAGACATAAATACCATATGTTACTGTTTGGCATGTTTTCTCTGGGCTTGTATATAAGAGTACTAATATAAGTTAACTGTGATGGGATATTGAGAGGTCATCAAATGTAGCAATGTGTTTTATTCTGCAGCTTTGTTTTTACTATCTTAAGTTCAGAAAGACGTAATATAAAATATGGGTGAAATCAGTGTACTCTTTGTTTTCTCATTTAAGGAAAGCCAACATTTTCTTTACTTAAATAAATTGTTTTCTCTTGCATTAATTATTAGAAGTAATGCAAAAACTGTTAAAATGAAACCCTGATCGTTTAAAGTGGCAAAATGAAAATGGGAAAACAGATACTTGTTTTGTACCATAACTTTCAATATATGGTGTCTAAGATTGTGGTCAAATTTCAACTTCATCTCTGTTTTGTTTTACCCTCTACCAATGGCTTTTATAGCCTGTCATTAGTTTTAATGATTATAAATTGTTTTTAAATCAGTTTTTTTTTAAAATTTTTTTAGTTGGGTATCTGTCTGATGACAACTTGAAACTTCCAATAAATTCAGCACCTTTCGGGGTCTTGGTGGCTGAATGGGCTTAATAGCAAACTTATGAATCACAGTGTCTTTTACAGCCCCCACTCAGGACAGATTCTAGTGTGAGAAAGTTTGTCTGTTTCGCTTGTTGAGGGTCAGCAGTTTCCTCTAGACATTCCTGGTTCCTCCACCATCCTGTAACTGACCACCTATAAGCGAAAGAATCTTGACTGGGGTGTAAAATACCATTACTCCACTCAGTGCCTTTATGTATTATATTTTGTACATTTAAATACACATTCCTTATAGTTTATAACAAAATGTTTATAATGTTGCGTAAAGACACTTTGTTTACTTTTACCATAAACAGTGCTTGTAGGACTTAGTACTGAGTACTGATATTGTTACACGAAGACAAGTAAAAACCAGGCCAGATGCACATGTATATTTTTTGGCATATTTTTTCACCTATACCTTTTTTTCATACTCTGTATTTACACAATGTTGTTAAGAGTATTATGTGGTCTGTATATTATGAATAATTGTTGCAATAAACAGTAACCTTACACTTCATAGGTAGTTAAAGAGTGAATAATTAAAATCACTCGACCTTTGATCATAAAGAGGGGTTTTTACACGATACATAAAACTCTTGGCTTTTTTGTAAGTTTTTTTGTTGTAAATATAAGTATATGTGTGTGGTTGTGTAATATACTGTTTTAGTGTTCTGCGGTGTAATTGTCATGTTTAAAATGAGAAGATACAACTTTTCATGTAATCTTCCTTTCACCCAGAGATGTAGATCCGATGCGTAAAGAATAGAAACGATGTCATTAATGGGAGATAATTGGATTGTTGTAATATTTTTATCTTTACACTTATCACCTTACACTGCTGATTAGGTTGGATAAATACAGACTTTATATGTATTCATGTATCATGTAACTGTCATGCTATCCCCCCTCTCAGTCGCTTCTACCCCCCTGTGTGGCATCTGCTAATGCAGTTTTTTTTGTCAGTAGTTAACATGGCATTGGGGATCATGTAATTGGATGTGATAAAATGATAGGGTGTGTCATAGTATTCCCCTCTCTCATTCACCTCCTTCCCTTTGTGACATCTGTAACTTACAAAGATAACAAGATAACAGTGTTTTTATGCACTGATCATGTAATTGAATGTGATATTATATATATATTGAAATAGTAAAGTGTGACATTGTATCCCCTTGCCATCCACCCCTCTAACTGAGGTATTCCACAGATTAAATGCCATTCTGGCAATGATAACAAGATGTTTGTGTTTTTATACAGTGGCTGTATAATTGTTTGTGATATTTTCATAGATGTATAAACAATAGGAAGTGACAATGGATAGTCTAGTTAGATTCTCATTGTAAAGGGCTAGCATGGGTTTAATTTTTTCTCCAATGTTTTCAAGTTTTCCCACAATTCTTTTTGTCTAGTTTAAATGTTCCACAATGCCTTTTGTCTAAATGTTTACCCAAAGTGCCTTGAGTAATATGACCCTCAATGCTTGTTGTTACCAGAAAACTTTTGCCTTATGTTTATCGGTGTTTTCCCAGAATGCATAAAACTTGTCTTGTCTAATTGTAAGACCACAATGCCTATGTCTTATGTCTAAATGTTTTCCCACAATGCCTTTGTCTAATTTTTGTTCCCATAATGCCCTTTATCTTGTGCTGAAGATAATCAGTCGATATTTTTCATATATAGTTATTACTAGAGCTGACTACTGACATATAGTAGATTGTGTTATCTTTTACCATATTTATTTGTATTAGTAATGGGTTAGGAGGGGGCTAATTATTAAATTAATCAGCAATGTAAATACATCAGCAGGAAGTCAGCTTGAATTTACAAACCCCTGAAATTACTGCCTATGTACCGTAGTCTAAGGAATTACTGCCTATACAGTCTAAGGAGCTGCTATCAACAATTCTTTCCCTGGTATCATCAGTAAATCAACTATTCCTTCGGGCTAGTTTTAAGTTAAAGTTCAAATAAATATCAAGTTTGGCACTTACATATCAGAATTTGTTTGGGCTCCAATTTTAAATTGCTAATGTTAGAATTTAATTCCAAAACATTATAAAACTGTATCACCTGTACTTTGAGTTATTTTTTTACTAAGAAATTATAATACTTTTTGATAAAAAAGAAAACCTTCAGTAAGTTAAAGTTAATCTGGATTGAAGTAACAGGGTCTAGCTACAGTGTAAAAAGTAAAGGCACTGTAAATTGGACATGTTTTTGTTTTTTATATTATTTTCATGTGAATTTGTGAGAGTAGATGTATTGCAAAACAATTTTAATTTTTTTTTTAAATAATAGCTTTGTACCTGCATGTATACTTGTTGTGTACCTAATATCACCATCATTATTTTCTTCATCTGATCAAAATTTTACACTTTGGGAAAAACATATGTATTTTGAATCAAGAAATACTGAACTTGAGTCGGAGTAAATGATTAAATTCATTTTATCCTAATACAGCAGAGATTTGATGCTAATGTTGATAATAGGTACACCACCAGTATAGTGAGCTTGTGTTTACATTGGTTTGTCATTGACAGTGCAGAAATTAAAGTAATTCATTGTCACCATTTCTGCATTTTAAAGTGGTTTGGCATTGAATCAAGTGAGGCTTATAGAGAAAAAATAGATTTTGGGACTTAAAAATGTACAATGATAAGTGAGGTGGCAGAGTTATCAAGGGACACTATAACAAGGTTTTACTGTATGTCCATAAATGAAAGAAACTGTTTCTTATGAAAATTGACCGACATGAAAATTTCCCTAGAGTTAAATACCAGTGATTTTAATGTAGCAGACAAATTATTGAGCGTAGACAATTTAAGAGGAATATGCAATATTATGAACATAAAAGATTTTTAGCTTCTACTAACCAGTATATTGTAATGGGTACAAAAGTACTGGTCGTCAACAAACTGAATTAAACAACGAGAAACTTTTGTTGGTTCCTGGGTTGTATTGGAACAATTGAGTATGTCATGTATATTATAGCTACATAATAATAAAAAACTGCAGACTCATCTAGTTGTGAATATTGGAATTGAAATATTGGCTGGCTAGTGATGTTACTGGTACAAAGGAACAGAGAGAACCTTCTGATTGATTTTTTTAGAAGAGACCATCTGTCCCTGATTTATTATTTATGTCTGCTTGCATTTAATATAGAGTGCATGATTAATAAGATTAAAGCCTTAAGAATTCCTATAAAAACAATACTCTTTAAATGTCAAAGATGGTAGATTTCTAGAGAGTAGAATCGTGGTTCAATACTTCAATGGCTTTTTAATGCTGTATTGTTTTTGACATCGTAAATGAATTAAAGTGTGATGTACATTATGCATTGTTTCTGCTTTGCATTAATTTTTTTCTACACAGATAATCTACTTTTTATGCGTTCTTCTTTCTAAATTCAGTTTATTCATTAGTACAAGACCTTGTTATAAGTTTGCAGCACTATAGAGGGCTGTTTTGGAATAAAACTCCTCATTGGTTGTGATCAGACCAAAATTGTGGAAATCCATATATTTTTCAGATGTTGAAATGAGACAAATAGATCAAGGACAAAAAAGTATTTTAATTACTAAGTTCACCTAAGTCAATACATTGAGCATTTATGTATAGATTAGTTTTTTCAGGAAATTTAAAATTAAACACTCAGACATGTATATATTTTGTATGAAATCAGGAAAAACAAAAATGAAAATTTATGTCTTCAATGATAAATAAAAAAAAATGATGCATATAAGTGTACTTGTTTTTGACATAACAGAAAATGTGCTTACTTCTGCTTTATATTAAATTTGTGCAGCTATGTTGATATCTTTTTATCTGGTAACTTCATTAGGGAATATTTGAAAATCTTTATATAAGTATAATTATGAAGAAAACCATTTAGAGTTTTATGTCTCCATCATGAAATGAAAGATTATTTATGCTTGGTGCTTATATTTTGGATGAATGGTTTTGAACTGCCGAGCTGCATTGTTTTTTACATTGTAAATAGCTTGAAGATATATATTAAATTTGCTCAGCAATGCTACAGTATTTTTATTAGCTGGTAACTTCAGTAATATTAACTTTATTACATCATATTACAAATCTTTACAAATAAGGAGAAAGTAAATACAATATTTACAATGCAGTATTTTTGTTTCTGGTAGCCAAAATCACCAATGTCTATACTACTACTGAGAAATCCGTTCACAAAGTAACCTATTTTATCAAATTAAATTATTTTATTTTCACAAAATTTAGAAATTTGGCTAATAATTTTCACAAATTGTGGAAATAGACAATAGATGATCTTTAAACCAGGTACTTCTCTCTGATAGGTAATGAAGGGTGTGCTATGATGGTGGAGATGATGGTGTGGTGTGTGTGTGTGTGTGTGTGTGTGTGTGTGTGTTTATAAAAAGTTGAAATAGATGAATGTGCTAGTCAGTTGGTTACTCAAAACTGTTGTTTAAAGTTTATATGTGTAAATTATCATATATCTTGGTATTTAATGTATAATTTCTTCACTCAGTATCATATATTAATTATTTAATAAATGCATTTATAATCACATTTTATAAAATCAACTCAAGTCTCAATTCAAGTTGAAATTAAAAATGTAAAAAATGTGGACATCTTTCCTTAATATTTGTTACAATGCAAGAATTATTGAATTGATTTTTATTATTATTTTTTTAATTTCAGATTATGCCTGGCTTTTATCATTTCCAACACAGAAAGGTGGCAAAGAGGTCGATATACCCCAGCTCTCATACACAGTCTTCATTGGCAACTGAACCAGAGGTAAGTTAAGGTGGAAAAGAGGTTGATATACCCCAGCTCTCATACACAGTGTTCACTGGCAGCTGACCCAGAGGTAAGTTAAGATGTCAAAAGAGGTTGATATACCCCATCTCTCATACACAGTCTTCATTGGCAGCTGAACCAGAGGAAAGTTAAAGTGGAAAACAGGTCGATATACCCCAGCTCTCATACACAGTGTTCATTGGCAGCTGAACCAGAGGTAAGTTAAGGTGGCAAAGAGGTCGATATACCCCAGCTCTCATACACAGTCTTCATTGGCAGCTGAACCAGAGGTAAGTTAAGGTGGCAAAGAGGTCGATATACCCCAGCTCTCATACACAGTCTTCATTGGCAGCTGAACCAGAGGTAAGTTAAGGTGGAAAAGAGGTCGATATACCCCAGCTCTCATATACAGTCTTCACTGGTAGCTGACCCAGAGGTAAGTTAAGGTAGCAAAGAGGTTAATAACCCCATCTATAATACAGTGAGTCTTACTGGTAGCTGAATAGAAGTAGCAAAGAGGTTAATAAAGAGGTGGATATACCCCAGCTCTCATACACAGTGTTCATTGGCAGCTGAACCAGAGGTAAGTTAAGGTGGAAAAGAGGTCAATATACCCCAGCTCTCATACAGAGTCTTCATTGGCAGCTGAACCAGAGTTAAGTGAAGGTGGCAAAGAGGTTGATATCCCCCAGCTCTAATAAAGTCTTCACTGGCAGCTGAACCAGAGGTAGCTTAAGGTAGTTCCATACCATAGTGACGTTGTCGTTTTGTGCGTACGGTCGAAATGTCTGATTTGATGTCTTTTTCATCTATGACGTCACAAATATGTGGTCTTCGGTGCCTACAGAATTTTGGCGGGAACGCTATTACGCTATCACTTAGAATTATTTTTTGCATTCACAAAAGATTATGATTCACAATATCAATTTTGAGTACGATTTTAACGAACTAAACTAAATGTATCTTTTAATGGAAATTAGAATGATCTACACTGTTTAGGGTACAAATCTTAATAATTTGAGTACACCGTTTAAAATTTGAAATACTGTGTTGTAAATGCTGCTTCGTGTGACTTTTTCAGTGAATTTAAATACAGATAGTATGACACAAACTGACGATTCTTCAATAAACATACTGTATAATAAATTTTCTTGGTGTCAAGTTGACTATGCTCTTGTATTTGCGTTTCATTTCGGTGGCCTAGAATCAAGAATGCTTCATCAATATATACAAATTCTCTTTCACCTTTAATTCATCTGTGTTTGGTAACGGTTGCCATGGGTACAGTCCATATGATATTTAAAACTGGTTTTGTTTTGCACAACCAAAATAGCTCAAAATCAGTGTTTTTGTTTATTTGTTAATACCAAACGAAAATATTAAGTTCATAGTAGTATACTGGGACATTAATGGTAGCTTATTATCTAAGGAATAAGGCTTTTTTCTTGTTTAAGGTTTTGATGCAATTTTATGAAAAAAATAGCTTGACAACCCCCAATTTTTTGTTTCAGAAAATCAAACTTATCTATCCATGTGCAATAAATAAATGTGAAAATCAGGGGTCATATTCAACTAAGTTTTTTAAGTATCTACAAATTAACGAAAGGGTGTTACTTTTAGTTTTTCAGAATTTTAATGTTCTCTCTTGGTAGGTGGCACTGTAGAAAATCACCACGTGACTGGAAGTAAAATTTTATTGGTCCAAATAATCTTCATGACATATTGGTTAATTTTTAATACAATACACTTTTGGTTTCTAAGCATGACAAAAAATATTAAAGCTTATTTGTTGACACCAGTGGTTGTACTTTGATCATTTATCCCGTAAAATGGCCACCAGGTGGCTCATAACTTCTTAAGTAACTCGAAAACCTACCCTGAAATTTTGGCATGTTATATGGCTCGTGCCTATGTACAACATATCAAAATTTCAATATATGTTTTCAAGTGATTTGTAAGCTATGGAACTACCTTAAGTTGCTAAGGAGGTCAGTTTATCCCAACTCTAATACAATCTTGACTGGCAGCTGAATCAAAGGTAAGTTAAGATGGCAAAGAGGTCGATGTACCTTTTCATTGACAGGTTGTTTTCCAACATTTTCCATTGGCTTGTTATTAGCAGAATATGCAAATATACAATATTTAGCTGATTCTTTAAAAATATTTCTTCTGAAATTACAAGTACAATTTGAACCAAATTTGGCGTGGAAGGTCCCTCCCGCCTATGTCCCTATGTGAAGTAGTTTAACATTTAAAGAAATAAACTTACTGCAGCATCTAACATGGCAGCTATTGCACTGGTTATTGACTGATTATTGACCAGTAAACATGTAGCTTTATCTAGCAACCAAATTAGTTAAAAATAAAGTAGATATATAGTCATTTATTGTTTTTAATGTGATTTCCATTGGCTGGTAAAAAGCAAAATATGCCAAAAGGTGCTGATTCTTTCCTAGGACTGAGAGCCAGAATTTGCCTTAATTACATCACAGGACTGCTTAAACCTTATTAAACAGAAGAATTAAAATATATCAAAATGATCAGAGAACAAGACTTAAGTTTTTAAATGAATTCAGTTTTCTATCTTTGTTTAAATTACATTTTGAATAAGCATGATCAGACAAAACATGTTACACATACTAGCTGTTAAAGATATGTTACATCCTTGTATTCTGTCTGTGTCTTTGAGAGAGAGAGAGAGAGAGAGAGAGAGAGGTGTTTGTGTCTTTATGCATTTACAACATAAAAAACAGAAAAGTTACTAGGTAATAACAGCAATATTACAATATTGCCTTGAGATTAGAAATATCCAAATGAATGTGTACTATGGAGTCTTCCCCATACCCCGTCTTCACACACACACACACACACACACACACACACACACACACACACACACACACACACGTGTGTTACTGTAATTACAGATTTTTTTACCCTCAATCATGATATTGATCATTCATTTATATAGTAATGAAACTGTATATATTGTATGTGTTCTCTAGAGCATATCATGCCTTTTCTAAATGAACTCCCAGTACCAAATGGATTTTCCGATATTTTTTTTCTGGATTGATTGTGTAAATATATAGTGTTCTGACTTGATACTCTAGATGTACTAATGATATGCTCTCAGAAATTAACTTAATATCAATGTGAATATCATATTCTAAAGTAGAGCTGGTAGACTGTGTACACACTTGTTTGATATTTGTGTAATTTTAATAAGGAAGAGGGTGGTTCTCTTTTGTTAAGTTGTTTTCTTTATTTAGTTCAAAGTCCTTGCTGTTCTGTGTGGGAGGTGGCATGCAATGACAAATCATAAAAAAGAGGTGTTGTACACACACAAAAAATTAAAATTATTCAACAAATATATGTGGGATTTTTAGTGGATTTCAGTGTTGAGGGAGGTCGTTCTGACCAGTATAAAGAAATTAGTTTTTGTATAAAAAATGTGAAAGAATCAACAGATGTATTTATTTGGGGATATACTATTGATGGAAATTTTTAATCTTTTTAAAATTTTATAAAATTCTGTCATCTTTTGATATTGAAAATCTTTGGGTGGCTTTATTTGTTTAAAGGTTGGAATAAATTATATACATGTACCATGATGCAACCACATTATTTATCTTATTTGCACTCTTTAATTTAAGTTAGGTTTTATAAAATAAAAAAAACTTCAAAATTCTTGCTTTTTATGCTTTGAATGTTTATTGTTGAGATGCTTATATGTTAAACATGTTAGTTTTCCCTATGCTAAGAGAAGAGTCAGGGATTAAGAAAAGAGTCAGAGATTGTTTGAATCAACAAAATAACTGCTTTTTTTTTCAAGAAATGTAACAAAATGAATTTATTTCTGGTGAAACGGCTGGTCTAGCAATGTTGTTTGTTCTTGTAGAAAATTGTATACCACTAGTTTTGGTTCCTGTTGTTTTCATCTCATCTGTTACACATGGTTGTTGTCCTTCTGAGATTCCTTCTGTTATTCTCTCATAGTCATTTCTAAACTATTTGGATTGTGTTTCATTAAAAGCGATGGCCAATTCTGAACCACCCTTAGGCCAGTATCTCTATTGCATGGCCACCTGCTAAGGAAATTTTAACCCATTTATTGTTTATATCTGGATATAAAAGTAACCTTTTCATAAAGACTTTTGTACGGTTTTTCTTGAATGGCATTTATACATAGCTTTGACTAGCATAATTTTATAATTTCATATTTTCACATCTAAATATCTGTTTTGTACAAATAACTTCCTTTATCACAATCTTTATCTAAGACAGAGAATGTTTACAGAGAGATCTGACTGCATTCATAACTGCAACAGAACATGCATCATTTATGTAAGATCTATGGTATGCTGCTGCACTGTTTGTGTACTTTATCAAGGTATTCTCTCTCTATACTATATCAGATGATGTACTGTATCAGGTTTGTGATCAGTAATTAAATGAAGCTTCCGGCTTATCTAAATAAATTTATATAAAACTGTAAATAAAATTATATAAAACTTCTTATTTTTAGCTGTTAATCAGTTGTTTATCTATTTTTGTTTTTTGGAATTAAATTTTATAGATAAATAGAGAAGTGAGTGTTTTTACATCATTATAGACATTGTTTCACCTGATACAGGTATAAATATTGATACAGGTACAGATAATACAGGTGTTATATATAGCAATTGATTTTATATTTCTGGTAGTTAAACAGGTTAAAACTCAATTTTGTTAACCGACTATGATGAAGACCTATTGAAAATATGATAAAGTCATTGGTTCTATCCAAAACTTTGGAATTAAAAGTAAATTTTAATGATGTTTTATGTCAGAATAAACATCCTGAAATTTGAGTCAAATTAGCTCTGTTAAATAGGTCAGTATGATGTCCAAACTACTGTATATCCACAAATGGAGTGCACATGGAAAATGCAAGAATAAAGTCACACTTTCCAGCAAATTCACAAAAAATTGTCAAAACTTGATACAAAATCTACTTACCTAGTAGGAAAAAATATTTTTAATTCTAAACACAGAGCAATTTTTGAAGGTTTTAACAAAACAACAAACATTGCTGTCAAAATTATCCCTTCTGTATCTTCTTACTTAGGGCAACTTAAAGGATGTCATAATTGGAATATTCATGATGATCACACCTGGAAAATATCTGATCACAAATGACCTACCTGACCCTTAAATACCCTGATGTAACTTTGAATGAGGTCAAATTGGTATATGAACTTTATTAAATTTCCAATTTTCAGTGGATTTTAAATTCATCTTATTGATAGTTTAATGGAAACATTTTCAATTGAAAATAATAAAAACCATGTGCACTCGATTTATGGAATTACAGTAATGGTCAGTACTTTATTTGACCATGTCAAATATTCAAATTAAACAATTAGACCTCCATGTCAAATTTAAAGTGTAATAAATAAACAGTCATTAAGAGTTTTGATAAGTTAAGAACTGAATTCCCTAAAAAATTTATGCAATGAAAATTAACGATATGAATGATTGTAATATGACTGATTCATTGTATCTGTTCTTTTCTCTAAATTGGGTATTTTTCCCCCTCTAAATTGGGTACGTCTAAATTTAGAAGTTAGATTTACCATCAACACAGTCACATGTTATATTGTTGATTGACAATAAGGAGTAAAGTAGAGTAACAGTGTTTTATGCCCCAGCAAAGATTCTTTCACTTATATCGAGCCAGCCAGCCAACCATTTACTTTTGGCACACAAACTTAATTGATCACATTGGGATCAGCCTTAGTGGGGATTTGGACATAGATCATGTTGAGAGGCTTTGTGATCTGTACTCTGGCACTTTAGACCACTTGACCACCAAAGTCCCAAATTGGCAGACTTGTAGAGAAAGCAGATAAAATTGATTTTAAGACGAAGCATGATGAAAGCATTATAGAGGGATAATTTAACAAGGTTTTACTGCTGTATATTAAACATTTAATTGGGCTGCAGAAATATAATCCTACATAAAACACAATACAGATAGTATTACGTTAGACAGTGCTTAAGTTCTCTACAGAATTATAGTACTCAAGAGACTTACTGCAGCAAGCATGTGAAGATCGATGATCAGAATAAAAATTACTCACTCAAATAGTCATAGAATTGCTAATCAAATATGTAGCTTGACTCTGTACTGCTTAATTTGTTCTATCTTGGAGGTTTGGGATTGGATCTTGATTTGTATAAAAATGTACATGCACAACATCGTTATCAGAATTTTATTGTTTGTTATTCCAAATCCAGGGATGTGGTTTCAAACCCTTAATTTTGATTTCACATGCAGGGGATGCAAGAACTTTAAAAAAAACAGGAGGTGGTTACCCTTCCAGAACACCCAGTCCCGCTTATCTAATGAAAATTCATATGTTGAGCTAAATTTGCCAGTCTTCATAAGTTTTTACTTTGCGTTTTGGATTGTGATTTTGAACATGGATTGGTATGTTCATTTTTGATTATGCAGCTTGGAAATAATTGGCAATTTAAATGGTAATCTCCTATCTACATTTAGGTCCTTCAGATGAAAAAAACTACTCTAGTAGGAAAGGCATAAGACATATTTGGCTCTCAACAGACACTTCTAGTTTTCATTGGTATTATAACCAATGGATGCTATTTGTCGGAAACAAGTTGTTCAAAGCTTGATTAGTTTAATCAATGATTAACACAAATTTAAAACATGAATAAAACACAAATATCATTATCAAGTTGATAGTTTAATGACAATGTGCTTTAGTTTGATAAAAATTCTATTTACTTTATAAATTTTCAACACTAAGTTTCACAACATATTTGAAATTATGTGAAATTTACATTTTGACTAATCAATTGATTAAACTAATCAAGCTTCAACAACTGGTCCCAGACATATTGCTTTTGTGTAGTTTTGAAACAGGAAAATATAACCCAGAACTAACTAATCTGAAGTGTAAGTTTTGTCCATATGGAGTTCCAGAGACTTTACAACCCAGAACCAACTAATCTGAAGTGTAAGTTTTGTCCATATTGAGTTCCAGAGACTTTACAACCCAGAACTAACTAATCTGAAGTGTAAGTTTTGTCCATATTGAGTTCCAGAGACTTGTGTTTCCTTTGATTGAGGTGTTCTCTGATGATGAGATTTTAATGTTTTGTATACAACATGTACCATGAATTAATAAATTTATCCATATAGCCATGTGACGTTCTTTTTTAAGCAGGTGAAGGGAGAAAGCAGCAAAAGAGTATTGTACTTGGTAAAAATACACATCAGTAGGCTTAAATATATCAGTCCAATAATTATATATAAATTATTTATCTGTTTATATATTCTATATTTGTATTTATTGATTCTTTTGTTATTTGTGTATAATGTGTGGGTTTTCTGTAAGAAGATTATAGCTTATAAATAAATCTACAAAGTTTATCAACAGGTACATACCTGGTATGTTTTATTCTGGTCAAGATTTGAAACTGTCATGAAATAAATATGATTGTTTGTCATTATAACAGGCAAATTTAGTTAAGCTGTTGAGAACCCCAGGATTCTCAAAACTATGGTTTGATCCCTTTTAGAAAGAGGGTTTGTCTTGTATTGCCTTTATTGGTTGGTTCGGAAAAACTGTATGAACTGAGAAAATTGTGATGTTACGGTAATCTGAACACATAGCATTACTGACTAGCAGTCTAAAAGTTACCATAGAATCACTGTTATAAAAAGCAGGTCTAAATTTTCACAAACATAAACACATAAAGAACCTGCATATGAATAATTAAATGTTTGTCCTAAAGCACTGAAAAGGGCTGAATAAATGTTAAACAACATCAATTATACCATGCTGGCAGATTGAGTGCTTTCAAACAGAAGCTCTCCTATCATTAAAATTGTTATGCTACATGAAGTTCAACCTTCTTCTTCATTGGAAGGGATACTTTAGAAATCAAATTTTATCTTACAAGTTTTTCTTTCCTGGCCTGGGGGATGTAAACCCGATTATTATTGAGCAGACTCTCTACTAACTGAGCTACAACTTCTGAGGCTTCTTAGTGTACAAGTGTACATGTTTACGTTTTTTGTTTGGCTAGTAAGCAAAATCTGTAAACATGCAAACGGTCACATGATGTTATTATAATTAAGGGGACAGGTTTACGTTATGTTTTGCATGTAATTTGGCTGAAAAATGCAAAAAGACACTGTGTAAAAGGACTTTGATGTCATGAAATTACGTAACTCTCAATTTTCACTTGATACTTTAGAATGCAATATCATATAAAAATTCAGAAGACAAAATCTGAACATCTTACTTTAATAACTGAAAAAGCAAATTGATCAATTGTAACAGTTGTATACAGTAATATCTTGTGTTTTGGAGATATTGGTTTGTTATTTGTGCAATGTTTCATTTAAACAGAATTCTTTCGTTTAATAGCATCCGTTTAAATGTTTACAGATTTTTTGTAAATGTGGAAGGCATAGTTACTTCATTGTAACGGTTTTTCTATATCTGTATCATTTTCTCTAGCTCAGCCATCTAAAATGTTTACCTTTGGAATGTGAAATATGTATTGAATAAATCCGAATTAAATGGATTGAGGTGTTGATACAAGATGAAAAGAACAATCAAATCAAGTTATATAAAACCAAATCATCAGTTCCTCCTTACATAAAGCTGTGTTAGTTATTTTAATGTATAACAGATTGCCAGTAACAATATTGCCCATTTCCTCTTTATAAATATTGTAATTCTGTTCGCAGACCTTATTCTATTAATTTTATGTTGTAAATGTGAACAATTTATCTAGTTCAGATTCAGTAACATTAGACTTGATGACCACCAGGTCACAGAGTATACAGTAAACCAACTTTTATTCGTGTGAGACTTCTGCATGTTTTGTGTTCAGCGAGGACAAAATAATCACAAAAATTAACTATTGCAAACCTGTTTCCGAAAATGATTAATTTATACCAAATATTCAGCTATAGACAATAAAATGAAAGTTAAAAGTCATAAAATGGTTTTGGTAAGAGAATCATGAAAGTTATTATTATCAGCAAATAAACGTTGGTTTACAGAATACACTTTCGGAGATGTAAATGGGAGAGAGTACCACAGTGATCAACAGTAGAATATTACTTTTTGTGATACAGTAGATCTTGTAACTTAGTTATTGTTTGATACACAATAAAAACAAAGTCTCATACAAAAATTAATGTATTTGAAAATTAAGAAATTTACTGTTATTACAAATCATGAAACATGTATTGTTAATTCAACTGTATCTCTGAGAATCTTTTCACACCTGAATTGTAATGCAGTATACTGGTAATGTGAAACCATTTTCAGTCAAATCTGTCTATAAAGGCTGCCCAAGTGACCAAGTAAAGTGGACTTTATGGACAGGTGGCCCTTATTTACACATTAAAAAAAATACAAATACATTTAAAGCCTTTAAAAGCAGGTGGTCATTTTATAGAGGTGGCCTTTAAGGCAGGTTTTACTGTATTTTCTTGGTTCTGAGTAAAAATGCCATTTTGCGAGAGATTGTAAATCTGGGGTTTGAGCTTATCATTAAAATTAAAGTTTTTAATACACTTTTTCTTTGACATGTGGATCAGGTTGTACACGAAAACAACAAAAATTTGGAAGCCACAAAAATTATTCATTTCAAAATATGCCAATTCAATTTTTATTCTGATATGATATTATGGGCTTTGCAAGTATTGCGGACATGATGACCTAGCATACACTCCTGAACCTAATGTGTATAGCTAATTTTCTTGCTCATATTTTATTTGTCAATATCTATCGAGTATTCCAGGAACTTATTCCTTATGGTTTAAGATCAAATTGCACATTTGGCAACATTTTCCTGTCCCATTGGGTTTGAACATTGATCAACTTTCCAGCCAATTGAAGTCATTATTAGGATTTCTTTGGCCAGTATTTTATGATGACAGATTGTCTGGGATGTAGTCTAGTCAATCAGTATAGTAATAGATCTGTACTGTATATTCAGTAGACAGTGATGACCAATAGATGACTGGACTGACCACTACTTGATGGCTAGATGTTATCAGTTAGGAATGTAATAAAATTATGACCTTGTCTTTTATTAAGTATGTACATGTGTTAGACAGTTTCTGTCTGTATATAATTAATATGGTGTACATTTATTATAATAATAAATAATTAATTAAAATTTCCTGTATTATTAATAAAAATTTCCCGTCATTTTGATGAACCAGTCTGTTTAAGTATATTATGTATTTGTTGTCATTATAATGACTTTACTTTTCAACACCTGCTGTTGGTTTTTGTACGGCATTCACAGCAGTGAAAGGGGTACTTTGCTATTGCTTTCTCTGAAATCGGGCTTCTTTTCTATCAAATGAGTGCGCATGGAAATAGTGCACCTGGTAAATGAACGTGAAAGAAATATATCTGTTTTATCGTTAGATATGTATTCTGAGACGGGTAATGCATTTTGTTACATATGCTTATTTGGAATAAATTTTCAGAATATATTTCGGAATCTAGTAAAATATTGCGGTGGGATGCATCCAATAATTTGTGTAATCTGGCGAACTGATCTCGTAAATACAACAAAAGTAGTCCGAGAAGTTTGCATCCTACGATGTCACCAACAACAACAACTACGATGTAAAATCATAACATTTTATGAAATAAACAACAATGGCAGGTGAATTTAACTCATTCTTTATAAAACCTGCGGTAATTTAAATTTATTTTGAAGGTTATAATAACGTATTTTGGTGTTGAGGCATTCTGTCGCATTTTAAAACTGATTTATCGATTAGTTTATACTTCCGTGAAAGGGAGATAAATCGTACAGTGTCATGAGCTAACTGACACATGTAGATTTGAATTACTTTACCGATTTGGAAGTAAAATTAACATGAAACGGGAATATTGTGAGTGATAATCAGCAGTTTATTGAAAACCAGACTTAACAGCAAATGATCCAGTTACATACAAACGCTAGAATGAACCCCCTCACAGCGACTGTCGGGTCTGCAAATCTCTACTTTCTCTCTATCCAAAATGACAAACAACGATCAGGTACACATTTATAAAACTTTATTAAAATTTAATCACTTAATGTTTTATCATATATTTATGGAATTACTATTTTCTTTCAACTTTTACGTAGCAATACATGATTTGGTACATTGTTTCTTTTTCAAAAACCGCGATCATCTGTCAGACTATGGATCGATCGAACCCCCCCCCCCCCCCCCCCGCACAATTTTTCCAACTACGCCGTACAGCAGCACGATAGTGCTATGTTTACCACTGTTTCTTTAATAGAGTGTTTGTCTGTTTGTCTTTCTATCTGTCTGTATGTCTGGCTTTGTTGCTAACAGTATGTTTCACAAGTTATTGCTTTTTAGTTCTGTGCCTTGTAAAATATAAGTTCATTTCCATTTTCTTGTTGAGTGTAAGAGAAAAGTAAATATTATAAAAGATTTGTATAAGAATTATTTTTGCAATGAACATATGATATAACATTCCCTGTTAATACATAAAATCCCTGTCTTAATTTGGAAAGATTCAGTTTAAAAATAATTTCTAGATTTTGTTGTATTATTTGTATTTTTCTATTAAAAGGTTTAAATCTGTTTTAAGTTCACCTCGTCACTTGTAGTTATGTCACATGTTTTGTTTTATCGCGTGGCTGATATTTGAGTTAATTCCGGTAGTACTTAGTACTTAGGTACTATAATGCATGTGCATGATATGGTAAGGTGGTACTTAAGTAGCTTCCTGGCGCAGCAGTATTGTTGAAAACACTTAAAAACATTTAACAGGTCTGTATGCATGTATTAGTTAACAGTAAATAAGATCTTTAATAATCTCAGTAGTCAAATCAAGCTACAGTTGAACCTGCCTTAAAGGTCACCTCTATATTCAAGCCACCTGTTTCTAAAAGCCAGTATAAAATTATCCCAATGGCTATTAACCATGTTATTTGAACCTGTATATAAGGCCACCTGTCTATAAAGGCCATTTTTGGTTTCCTTAGGTGGCCTTCATAGAAACGTTTGACTATACTATATTAAAACAAATCTTGGAAGAAAATGAACCTGTTTTGTCATTTTTAGTTTTCTTTTATGAAATAGAATAGAGCTAAAACACTTTTGTTTAACTCCACCAGTGGGTGTGAAGTTGGTTGGTATTTGTTTTCGTTAAAGTTTATGATGGACTTAAAACTAAAAGTTGTTGAAGCAAGCTAGTAATTTTTCTGGCAGCTCTTGTTACGAGAAAATAGTTGAATTAAATACTATATTAAACTCCTGTTGTACATTATGACTTGAACAAGGAACTTTTTTACATATACTGGCCCCTAAACTTCCAAGTTAATTTATCCAGATTAAAGGTTAATTTGTATGCTGATATTTTACTTCATTGTTCAAGTGAAAAAAGCGTATTGTAGTATTGTTTTCCACAATGTTGGTTCGAGCACTACTGATGAGGAATTTTATTCTGAAATAGCCGTTTATTGCTGCAAAATTAAAACAAGTTTGGTAATAACTTTCTTGTTCACTTAGGATTCCACTTTTAGGTACAAATATGTTATCTGACTTGACTTTAGTGAAAAATGGTGGTTGTTAGCTGGCTTGGGATGATAGATTAATTGTTAGTGTAACAAAAGATTATTTAACATCTCTCATATCTTGATTCAGTTGATATTTTACAGCCCTACATAAAGTCTTAATCTGGATAACGATGATGATGGCAACTGCACTTGATGAGTTCTATTTTAATTTCAAAACTTCTGTCAGTAAGATCGTGTGAAATGACATGTCGAAGTTGGTTAATGGAAATTGCAAGTCCAAATACCTGCCAGAAAATATAAGGTTTATGTTTAGAAAACATTAATTTTGATGTTACCTCATTGCGGTGAAATAGTTGTTTATTTTTAACCATTGTTTACCGATACGATTCTTTGATTCCGTTAAAACTGCAATCTATGTTATCATTTGTATAAAACAGGCTGATATTTTGGCACGGAAATCAGAGAAAAAAATCATGTATAAAATTTTTAAGTGGTGTTTAAAGTCAGAAGTAGTGGGTTAGTGTTGATATAGTTCTGGGATGATACTAAGATATAAAATGATGAATTATAACCAAAAGATCTCTTTATCAACACATCTCACCAGGTACAACTTAATATCCTGGCAACATTTCAGACGTTTTCAACATCTGCCTCGAGGACGGAAAAATGAAATTTAACCATGGTATATACTGCTTTTAACTTGGATTTAAATAAGAATATGTATTACATGATACTATATATGTCTTATATTGTTATTTTAATAATGACTTCTCTGGACACTTGTAACAGCTTGTGTGGTTTATTCTCAAACACAAAGTAATGTTTTGTTTGATAGTAATGGAGGGGACTCTGGTGTAACACACACTTGATATATCATAGTGCCTTTCACCAACTAGGATTCAATCTCAGTTTGAACAAAGCCGTATGTGAGAAAATTTTTCAATTAACCTAGCAAAGGTCAATGGTTTTCTCCAGACACTCCAGTTTTCTTCACCATCCCAGAACTGATGCCTTCAGTATAAGTGGAAAAAAAATTGTGTTAAAATGTATTACTCAACTCAAACTCAAGAAAGTTATGGACCAGCCTAGCAAGCACAGTATATCACTACTGTTACCACTGTAAGTGTAATTTGGTTCTTGTGAAAAAAAGTTTCTGGCCAGATATATATGAAATTCTTAGTGATTCTGAGTCCAGAAGTAAGTACACACTTTACAAAGTATATACCTAGGAAAACAAAAAGGCCTTTTAAAATGATAGACCTAAGCAGACAGAATAATTAGGTCGAACACAAAAAGAACCTATTGTAATAAATAGACCCAAACAGGCAGAAGGGCCTATTTCAACCTAAGCAGGCAGAAGGTTCTTTACGGTCAATGGACCAAATACACAAAAGACCCTATTGCAATTATAGAATTTAGCATGCAGAAGAACCTATTGCAAGGAATAGACCCAAGCAGGCAAAAGGACCATCTTTAGGATGATGGTTACATGGAAATAAACTCAAACCGGTAGAAAGGATCTATATACGCCAAAATATAAAATTTCCCTTTGGCTGTAAAACAAATGTTTCGTGTTGTTAGATGTCAACCTTGACCTTGTCTAAAGATTCATCAAATTAAAAAAGAATAGAAAAAAGTATATTGGTAAACATGGTAAACCATACAAATGGCATGTACCAATGTCTGAAGCATCTCAGCAGTACACATAATTTGGATATTTTGATCTGTTAGTTTTGTGAAGAGAGACTATAAAACATTATAGGTATTTGAATCATCTCCTCCTTACCTATATATAAAACACTATAGGTACATCATCATCTCTCCTCCTACCTACATAGATTGAGTTCTCTTATCTTAGTATTTCACACTAAACAGTTGTTTCATCCTTCTTCTTTTGTTTAATTATCTACAGTTGAATGAAATGATCTGTTTTATAATACAAGTTTTGCATTATACTCTCTCCTTCAGCGTGTAGTGGAGTTTTACGGGGCACATGGAGGCACCTGTCAGCTGTCGACCGTAATTCTTATGATATGTCTACACGTATTTGTGTATATCTTTGGGGTTAATGTACATTATAATGTTTTTTGATAACATTCATTGTTACTTCCAACTGCAAAGTCGTGTTGTTATATTTTGTTCTTATAACATGTTTGCAACTGCACAGACGTATTTTTATATTGGTATACATGTATTTTGTGGTTCTACCATTTTATTTGTTTTTCCAACTGCAACAGCATATTTCATATTGTGTACATAATTATATTACGTATATTTTGTGGTTTTTTGCCTGAATTAAGTTTAGTAATGGTGTTTAATGTCCCAGTCAAGAATGTTTGCGAGATTGTGTAAATCACTATGCAAAGAAGATATTCATAAATAGTGGTTATGTTTGATTGATATAATTATTGTGTAAATCACTATGCAATGAAGATATTTGTAAATAGTGGTTATGCTTGATTGATATAATTATTGTGTAAATCACTATGCAATGAAGATATTTGTAAATAGTGGTTATGCTTGATTGATATAATTATTGTGTAAATCACTATGCAAAGAAGATATTCGTAGATAGTGGTTATTGGGTAAATCACTGCAGAAAAGATATTCGTAGATAGTGGTTATTGGGTAAATCACTATGCAAAGAAGATATTCGTAGATAGTGGTTATTGGGTAAATCACTATGCATATAAGATATTCGTAGATAATGGTTATTGGATAAATCACTATGCAGAGAAGATATTCGTAGATAGTGGTTATTGGGTAAATCACTATGCAGAAGAGATATTCGTAGATAGTGGTTATTGGGTAAATCACTATGCAGAGAAGATATTCGTAGATAGTGGTTATTGGGTAAATCACTATGCAGAAAAGATATTCGTAGATAGTGGTTATTGGGTAAATCACTTTGCAGAGAAGATATTCATAAATAGTGGTTATGTTTGATTGATATAATTATTGGATAAATCACTATGCAGAGAAGATATTTGTATATAACTGTAATATTTTATTGATACTGTGTTTAATAGGTTTCAATATATGTTTTATATTTCTATAAAAGACAGTATATATTCCTAAATAGCCATATAATATATGTTTTATGTTGCGTAAACCTCTATCCAGAGACTATATTCTTAAATAGGTGTAATATATTTTATATCTGGTGTAAATCACTATTCAGTAATTATAAATCACTGCTCAGTGACTATAAATTGTTGTGTAAATCACCATAAATACCCTCGTAATCCATATTTGGCTTTTACAAATTGCTCCTAGGGTTTCTGATTTAAAACTAATCCCAGATGATACAGTTGCAGAGGTTCTTTAATTAAGATATAAATGTAGCCTGCTTTAATGTTTACCAGTAGGACTAGCTGTCATTGTGTTTTATAGTTTTGTTATCACATATCCTTTGATCCAATTAAGAAATCATCAGGTGTATTTTAATGCTATATTTTAATGCAAATTTCACTTCATTCATACTGGTTATTTGATTCACTGTAGAGAAATGTAGAAAACTTCAACAATATATTACCTATGTACCTTACAGGTGTGGATGGAGTTTATTCATATAGTGTGTCAAGTTTGACCTGGCCGTTTGACCTTTAATTTGGATATTCTAACACACATATCCACTGTGTAATTTAGTGGATGTATAAAATTGATATATAAAGGTAGATGATAGTAAAACTGGTTACCGGATGTTATGGTAATAAAACATGATATCTTGCCCAAATCACACAGCCTATTAGCCAAATCTTGTATTCACAGGAAAGGTCAAATGACCAGGTCAAGCTTGACACACTATATTACTATAGGTTTTATTTATATTGATACAAAACTTTACACTTTAATAAGTGTTTATGTCATACATTTTATTTACCAACTTTTTTTTCTGTAACATAGATTGTAAACATAATAATTTAAGCAAGTTTTTGGTGACGATACAGTGACACTAATTTAAATCCGATGTCAACTGAAATACCGGTATGATCATAGGTCACAATGTGATACACAAGATTTATGAATGGGGTTTTATGTCAGAGTCAAGAATAGTTCACTAATATCGAGATGTCACAAGTTATAATTGAAGTGGCAGAAATTTTTACCTTGCAGTGCGCTTAGGGCAATCATCATTGCAGGGAGGGTTCTTTCATTTTTCAATGCCATTAGTGCTTGGTTAAGATTTTATGGAATAGACATGCAGACAACTTCTCTGCTTGCAGTTCTGACAGCTCTTGTTTTTTAAGTTAAATGACCTTTGAAAAGGAATACAAATGTATAGAGGTTTAATAACTAATATTACTTTGTGATTGTAGTGATAATGGATAATGTGAACACAATAGATATTTTTCTCTTTCTCTAACTGTATTGTTCTGTAACTGTAAACGTAGTATGTACTTTCCACTATATATATATATATATTACTTTAGAGCTTTTAAATCCAGTTTATCAATAATTCACCATCATAGATTAATACAGTCTTTATTTTATTTTAAAATTAATTATTTAGCTATCGTTATGGAGACAGTACACTCTATTCTCTATCCTGTACAGTATTGATAATCTGAGCTAAAAGGTGGGATAATGTTGTTATTGTAATGTAGCTCACTAAATATGATTCCATTTACATTTAGCTTTTGAAATACTGATGTACCTTAATTACTTTAACATTTTTAAATAATTGATTTCACCATTGTACCATGTGACCAATACCCCTTAACATTTGTGTGGAACGTTTTGGAAAATGTTTTTGTCGCAGGTACACTTAATAAAGTCAAATGATGTGATTCCATATCCATTGGAAATACATGTTATATTTCTGCACAGATGCTTGAGGGTATCATGTGGTACATTGGTGAACCCCTTGAGATATATGTAATTGGTTATGATTTTATGCTGAGGTGGTTAAGAGTTTGGTATTGTAACTAGCACATCATTACTGAGGCCGGGTATTTGATTACTATCGTTAGTTTGCCTGAGTTTTTGGCCCAGTATTAGTTAATTATTGTTAGTTTGCCTGAGCTTGGGGCCCAGTATTAATTTATTATTGTTAGTTTGCCCGAGTTTTTGGCCCAGTATTAATTTATTATCGTTAGTTTGCCTGAATTTGTGGCTCAGTATTAATTTATTATTGTTAGTTTGCTCGAGTTTTTAGCCCAGTATTAATTTATTATCGTTAGTTTGCCTGAATTTGTGGCTCAGTATTAATTTATTATTGTTAGTTTGCCTGAATTTGTGGCTCAGTATTAATTTATTATCGTTAGTTTGCCTGAGTTTGTGGCCCAGTATTAATTTATTATTGTTAGTTTGCCTGAGTTTGTGGCCCAGTATTAATTTATTATTGTTAGTTTGCCTGAATTTGTGGCTCAGTATTAATTTATTATTGTTAGTTTGCCTGAGTTTGTGGCCCAGTATTAATTTATTATTGTTAGTTTGCCTGAATTTGTGGCTCAGTATTAATTTATTATCGTTAGTTTGCCTGAGTTTGTGGCCCAGTATTAATTTATTATTGTTAGTTTGCCTGAATTTGTGGCTCAGTATTAATTTATTATTGTTAGTTTGCCTGAATTTGTGGCTCAGTATTAATTTATTATTGTTAGTTTGCCTGAGTTTGTGGCCCAGTATTAATTTATTATTGTTAGTTTGCCTGAATTTGTGGCTCAGTATTAATTTATTATCGTTAGTTTGCCTGAATTTGTGGCCCAGTATTAATTTATTATTGTTAGTTTGCCTGAATTTGTGGCTCAGTATTAATTTATTATTGTTAGTTTGCCTGAATTTGTGGCTCAGTATTAATTTATTATCGTTAGTTTGCCTGAGTTTGTGGCCCAGTATTAATTTATTATTGTTAGTTTGCCTGAGTTTGTGGCCCAGTATTAATTTATTATTGTTAGTTTGCCTGAGTTTGTGGCTCAGTATTAATTTATTATTGTTAGTTTGCCTGAATTTGTGGCTCAGTATTAATTTATTATTGTTAGTTTGCCTGAGTTTGTGGCCCAGTATTAATTTATTATTGTTAGTTTGCCTGAATTTGTGGCTCAGTATTAATTTATTATTGTTAGTTTGCCTGAGTTTGTGGCCCAGTATTAATTTATTATTGTTAGTTTGCCTGAATTTGTGGCTCAGTATTAATTTATTATTGTTAGTTTGCCTGAGTTTGTGGCCCAGTATTAATTTATTATTGTTAGTTTGCCTGAGTTTGTGGCTCAGTATTAATTTATTATTGTTAGTTTGCCTGAGTTTGTGGCCCAGTATTAATTATTATTGTTAGTTTGCCTGAATTTGTGGCTCAGTATTAATTTATTATTGTTAGTTTGCCTGAGTTTGTGGCCCAGTATTAATTTATTATTGTTAGTTTGCCTGAATTTGTGGCTCAGTATTAATTTATTATTGTTAGTTTGCCTGAATTTGTGGCTCAGTATTAATTTATTATTGTTAGTTTGCCTGAATTTGTGGCTCAGTATTAATTTATTATTGTTACTTGCCTGATTTTGGCTCAGTATTAATTTATTATTGTTAGTTTGCCTGAATTTGTGGCCCAGTATTAATTTATTATTGTTAGTTTGCCTGAGTTTGTGGCCAGTATTAATTTATTATTGTTAGTTTGCCTGAATTTGTGGCTCAGTATTAATTTATTATTGTTAGTTTGCCTGAATTTGTGGCTCAGTATTAATTTATTATTGTTAGTTTGCCTGAGTTTGTGGCCCAGTATTAATTTATTATTGTTACTTTGCCTGAATTTGTGGCTCAGTATTAATTTATTATTGTTAGTTTGCCTGATTTGTGGCTCAGTATTAATTTATTATTGTTAGTTTGCCTGAATTTGTGGCTCAGTATTAATTTATTATTGTTAGTTTGCCTGTTTGTGGCCCAGTATTAATTTATTATTGTTAGTTTGCCTGAATTTGTGGCTCAGTATTAATTTATTATTGTTAGTTTGCTTGAATTTGTGGCTCAGTATTAATTTATTATCGTTAGTTTGCCTGAATTTGTGGCTCAGTATTAATTTATTATTGTTAGTTTGCCTGAATTTGTGGCTCAGTATTAATTTATTATCGTTAGTTTGCCTGAGTTTGTGGCCCAGTATTAATTTATTATTGTTAGTTTGCCTGAATTTGTGGCTCAGTATTAATTTATTATTGTTAGTTTGCCTGAGTTTGTGGCCCAGTATTAATTTATTATTGTTAGTTTGCCTGAGTTTGTGGCCCAGTATTAAATTATTATTGTTAGTTTGCCTGAATTTGTGGCTCAGTATTAATTTATTATTGTTAGTTTGCCTGAGTTTGTGGCCCAGTATTAATTTATTATTGTTAGTTTGCCTGAATTTGTGGCTCAGTATTAATTTATTATTGTTAGTTTGCCTGAATTTGTGGCTCAGTATTAATTTATTATTGTTAGTTTGCCTGAATTTGTGGCTCAGTATTAATTTATTATTGTTACTTTGCCTGAATTTATGGCTCAGTATTAATTTATTATTGTTAGTTTGCCTGAATTTGTGGCCAGTATTAATTTATTATTGTTAGTTTGCCTGAGTTTGTGGCCCAGTATTAATTTATTATTGTTAGTTTGCCTGAATTTGTGGCTCAGTATTAATTTATTATTGTTAGTTTGCCTGAATTTGTGGCTCAGTATTAATTTATTATTGTTAGTTTGCCTGAGTTTGTGGCCAGTATTAATTTATTATTGTTACTTTGCCTGAATTTGTGGCTCAGTATTAATTTATTATTGTTAGTTTGCCTGAATTTGTGGCTCAGTATTAATTTATTATTGTTAGTTTGCCTGAATTTGTGGCTCAGTATTAATTTATTATTGTTAGTTTGCCTGAGTTTGTGGCCCAGTATTAATTTATTATTGTTAGTTTGCCTGAATTTGTGGCTCAGTATTAATTTATTATTGTTAGTTTGCTGAATTTGTGGCTCAGTATTAATTTATTATCGTTAGTTTGCCTGAATTTGTGGCTCAGTATTAATTTATTATTGTTAGTTTGCCTGAATTTGTGGCTCAGTATTAATTTATTATCGTTAGTTTGCCTGAGTTTGTGGCCCAGTATTAATTTATTATTGTTAGTTTGCCTGAATTTGTGGCTCAGTATTAATTTATTATTGTTAGTTTGCCTGAGTTTGTGGCCCAGTATTAATTTATTATTGTTAGTTTGCCTGAGTTTGTGGCCCAGTATTAATTTATTATTGTTAGTTTGCTTGAATTTGTGGCTCAGTATTAATTTATTATTGTTAGTTTGCCTGAATTTGTGGCCCAGTATTAATTTATTATTGTTAGTTTGCCTGAATTTGTGGCCCAGTATTAATTTATTATTGTTAGTTTGCCTGATTTGTGGCTCAGTATTAATTTATTATTGTTAGTTTGCCTGATTTGTGGCCAGTATTAATTTATTATTGTTAGTTTGCCTGAATTTGTGGCTCAGTATTAATTTATTATTGTTAGTTTGCCTGAGTTTGTGGCTCAGTATTAATTTATTATTGTTAGTTTGCCTGAGTTTTAGGCCTAGGGTTTGATAATTATCATTAGTTTGCCCAAGTTCCAGGCCCAGGGTTTAATTATTGTTGTTAATTTGCCCAAGTTTTGATGTCATAAGATGCACAGATTGTTCATACTTTTGCTATTTGTCAGATTTTGTTATGTGATTTAGTAAGTTTGCTTTATGCCATGGTGTATCAAATTAATATTCATTGTAAAAGGTACGCTTATACAAATTCCCAGAGTTGCCATTTAGTGTTTATAATAATTTACTAATAAGAAACCATATAATACATTGCAATAAGTCATAAGATGTTTGCTTAAACTGGTACATAGAGAAGACAAAAACAGATGATAAGATAGACCCATGGTCTGTTACATAACAAACATTGCTTACAACACATCCGATTGCCTGACACACAGATCAATTTGTATAATGTGCATATTTTGACCTCGTGCTTTTTATGCATTGTACGTGCTTTATTGAATTTCTAGCATTCTGTGAATACCACTTGGGAAGATCAGTAAATCATCTTGAGATACTAAGTTAGATCAGTGTTCTTGTATTAATCAATGACTGTAGTTGTTGTATTGACCATTTTTATACTGTATATATATATATATATAAATTTACTTATCTATTTCCTGGCAAATTCCATGTATGATCTGGTGCTATAAATCATCATGGGCTTCTTTTCCCAAATGATCATCCTTTACATCATTGTGGATGCTTACTTATTAAAGAATAACATTTACCCTTTTTCCTCTTATTAATTATTTTCTTTGTTCTTCAGAGCATATTAAGGGCTTTAAGCTCATGGTAAAAGTTAAAGCATTGACCCCAACCTGTAATAATTAAAATAGTGTTGGTCACAATTTTATCATTACTAAGATGAAGTAACATTTTTTCCTGAAATCGAATGAAAATTAATGTCTGTAGTTATTTGAATTTTCTAGGTAAAAAGTAAATTTGCATATTAATTTTATAATATTATAAAACTATTTTAAAAAGATATGTATTTGGAATTATGTATGTTGACATCATTGCTTTTTTTTTAAATTTTCATTTAATGGATCATAAATAAAAATGGACACTCGATGGCTACTGCTTTCCATAACCACTTGATGGCTACTGTCTTCCAATAACCGCTGGATGGCAACTGCTTTCCATAACCATGCTATGGCTACTGCATTCCATAACCACTTAATGGCAACTGTTTTCCATAACCATGCTATGACTACTGCATTCCATAACCACTTGATGGCAACTGTTTTCCATAACCATGCTATGGCTACTGCATTCTATAACCACTTGATGGCAACTGCTTTCTATAACCATGCTATGGTTACTGCATTCCATAACCACTTGATGGTAACTGCTTTCCATAACCATGCTATGGCTACTGCATTCCATAACCACTTGATGGCAACTGTTTTCCATAACCACTTGATGGCTACTGCTTCCAATAACCACTGGATGGCAACTGCTTTCCATAACCATACTATGGCTACTGCATTCCATAACCACTTGATGACAACTATTTCCCATAACCATGCTATGGCTACTGCATTCCATAACCACTTGATGGCAACTGTTTTCCATAACCATGCTATGGCTACTGCATTCCATAACCACTTGATGAAAATTGATTTCCAATAACCATGCTATGGCTACTGCATTCCATAACCACTTGATGACAACTGATTTCCAATAACCATACTATGGCTTCTGTATTCCATAACCACTTGATGACAACTTGTTTCCATAACCATACTATGGCTACTGCATTCCATAACCACTTGATGACAACTGATTTCCAATAACCATACTATGGCTTCTGTATTCCATAACCACTTGATGACAACTTGTTTCCATAACCATACTATGGCTTCTGTATTCCATAACCACTTGATGACAACTGCTTTCCATAACCATGCTATGGCTACTGCATTCCATAACCTTTAGATGGTGGCTACTGTCTTCCAATAACCACTGGATGGCAACTGTTTTCCATAATCATACTATGGCTTCTGTATTCCATAACCTTTTGATGGTGGCTACTGTCTTCCAATAACCACTGGATGGCAACTGTTTTCCATAATCATGCTATGGCTACTGCATTCCATAATCTTTTGATGGTGGCTACTGTGTTCCAATAACCACTAGATGACAACTGTTTTCCATAACCATGCTAAGGCTACTGCATTCCATTAACCACTTTATGGCTGCTACTGCCTTCTAGTATCCACTCGAGGGCTACTTCCTTCTAATACCACTAAATGGCCACTAATGTAAAAGTATTTAATTTCATGTGTATATATTTTTGAGGTAAATTTAGACTTCCACATAGTTAAATTTTCATGTTTTTTAAATATGCACTATAATACATAATATGATTTTCGCTTGGTTTTAATTTTTGCGCAAAAGTGCAAACGAATGACCACGAAATAAGCATAAATTAGTACACTTCAAAAATGAGTATGTTTACAGTATCTTTTAACCACTATATGGCTACTACCTTCTGTTAACCACTCTAGATGACTACTACTGTCTTGTTGTAACCATTCTACGGTCATTATCTGTTGATATTATACTGTAAAATGTTCATCTGCTGGTTAGTTATACAGTAGACTTAATTATTTATGATTAAAACTTATAAAGAGGCAATAAACCTATAAATAATGATAGTCTTAGTACACAAACTCTTAATGAACTACATATGGACCTAGCATGTTTATGCAGAGAATGCAGCGAGGCAATTACTTCACAAATTGCAAAATTGTTACATGGGGTTTTCTTTTAATTTCAATAAAATCTTTACCGTAGGGATTTTTATTGGCTGCCATAGCGGAGTTAATATCTTTAATGACATCTGCGTAAGAAGGTGCTTAATTTTAGCGAGTAGCGGAAGATAGAGACTAATTGATGGATTTTAGTTAAACTTGAGCAATATATCATGTTTACATTACCGACATTATAACATTATGGATAACAATTTGTGATGCACTAAATCATCTGATAATTGATATAATGTACTACATCATTTAATAATTCATCACCAAAGTAAAGGTTTTTTTATTGATTTCTTAATTTAAATCTTGATTGAAATAAAGGGAAGAAGGAAAATCCTGTACTGTATAAGAAGAAACATTTGCATGGAATATATATTTGCAATTTTCATGATGATACATGTACCTCAAATATATCTTCTCATTAGAAATTTCTTATTTTCCTTGGTACACGTTATGTATAGTCGGAATCATGAACATTTTTCACCCTGATATATTTTAGAAGATCAAACCTGCGGAAGTTTCCTACCGCTAATGTTTATTGTTATACAATATCAAAGAATGACACTGTAACCAACAGATGACTGGACAGTTAAACACCATTACTTAACTCAACTCAACTTGATAAGGTGTATCTGTTTAATTATTTCTGAATATTCTTGAATAATCAATTGCATAATGTGTTTATGTACAAATCATACTGTCAGTCAGAGACTAAAGTCTCACAATTTTGAAAATTCATTTGCAGTAAAAATTTCATCTTGTGTTTTGAAAAATGCCCCAGAAATTTGCTTCTTGTTAAAAATGCAAGACCAAGGAAACTGGCCCATAATGGTTGTGTTTTAAAAGAAGTCTTCTAATGCATTTGCAGCTTCATAAATTGATGTTAAATACTTGTTTGAGACTGTTATAATGTTAAACTTTATGGATATTTGTCTATCTGTAGTGTTATTTTTTCTGACCACTGGGGATTTAGCCACATCATTGTCCAAGTTTGAAGAGAGATAACCTGGAGAGAGAGAGAGAGAGAGAGATCTGCTGAGAGAGAGAGAGAGAGAAATCTGCTGATGGCTCTGTGAATGTATAATGATCTTAGATACTGTGTAGTTGATTGTGTTAGCTATTTTTACAATTAAACATTGTCACTTGATAAATTGAGACTAGACTTTTCATTTTGATGTTGACAGTTAGCCAGGGAGTTCTTGTCAGAATTGACTCGGAATAGAAAATAATCTAATGATTGTATCTTAAACATATGGATAACAATTGATCATTCAGTTAAAAATTAGTTTGCTTCGTCATGTTATGCTGTGTGTAAGGGTAGTAGCCATGGGTGGCCTCCTCTTTATAGGTGGTTGTAGTGTGGAATCTTCATGTTTTTAGTCTCTTCTGAAAGATTCTCCTAATAAATTAGCTTATAACAGCATTGGTTTTGGCAGGAGATGAAGAAAAATCACTTAAAATATCATTTGTGGTTTAAACCCATAACCCTGAAAGTTGAAAGCCAGTGACATACCACTAGGCTATGTCTTACCAATTACTATATATTTTTTAATAATCTACACAAGCTTGTGTCTCGGAGACTGGGACCATTGATATGAATTTGTTTCCACTGGTCATTAAAACAACATAGACATTACACATCAGATAACATGAAGATACAAAACAAATTCCTGAAAAAAATACATCATTTGAAGAAGTAAGTTATTATTTGTCGTTCAGAGAGCTCGGGCTTGTGTATAAATGTGTAAACTAGGGAATTAGTATTATATTGGTATGACTAGTATGATATTGGTATGGCTAGTATTCTCAAGAAAAACCTATTAACTGGCGGTTAAACGAACATTGAACTGGTCAAGTCACAAACGTTTAGTCGAAACACCAATTGTAAATAGTGTACAGTAGAATTCTCCATAATTTGAGGGGTTTGTTTTTGGTTACAGGGTAATGTTTTGAGAATTTTGCACATGTTAAACATACTGCAATGAGGGTTATTTTTCTCAGTAACAGCTATTAGACAGATTAAAGGTTTTCTTTGCAGACATTGAGTGAATTTTGCACATGTTAAACGTATTCTACAAATGTTTTGTTAACATTAGACCTTATATCTATCTGTTTGACCATCAGACAAATAATCTGTATTGTAACTGACAAGTGTTGATGAAAGTTTTGGCAGCGTACTTCTCATGATGAGTATATATGATACTAACTTGTAGCTTGTAGTAGTTACCTTTGGGGATTGACAAGATTGACCCAAACCCACAATTTGACCTCAACATCTGAATACAAACTTTGCTGATACAGCATACAATTTGGAAAAAAATCATGTTTTTGTTATTTTCCCATTTACAAAAATATCTACATCGAAAATAATGTAAGAAATATAGCACTACTTCATCTCTACTTCTAACATTGGAATCAAAATGTTTGAGTATTTCTGTGAAAGGTCAACTGATGAGGTGCAAGATTCCACCATAGCCATATGCCTCATGGTCTAGTAACATGCAGATTGACTTTTATTCAGTACTACTACTACTACACCATTATAGTATTTACACATCAGAATTTATCTGTTTACACATCTGTAATATAAGTATGTACTTAGAGTTGTTAGTAGAGGTGTTAATTACTTAGATCTATATTGAAATGAATCTGTTGATTAATCCCATCAGAAAATGACCATTCTGGTAGTCAATAGAGAGTTATCTCCCTTTATTTTAAACATGGTCACAAATACAATGTATAATTATATTCATTTGTTTTATCATCAAATTCAAACAAAAACATTGAAATTTTGAAATTGATTGTTTCACCAAAATTGTGATTCATAGCATTTTTCAAACCTTATTTTGTATATCTTCAAGGAGGCAATGCATAGTATTGTCAGATAGACATAAAAAGTATCTACTTCTTACCATAACTTTTAAAATTCCTTAAAAAAAAAAAAAAAAATGTTTTGCCTTAGCTTATTGTAAAATACATTTTGGGTCTCTTGTACTATTTCTCATTTCAACATCTTAAAAATATTTGGATTTTCACAATTTTGGTCCAAACACTACTGACCATGAATTTTATTTTTAAATGGCCGTCTATTGAATGCTGCAACATTAAAACAGGTTTAGTTATACTTAGTAAAGAATATTTAACACAAGATTACATAATTGGTTGTTGTATGGCTATTATATTATATCGGTCATATTTTTTTAGATTATTTCTTCCCCAAATTTCCATGTCATCATGATGATTACTTTAGTTTGAATTGCTATATTTTAGGTACGATGGATGGAACAACAAATAGCTAAAAAACGGGTAAAGAGAGCAGCAGATTATTATTCTTCACAAAGAAGTTATTCCTGGAATCCCGGATGGCCTGATGATCCAAAGTGGGGAAGAATGTGGTACCTGGTAAGTTTATAACTTTATCTTCTATTGTAGCAGATATTCTGGTGATTATATCATTTGTAAGTTTTGTAAATTGACTACAATTCCAAGTCAAGAATAAGATATGATGTCAAGGCACTATTGATAGTACGGCAAAACCCATGTACCAGTAGTTTGAAAAGAAACATCATCACATGCAGTGTTTAATCAAGAAGAGGCCCTTGAAACATTGGCAGCAAAATAAAAATACCGACCCCCACAATATACTACTGTCAGGGCATTGTTGTAGCACAACTTATTTTGATAAATAAATCTCAGCTGGTAGATATGTACGTATAATAACATTTATTCTATCACATCAAATGGAAAATAAAACGGAAATACGAGAGTTCTACAATAAAACAAAATAAATTTACAAAACAGTACACAGCTTCCTATACATGGAACATATATACATTATTTTCAAAATAATTTAAAGTTAACCTCAATTTTTACCAAAATGTTTCATTTCCTTGGACCAAAATGGCCCCACTAGCCTCAGGTCTAGATTGAACAGTGCACATGATGTCATGGAACCATTCATATGACAAAACCCATAGTAAGTTTTGGCATGTATAAAAGACAGTTGATACAAAGACACGGGACACGAGACACGGGACACAGACACAGACACAGAGTTATACACATTTTACATATTGCTGTGTCTATGGCTGTTATATCTGGTTTCCCTGTGTTGCCGTTTTACTCACCACCTGTTGTAAGTTTATCTTCTGTGTCCGAGTGTAACAATTAGGAGATGTACAGACCCTAGCTGATTTATGTAAAGGATTGTTGAAAATGGAACACTAGTGTGATTTAGTTGTAAAAACACTTAGATTGTTCTTTAAATTGGAGTAATGTGGTTGATCTTGGATGGGTTCTTTGATTGGTTTCAAATTAATTCAAAGAATAGGGGGTCCTTCAGAAGAGACCTTAAAGGCCTCTTGTCACGGCAGGCATGGCCCAGCACATTGCCCTGACTGCACTGTAAAGGTAACAGTTTCTGCCACTTCTATGGTGGAGACATCTCAATATAAGTGGAATATTTTTGACTGGGACACAAAATTTCATTCAACCAACCATTCAAATAACAGACAATGTATAGTCTTTAAATTTGTAACCAACTTATGAGAAAGTTAAAATGATATTTTGAGAAAAAAAATTAATTATATTTGTTAAAAAAAGTAGCAACCAAATATAACTTTAAACAGCCATTTTGTATTGTATCTATTGTGTGACAACTTTTTTGTAAAGATGACATCTGTTTTTGAAAAGTTCATGCAGAGTTTAAACAATTTTCATGATAAAGAGGAAGCTAATTACATTTTGATAGTTAGACAATAGTAGAATACACATCTCCAGGCGTTACTGAGGGTTATATTATAAACCCCATGTGTTTTATATTATAGGAAAAAACTCAAGATTTTGTTAAAATAATTGATTTAGGTGTGCCTGTTTTAAAGTTAAATAAATTTAATTTAGAAGGTTACATGTGTCAGGTGTTGTTTTCAAAAGATGAGCTTTAGATTGTGCAACTTTTTTGAAATATGAACTCATGACCTGAACTTTGCGACAGGAGATGAATATTATAATCCCAGTCTGATAATTCCTGTCTAAACCATTATCATAGACCACACATCCTGATCTCATCACTAACTGCTGTGCATGACATAGCCGGTACAGGTTGGTGAAGTAAGATGTTCCTGTAATAATTTACCTATAATTGGCCACAAAAGCCACAGTCTTTGTTTTGTGGATGTAATAAAACAATCATAAAGCACTATATATATGTGTACCACGGTTTAATGTTAGACCTGATCCGTACTATAGTTCATCTCTGCTGTTCCTTTATTAATTATGATTAACAGCGTCGGGATCCTATACTCTTTGATTATAAAACAAATCATGTGTGGTGGTTATTAGCTGAACTATACAGAAGGAGGTTTCAGCATACCGGTAGTTGTCAACATGTTGATTAGCACCAACTGAGAACCATGAAGATTTTGGTTAAGGTATTATGTTGGAGTAGTTATGTAGTATTACTGTTTATACCAGTATGCTGATTTCTGACTATGTTTGTTCTTTCCACTGATTTTTTTGTTCTATCTGTTTTTGACAACATTTCCTGCACAAACATGAAGTGTTGTTTAGTGTTTACTTTCACTATTTTTACCTGTTCCCAAATCTAGTGCTTACTTAGTCATCATCTAGTCAGTTGGTTTTGCCCCGATGCCATGTTGTACCCTATAGAACATATTTCCTCTTGATAAACAGTCACAAAGCTGGGTACCAGAACTTGATATTTTGTTCTTTAATTAAAACATACCAATCCATGTCCAAATACCAACCCAACAGCAAAATAAAAACTATAAAACTGGCAAATTAAGATAAACAGGTAAACTTCCACCAGGGAAGTGGGGCCAAGTGTTTTCGGAAAGGTAAAGCAACTTTTGTTTAGCAAGCTACACCTGGCAAGTGTTAAATGAAAGGAACATGCAACCATTAGAGGTTAAATATATGCTGGGTAATTTTAACTGATCTCAATTTGGGTTTTTACAGAAAAATGTTTACTTCAAACCACTAAAACAGAGGTATGTTATATTTTTGTCAAAATCTTTACTGCATATATTATATGTGCTGGACCCCTTTGTAATGATGTACCAGAAGAAATGTATATACAGTGCAATGTATACATTTTTTCCCGCAGAGTACAAAAAAGTTGGATTTTATGTTTTATGGTAATAAGAAGGTTTTATTATTCTCGTTATTAGCTGACTATAAATGGATAAAGTGATCAGCATCATGATTAAAGTGTTTAACATCATGCAATGTTATATTAACATTGGATTATATGGTTATTGAACTGTAATTAAATGCTGAAAATAGCACAAGATTTTGTCAGTAGAATTTTTTATATCTATTAATAATTTATGATATGGTATAATCCCTCTGACCATCTATCCCATGATGCAGTTACTCTGTCTGTTTATCTGTCCTTTTCTCGATATGTGCAAAAAATTTCCTGTCCACTTTAGTGCTGGAATGGTTTGTGGAATTTAATGAAACTGCCCTGAATGTTTATCATATATAGAAGATGTGCAGTGCACAGTGGATGGAGGTCCAGGTCAGAGGTCAAGATGACAACATGTAGATCAAACTGTAGATCAAACAGATCTTGATTGTGTCACTTGATTTAGAGTGAAATGCCAATGTTAGACTTAGAACAAACTTGTACCAGAACACAACATGCAATCTGTTAACATGTAAATATAGGAAATAGTTACATGCTGATGTTCTCATGTCACTTGTGCAGTTTGTACTGTTGCTATATAATAAATTGAAATGCACCAATCCATGATGTAATATATTGCAATAAAAAATTATTCATTGCCATCATTTGTATAGACAAATTTTGGAGTTGCAAAAAGGTTTGACAAATTTTGGAGTTATAAAGAGGATTGGAGATTAATCAAGGGAAGCTTATAAAAATACATAAAAGAAATAGACTATGGAATTTCAAGACACTGTTGCAGTAAGTGAGCTGAGGCAAATTGATTGATGGGCATTATAACAAGGTTTTACTGTATTTATAACTACAGCTTATAAAATCAACATTTACATTAACTAGTATTAGTACCTTAGTCTTTGAAGTCCTTGTAATGATGTACTTATATTATATGGTGCAGTAAAGCACGTAATCTGGAATTTAAAAAAAAAAAATTGATAATACCATGGAAACGGATATCAGAAGGTGTAAGATTAATTAGTAACCTTGCAACATTTAACTTATACTGATGACAGGGAGATTGTTGATGTTGTTAAATGGATGGAGGAAAACAAGCCCCTTTAACCACTGTGTTAGCTCATTTGTTAGAGTGCTTACTTCATAAGTGGGAGGTTGTGGGTTTGAACCCAGACTGGGTCTGACCCATGACTTGAAAGTGGGCAGTGACTCACAGTTCTTTGGCTAAGCACTCAGAAGTAGAAAATAAAAGTCATGGTTTTTGGATGGGAACTTAAAATAAAGGGGGCCCTGTGTCACGGTAGGTGTGGCAAGATAAAGAACCCTGCTGAATAATGCCATCATCACAACCATCAAGCAAAATGTGATGCACATGAAACTCTTTCCAGATTGCGGATGGTTGATTGGGATTGGGTTTTAGTGGTTTTATATAGTCAGCTATTAGTCCAGTGAATCATTAAAATAGTCACAACACTGGTTTCTATTCCAAGGACCACTAACGTTTGTCCATATACCACTAAATGTTTGCTCTCAGTTCAGTGGATCAGTAAAATAGTTACAACACTGGTTTCTATTCCAAGGACCACCAGAGTTTGTCCAAAATACATTAACTTCTATTCCAAGGACCACCCGAGTTTGTCCATATACCACTAAATGTTTGCTCTCAGTTCAGTGGATCAGTAAAATAGTTACAACACTGGTTTCTATTCCAAGGACCACCAGAGTTTGTCCAAAATACATTAACTTCTATTCCGAGGACCACCAGAGTTTGTCTGTAACCTTGTGTAACTTATGACAGTTACAGTTCTAAAGTGCCAGAAACATTTGACAGTTACAGGTCTAAGGCAATGTTTAATGATGGTAGTAACACTCACCTTCTTAATGACTTGTTAGAAATTAACATAGGTACATTACATATATTCATTAAGTATCCCACTCTTGTGTGTATACTGGTATTTTATTGCCAGAATGTCTCTACTGTGATAGCCTTTTTTTACTATGATAATGTTTACTTTTTGTAGACTTGTACTAAATGTTACATACAATGAATGAAAAATTGTAAATTACCAATATTTCTACAGAATTAGCAGTAAAAAGAGAGCAAGGGATGGACCGTTTCACTATCTAATAAAATATAATTATTTCTACATCTGTATATGTGATTACAGGCTGGTATAGATGTTTTTATTGGTTAAGTTAGTATATAAACATGATTTAACAGGTTTTGTGTTTGTATTCACTATCCTTCCTGAAAACATAATATTGACAAGGTTCCCTACTGTGATTACTATACAGCAGGCTGACTGACTCGCTGGCTGGCTGACTCTGGAGTTACAATCACTTAAACATATTTTTCTCTGATTAGATTTACCTGATTTTATTTGGTGTATTGATACACATTATGCGTCTGAATAGATTCAGAGGACTAGTTACTACAGTAAAACCTGTCTATAAAGGCCACCTTAGGGAACCAGAAAAAATGGCCTTTATTGGCAGGTGGCCCTTATATACAGAATCATATAACATAAATAAAGCTAGAGCGATTAGCATAAATTTTTACTGACCTTTACAAGCGGGTAACCCTTATATAGAGATGGTCTTTAAGGAAGGTTTGATTGCACATGTATAGGGAAAGATTCTTCTAAATACATATAGCTAATAAACTTGCTCATACATGTGTCAGACTTGGGGTGGGGGTGGGGTGAGGTTAGGCTGTTAGGGCCCTGTGAAAAGCTGTGATTGTGTTATCAACAACATTTTCAGAGTAAAGAAGACATCTGTCAGTATAATGCCATGCCCCTCCCCTTTATAAGAATTTTCCAGCATTAATCCCTGTTTGTAAATAGCATAATGAATAAAGATTTCCACCATTTTTTCCCCTTTATTATAAAAATGTATATAAGGTGATAGATAAAGGTGCTTACCCTGCAGTTACCCCCCTTGTTAATATTGTACTAGTGTTAACTTCCCTTAAAAAGATTTTAAAGAATCATATACCAGTAGTTATTAGCAGAAAAAATTGTATCCTTAATTGCTTTTTATTTTGGTCTACAGAGGGAAAATGTTTGTGATTTTTACATAACTTTAAGACATATTGTCTGATTTTGTCTTGTTATATAAGGAAATAAGGAGATATATTATCCAACCTGATGCCTCCCTGATGGATTGTTATAGAGTGCAGAACTATATATCAGGAAGCAGTATCAAAGGGTCAGTTTTATCATTAGGTGAATGGATATAATTAACATGAAGGTCTTAAGTGATTGCTAGGCTAAATAAAGATGAAGTCCCCTATTTATTTGTCATACAATCAAGTCATAATGTATGTGATGGTGTGAGCTCGGTACACTTTTCCTATTCTACTGTGAAATCATTAATTTTCGTTGGGTCCAATTTTCGTGGAATCGGTAAAAAATAACATTTCGTTGGGACGTAAATTCGTGGTATTACTGTTATGTCAAAAATGTAGTTTGTCCTTTGAGCCTTGATAACGTGTAGGAAGTCATGCTTTGTTTGTTTATCGGCACCTATAGCAAAAGTTATTTGTTGAAATAAGAAAGCAATAAACCGTGACAGAGACGCGGATTAATGACTAAGTCTCGGATAGGCGCTAATTACCTGTAATCATTATATCAGTAACAATTAACTACACAAGCGATGTGACACCTGGCCTGAGTAGATCTACCGGTTGTACAATTAAGCGGTAATTACTTTAGATTTAAAAGTTTATGCATAGAACATCAATCACAACGTGTTTTATAATCACTTTACACGAAACTGAATGTTTTTCTGTGACATCGGCAACTTTATAAAAATTCTAATTATTGACCTCTGATGACCTAATCAGCTGTTTACGAGAGTAACAATGGCGGCTCTTACCGATTCGAATGAAGTTTCGTTTTTTAGAAATCAAACAGCTGACTTAGTAATAATAAATATAAAACAGGTTTATAGAGATTGGTAAAATGTTTATTTAATTAATATATAATCGGATTGGAATTTAAATGAGACGGGTCATAATTGATGATGAAAGTTTCGGTTAGAAACCTGTCTGTCCCTATCGTCCCGACCAGGTCCTAATTGAAAACAAACATTTAAAAAATTAATGAAGAATTTATTAAACATAATATATGTACTTTAAATAATTTTCATAATTAAATCAAACATCCACGCATCTTTACCTTGTGAAAAGTTTGTGTTTATGTGTGAGTTACGCTAGAGCAAAAAAATATGGTACATATATGCATGTCCATTAGTTATCATATATCTTGTCTTTTTACTAGAGGTTAATATTTCGTGGTGGTCGTAAATTCGTGGTTCAGACTGTCCACTAAAACCACGAAAATTGATCCCCAACGAAAATTAATGATTTCACAGTATATCATTTTGACTTTTCTGCCAATTCTGCTTACTTTATGCAAGACGCTCTGTATAATTTTGTTAGAGTGATGGATGGTCTAGCGTTTCTGTCTCCAAGGAGAGATTTTATTTCTAAGTAATGTTCATTCTGTGAGAAGCTGATTAATAGACATAATTCAAATCTCAATTAATTGGTAACATGATATTAGCTTAGGTTCATTTTCCTGTATCTTTTTAAATCAATCAAATTTACCCAACTGAAGGATTAATCAAAAGAAGATTTCTTAATTATATATTTATAGTACATAGTTTTTAAAGCAGCTGTTGGTCATCAGGAGTGTAGCAGTGATCAGGCTAAAACTGATTGGCTTTCAGTGGTCTCAGTACTTTGATTCAGAAGGGAAAGTATAAAATTAGCAAGTTAAATTTAAAACCACATTAAATCACTATTGGAAACTGACAATCTGTGAAACCAACTATGAAATGTGTTTGTCTGAAGTCATTATGAAATTGACATCCCTTCCTCATCTCCACTTCATATTTACCATATCATTGATGGATCAAACTTGCCACAAATGTAAACCAACATTGGACCATGTGTTACAAAGCAAATTCAGCTTCATAGGCCAAAATTCAAGGTCAAGAGATAAAGTCTTAGAAATAACCACTCTAAAATATTAGGTAAGGGAGGGGTATTTGTCTCTAAAGAAACTGATCTAGTTTTCCTTGTATTGTCAAATTAGCATTGATATTAGAAAATACATCTGATTTTGACAGTCAGTTAATATTATGTTTTACAGCGAAAATAATCTGTACCGAGGGACACTCAGGCTTATAATGGAGGACGGACATGTTAAGGTGAATCGGACATGTCTCTTTTAAATCTATAACAAGCCAGAAGGGATTTCTAACTGAATATTAATGATACAATTCCGTTTTATATTCATATATTAGTAGTGGTCACCTGATGATGACCTGGTCAGTTGGTCAGTCAATCTTGGATATTACTGATTGGAGATCTTTGACAGTCTGTCTAGACACATATTTATTTTCTGATTTTAAGTTTGGTTTAATGGCTTGCATGTTCCTTATAAACATTAACTAAAATCATATGACCAAAGCAAAGGGGGTGGATAATTCACTGTATACGGTGGACAACCTTTGCATTTGCAGTCTCTGTAGAACAGGTTCCTCAGTGACCAAAGTGTGTACTGATGGATCACAGGGCATCTCTGTTAAACCTACCTAGGTGCACCACAATATTTCTCATGACTGTTTTGCAAAGCAGTATTCTCCTTTGGGTATGGAATTGTGTGATTTCAGGTTATTTTAAAAAACTTTATAATAATTGAAAACTTGTTTTAACTACTAGATAAAAACAATTGATGGACATTAACTATACTTGGTTTTTTGCCAACTCTGGAATTATGGATACTACCGGGTACTATATGTAAATATTGTCATTACTGGAACATGTAAACTCAGTAAAGACCTGGATAACTCTTTCTAAGGAATTTTCAGTTTTCAATAAAGTACATTTCTTTAATCCTATATGTCATTTTTAATTCTGTGATTACCATGTAAGATTGACAGAAAACTAAGTTTTAAGGATGTATCTCCTTATTATGAAGAAACCAAACCATTTTGTGATTAATGGAGAGTAAGAAAGAAATGATAATTTATTATACCACTTCAATTACTTTATCCCAATGAAAAACATTATAAAAGACGATTTACTCAAAGAATAATTTGGTTACCATGGCAATGACATTGATTCCTTGTTGGCGAGTACTTAAAACTTTCTCATATTCCAAGAAATCATTTCATTAAATGTCAGTTCCCCAGATACATGTGGTTTTTTGGAGAGCGATTTATTAAACATTGTTGCCGTCGTCTTGGTCCTGTGTAATATCTGTAGTTATTGGCATTGTATTGTAAGTTTGGGACATCTTGTATAATATAACCGACATAATGTATTCATTCTATAAATGTGCTTATACGGCAGATCTTGTTAAATCGATGCCAAGACTGGTATCCCATGTGATTACTTGTTAATTCACCCTCATACATCTGACTTTTATAGTACATAACTAAATCATTTTTAAAAATTTCTTTAGAAGAAAAATCTATACAATTATAATATAGCAGAAATGCAGACTCAGTCAGTTTGAGGATATATGGTGCCATCGTGTTCTGATCCCTTGTCGTGATATATTAACTTAGATATAATACAGTCTAGTCCTGTATAAATTACCAAATACAGTCAACTTATAGTAAATCCTCTTTATAATAGCTACTTGTGATTTTTGCAACTTGCTTTTCTGCTGCAGGTTTTTAAAGACCCAAATTTCAAATTTTTGCCAACCCTTTTCATAGCGCTAAACTTGTTACAGTGTCCATCTCTGTATAAAGAATAACAATGTCCATTAAAACTAGTTTTAAAATTGCTTTTGTTTGTTTTTCAATCAAAACGAATCTCAAAATAAAAGACCACCTTGTCTTTAAAATTCATGTTACTTAGTCCTGTGACTTGTATGTGGTCTTTATATATATACAGGTTTTAATATATTGTCCAGTCTGCCTTCTATGCTGTCACATGCTTATGTTTGCCTGGTTTTTTTGATGATACATTAGAAACAACATCTTTATAGTCAAATGTTTGTCTTATTTAAAATTTGAGTTTATTTCAAGAAAATGGTTTTGAGTTAACTGCCTATACCTTTATTATATATATTCCTCTGATAGTAAATACTTTGATGACCAGCTGACTATGGTTATATGTGGTGATAAGGGTATTTTTGGCAAATGGTAATTTGTTACAACCAGATATCAGTGTCTACACTGTGTTACTTTTATAACATTTTGGCATCATCACCACAGATACTAAATTCTCTCAATTAAATCATTTATTTTTTAGCCACATACACCCCCATATCCACCAAGTGCATACATGACTGACATAAACCTTCATACTCTTTAAGGTTTTCATTACTTTGAATGAGAAAGTGGTGGAACTCTTTGCCACAGTCATCCAAACCCTCAAATGTGGTTGATTGATCTGTGTGTGGTCATTATCATGAGGTGAGAATATGGTCATGGTTGGTCAGTAATCAGTCCAGAGCATTTATAATAATATGGTAATATTCTTGTACTTCGATGTAAAGGAACACAGGGTTTTAACAAGTAGCCAGCAAGCAAAAAGTTTTCATTCAAGAACATAACCAAAAAAGGACAGATAAAAGAGAAAAAAGAAAGTAAAAAATAATTTAAAGAAGAAAACAGTAAAAAAAATAAAAAATAAAATTGTAGTAATGTTGTATATCATTACTAATTAGCATAGTTAGTAATGATATAATGTTTATACTGTAAAGATGAAATACTTAATCTGTCAGTTATAATGGGGAAAACCTGATATTACAACAATAAACAAGATATCAATTAATAACCTCATTATTATTTATAAGATGAAATATTCAACATCTTAAATTACCAATGTTAACATCATAATCATATTTATTGTATCACATTCATTTAATTATTATACAATTTCACTTTGATATTATACAGTAAAACCTGCCCAAATTGAACATCTTTGTTATAGAAACATTATTTTGTTTTCTGAGCTAGTTTAGGTTTTAAACAGGCTCTAAAATAGTCAAAACTCTCAAACAGGAATACCGGGTAATAAAATTGATACACAATAAAACTTCATTATAATGCCCTGTAATAATGTTGCCACCTCGCATATCACTAAGTTTCAGGGTTTATTTCTTTTTTGTTTTTCTTTATAAGTCTATCTCATTTCATTGCCAAACTCTTTTATAATGCCTAAATTTGACTTACAAATGGGGGCAATAAATTGAGGTGAAATTGTTGTACAAAAATACTAAAAACTTATTTGGGGTGAAATTATTCTAATAATAGAATGTAACTTCTACAAATTGTACATCTCTTAAACTGACCAATTAAGTTAAAATTTACAGTAAATAAAATAAAAATGTAGCATTTCACTAGCAAAAGTTGATGACAAATCCAACACTTAAAAAAATCAAAACAGTAAAATGTATGAAACTATTTTCAGATGAATAAAAAGAGATTTAATATTCTTTTTTTTCATAGCAGTATTTTGATTTGGCAGTAACATGAAGGAAATTCCGGCACTGTACCATAGTAAACTCAGAAGTAACAGCAATGACCTCATGTGCCCTCCTAAATTGTTATTCATTTTGATTTAGGATGGACATGAATAATTAAAAAATAATTTGAACAAGGCTGAAAGTCACAAATTTTGATCCACAACAGCTGCCAGTGTAACTTATACTTATAAATATTTATAAACAAAAAAAAAACTGATAGAAGACGAAAATTGATAAGATTTTGTGTATCAGACATCTTGGTTGGTAAGAAATTTTTTATGTGATAGATTATCCTGGTTGGACGAGACGAGAGTTCAAGTTAACGGTGGTTGTAAGATAATTTTAGAATTGAAATGTTTTGTCTATAAAGTTCATCCTCATATATCAGGGACATACATCAAAAGTTTGAAGGTTTTTTAAGTCAATATCTGCTTCATTTACTGAGTAAATAGCCAACAAGTTATCACAGTGGGGGATTACACTTACACATTCCGTTTGATGTAGTAGGTCTAAGTTGTCCAATATATAATTATAGAATTTTTGTTGCATGCGGAAATACATGCATGTTTTATATTCATTGATGTTTTGTTATATTGGGTTTTGAAATTTCTTTTTTAATTTTGATGGAAAAATTATATTTTTGTGTTAATTGATAATGAGACAATCTGATAATTCTGAAGAAGTTCTGATGAAAGTTATAAAATTGAGTATTAAAAATCAAAGCTTGAAAACACTTGCTGGAAATTGTAATATTTAGGGGATTTTAATACTCCGAGGTTAGCAATATTCAGGGGATTGTAATATTCTGGGGATTGCAATATTCTTGGGATTGCAATTAATTCTTGGGATTGCAATATTCTGGGGTTAGTAATATTTTAGGGTTAGTACTATTCTGGGGTTATTAATACTCTAGGGTTATTACTATTCAGGGGTTTGTAGAGATTGGTGATCAAAGTAGTGTAATAGTTGAGTGAAATTGTAATAGTTAGGGGATTTTATTAATCAGAGGATTGTAATATTCAGTTCACTTATTAATATAAAAACTCAGGAAATTGATATAGTCAGGTGATTGTGGTGATTGTAATATTCATGAAATTGTAATAACTTGGATTGTAATAGTCTGGGGATTGTAATAGTTAGGGACACACCATAACACATTACATCATAACACATAAGAAGTAATTTAAGAATATGATAAACACATTGAGACTACTGAACATGTTGATGGAGTAGACAATCCAGTGCCTTAAAAGTGATATGTATGGTTCAAGTACCTGTTAGACAGATTGGATGGAAGTCCAGTAGATGTTATGCCATGACCCAGGCCTTGTTGTAGTTTACTGATAGCTCACTTTAACTTCTACTTCTTTCAAACTGTATGAAGTATTGTTTTAATACTCTCTAAACATCAGATAACTTTGTATTACAAGGTACATAACTTTGCTTACAGAGTTATTGGCCTTTTAATACCACACATACTATATGTGGTCAGTTGTGATTCTGTTACCCCTCACATAAACCACAATCCTTAATGAGCTTACTACTTTTGTCCTCTGAAGACGATTTTGTTCTACAAGATAACCATATTGAATTCATGAAGAATCTGCTGATGTTGCATCTATTTAAAACTTACACCAAGCCTAGCATTAGAAAAATCTTACATTAAATGATAAAGAATCCACTTTGTTAATGTCTCTATACATGTAATCTTTTTTGTTTTTCTGTGTTAATGCCGTGCTTAAATATCACCTATCAGTATTCTACTTAGAACAATTACACAAAATAACACTTCCTTGTAAATTACATTACTGTATTACCGTTAATTCAGAGCAGTAATTTAGAGCATTAATTCAGTGCATTAATTCAGCATGTTAATTCAGCGTGTTACGGTAATTCAGAGCGTTAATTCAGTGCATTAATTCAGTGTTTATTTTATGTAAGATTTATTTTACCTTTAGGTCTTTCCATTTCCATCTTGGATTAAATGTTACACTCACGGCATGTGGATTAATAATGGTTACACAGAAAGTTTATTTTTCAGTTATCTGAAATTGAATATATAAAACTTTGTATCAATTAAAACAATGCTTACCTCATCACAGAGCGAGTAAACATCAGAGTCAAGATTTTTGGTGTGAAGTTGCATGATTCATTATTTCACTGAGCAGCGGTATGGACACTGGTTTGGAATGTATTAAATGTACAATTTCAGACTTTGTATTCTGTTTAGTTGTGACAATAGGCTTTTTTTATCTGATTAACATTTATGATTAGTTTCCAAATCTCTACCATTACTATAGTCTCCATTAAAATTAGGACCACAGATGAGACATTAAGTAATTCTTGCACCCCAGATACAAAAATCCATAAAAAGAGAGGTGCAAGATATCTCCATTTGTACCCCCCTGTGCAAGATAGCCTACACACCGTTTTTCCCACAAAATTTTATCAACAAAATCAGAGGTGTATCGAAGGTTGAAATTGATTTTAAATTAAAAAATTGTACTTTTTGATGCAAGAAATAGAATCAATCACTACTTGTAGCGCCAGATAAGGAAATCTCAACCCTCGTTCTAATATATTTGTCCAGAATTCAGCAAGCCTCGTTCTGGACCAAATATATTAGAACCCAGGTTAAGATTTCCCTATCTGGCACCACAAGGTGTGATAGATTCTATTATTCTTGTATTTTTACGTAGGAAAGTCGAAGACTTTTCAGAGTATTGTCGTTGTTTGGTAACTAACGGCGTATCGATGTAAACAAAATCTTCCCTTAACCAAAACACTACTGTTACAAGAAATAGACCCATATAGAAGAGCCCGATCTTAATTTTACAAATCCATTTCTGGTTATTTGTAATTGGTTTTTGAATACCAAATTTCAGGCAAGTATTTTAAAACAACTTAAATGAAAAACAAAACAAACAAACAACAATCCACACACTGATAACAGCGAGTAGGAATTTCGAACCTAGTCCCGTCTGTGAAGTCAGATTTGCATATATAATTAGGCAATGGATTTGATTGGTCAGTAGGCAGAACTTTCACTTTCAGATTCATTTTATACTACACGCTAAAATGACACATTCAAACAATATTTTGGCTACTGTTGTAATAAATAAAAACAATTTTTGTACAGCGTGAGCAAAGCGAACCTGTACTTTGTCATCGCTTTCTTCCAAGATATCGAGCTTCTTTGCTATGAAATTATAAGATATGAGTACACTTGGAAATAGTGCGCCTGATAAATGAGCGTGAAAGAAGTATATCTGTTTTATCGTGAGATATGTATTCTGAGACGGGTAATGCATTTGGTTACATATGCACATTTGGAATAAATTTTCGGAATACATTTCAGAATCTAGTAAAATATTGCGACGGGATGCATCTAATAATTTCTGCAATTTGGCGAACTGATCTCATGTTTACAATAAAAAGTAGTTCGAGAAGTTTGCGTCCTACGATGTAAAATCATAACTTTTTAAGAAATGAACATCAACGGCAGGTTGTTTAATTAAATCTTCGTGAAATCTACGGAAATTTAAATTTATTTTGAAGGTTATGATAACGTATTTTAATGTTGAGGCAATTGTGTCATATTTTAAATGTTTATCGATTAGATTTTACTTTCGTGAAAGGGAGATAATTCGTACAGTGTTGTATGCAAATTTTATATACAGTCGTTTTACCAGTTCCGAACAGGGTTTCATATCCACAAGCAGAGGAAATAAAATTTATGTGGTGTAATAATACAAATATTTACTGATTCCAAAATATCGACACCTGTCCTCAAAAACACGTGGTAGTATGTTTTCTTGAAAAAAGCATTTCCGTGATCACGATTTGTTTACATCGTAAACTAGGTCACCAACCAATCTGTCGTACATTAGGAAGCGGTTGAAGAAACAGCAAATTGAGAAAGTTATTTTGCGATTCCTTTAATTGAACGGGATTGAAATTTTAGATTATTCGGTAGTAAAAATTCGGAACTGGTAAAACAACTAAATGATCCAGTTATGCATACAACCGCTAGAATGTACCCCCTCATAGCGACGGTAGGATCTGCAAAACTCTACTTTCTCTCTATCCGAAATGACAAAACGATCGGGTACAACTTTTTTAAATTTTAGTTACCGATTGTCTTTTTCATATATTTATGAAATTAATTTTTTCTACCATTTAATTCAGCAATACATGGTTTGGTACATAAAAATTTGTTTCTTTTTCCAAAAAAAACCCATCCGTCGGATTATATGCATAGATCAACGACACCCCCCCCCCCCCCCGAATTTTCGGTTATATTCTGTCTTGCCACAACACAATTTTCCCAACTACGCTGTACAGCAGCACGACAGTGCTATGTTTTTCGTGGTTAAATAAAATTTATTTCACGTCGTCCGTTTAGAAAATATTGAGTAGATCGCATGTAAAACTACAGTAGCCCGTATGTAAACAAATATTTTACATCAGCGATCTAAATATAGAATTTTTTGTTTAATTTACGAGCGAGTTGAGCATCATTATCGGAATTTCAGTTTGTAAACATACACGTTACTTTTATCCGGGATAATCGGGGATATTGTGACAGAATTTTCACCACTTTATGAGAAGCAAAATTAACGTGTATCAGCATAATTTATATAACTGTTAATTAACGTCGTAATAAATATATATATATAACTAGTCTTAGACAGTTCAGTCTGATTGCAAATTTTATATTAGCGACCACCCGTGTCTACAACCGACATTCTCTTTTAAATGCCATCTCCGGGAACAAAAAAAGTCGTCAAAAAATTCCGCGTGTATGATAAACTTGCACAGAAAAAAGTGCAAAGTCCGAGATTGTGTTATTCTTACCTTATATTTAATTCATAAAAATCCTGGTGGCCACTTGATAATTAATCCGTTAAATAGAAGCTGATGAAAATAAAATCCTGAAAGAATAACAACTCAAGTTCAGGTAGACACTGTCAACTATAAATAGAACGATGTCTGGTTCTTTAGACTATTTATTCAGTGGGCCTCACAGCGGGAGTAAATTACCTGGACATTTAAAATTGGTAAAATAAAATTATCTGACCACCTAACAATACTTAAATTCAAAGTACATCTAATTTTACTGTAGCAGAGGATTATTTGGAATTTCAGTTATCCAAATAATAATCAATTTATTATTAAGAAATATTGCCCCCTTTTGTACACCATTTTTGTCAACAAACTTCTGAAAGAGACAGTTGCCTGGACAACTTCTGTAATTGGAGATGCAAATTGTTAGCTTAGGGGCTATATATAGGTTGTGTCAGAATTATATCAATTCAGGCTTTTGAAGCTCACTTGGTCAATTTATATTTATTCAACAATAATTCAAACTACATTTAAATGATTTTTTTAATTTTCATTTTATTTTATTTTTTCAAATTAATTGTGTATTCAATCACTTAAATTAATGACTTAAAAAGAGAGAAAACAAGTTAATGTGTCAAATGCAAATCAAAGGAAGTAGCTGGTCATGGTGAAAGTGTTTAATGTGATGATGACACTATATTGATGATGATGTGACATGATGATCTGATGAAGATGATGATAATAGTGGTGACATTGAGTTCTGCTGCTAAGGACGACAACAATGATGATGATGATATGAGTTCTGTTGATGCCAATGATGATGATAATGATAATTGTGATGATGATAATGATGGTGATGATGACATTAAGTTCTGCTGCTGCCAATGATGATGATGATGACGATGTGACGTCATGAGGAGCTGTAATGATGATGATGGATGACATGAGTTCTGTTGCTGCCCATGATGATGATGATGATGATGATGATGATGTAACCATGTTAATAATGTGACATTAGGATTTCTGATAATGATTTTGATAATGATGTTGGAGATAGTCTGACATGGGTTCTGCTGCTGCTGATGATGATGATCATTGTGATGACGATGATGATGATGATGACGACGTCTTCACGTTGATGATAATGTAACAGGTGGAGTTTTGATGATGATGATGATGATGATGATGATGATATGATGATGATGATGATGATGATGATGATGATTATGATTATGATGGTAATAACTCATGATGGTGGTGATGATGATAAAGACACCGTCTTCATGTTGATGATGATGTGACAAGAGGATTTCTTATGATGATGATGATGATGAAGATGATTATGCTTATGATGGTGGTTTTGACATTCAGTACTTCTGCTGCTGATGATGATGATGTCACCATGATGATTATGTGACATTTAGAGCTATGATGATGATGATGACAATGATGATGTTGTTACCACATTAATGATGTGACATGAGGATTTCTGATAATGATTATGATGATGACGGTGACATGAGGATTTCTGATAATGATTATGATAATGATTATGATGATGATGACGGTGACATGAGGATTTCTGATAATGATTATGATGATGATGACGGTGACATGAGGATTTCTGATAATGATTATGATAATGATTATGATGATGATGGCGCTGATAGTGGTGACATGTGTTCTACTGCTGCTGCCAATGATGATGGTAATGATGATGCATGGTGATGTTGATGATGATGTCTTCATATTGATGATAATGTAATATGAGGAGTGATGATGATGATGAGTGATGATAATGATGATGATTATGATGATGAATTGCCATTGAGAGTTCTGATGTAAAAGATGTTGGTTATGATTTCTGACTGGAATTAGACCCAAAACAACAACATAACTCTGCTGTTGCTACTACAAAATCATTGTATACTTTCAGATAACAAGGTTTTGCATCATCATCATCATCATCAGCAGCAGCATAATCATCATCATCACCACCATCATCATCACTATTCATGTCATATCATCTTCTTCTTCATCATAACCATCAGTAGTAGAATTCATGTCACCAACACTATCATCATCATCATCATCATCATCATCATCATCATCATCATCATCAGCAGCAGCAGCAGCAGCAGCAGCAGCAGCATAATCATCATCATCACCACCATCGTCATCACTATTCATGTAATAATATCATCTTCTTCATCATCATAACCATCAGTAGTAGAATTCATGTCACCAGCACTGTTATCATCATCATCATCATCGTCGTTATCAGCAGCAGCAGCAGCATCATGATTCATCATCTTCATCAGAACTTCTCATGTCATATCAACATCAAAAAAAGAAATCATATTCATCATCACCGTCTTCATCAGTAACTACTCATGTCACATTCCCATCACCATCATCATAATCATAATCATTATCGTCATCATCATAGGCAACAGCAGAACCATAACCATCATCATCACTACTTTCCTACGTTCAGCACTATCAGTGCTTTGATTTTATCTTTTTGTGATAGCATCATATGCATAAATGTATAGTGTGTAATGAATTAGTGAAGTTTTCTATTAACAATAATTAGATTAATAATAAGATTGAAATTGAACAGTGCAGACAGGCTTTTATCCCACCCCTGTCGGAGGACAGAGCAATGTTTTCTGGTTAGCTAATGCTTTTCTGACAGTTCTGAGCAACTCTATCCATCTCATTGCTCAGTTCTGAGCCACTCTGTTCTTCTGACTGCTCCAAGTTACCTCTAAATCTCACAGTTCCTGATCAATTATGTTCTGATAGAACCAAGTCACTGATTTTTCTGACAGCTCTGAGCCACTCTGTTTTTCTGAAAGCTCTGAGACACTTTCTTCTGACAGCTCTGAGTGACCGTGTTCTTCTGCCAGCTCTGAGAGACCCTGTTCTTCTGACAGCTCTGAGTGACCCTGTTCTTCCGACAGCTCTGAGAGACCCTGTTCTTTTGACAGCTCTGAGTGACCCTGTTCTTCTGACAGCTCTGAGAGACCCTGTTCTTCTGACAGCTCTGAGTGACCCTGTTCTTCTGACAGCTCTGAGTGACCCTGTTCTTCTGACAGCTCTGAGAGACCCTGTTCTTCTGACAGCTCTGAGAGACCCTGTTCTTCTGACAGCTCTGAGTGACCCTGTTCTTCTGACAGCTTTGAATCACTCTTCTCTCCCTACAACTCTGAGTGTCTGTTCTACCAACAGCTTTGAACCACTCTTCTCTCCCTACAACTCTTGAGTGCCTCTGTACTTCCGATAACCATGAGCTACACTTCTCTCCCTACAACTCTGAGTGTCTCTATTCTACTGACAGCTTTGAACCACTCTTCTCTCCCTACAATTCTTGAGTGTCTGTTCTACTGACAGCTTTAAACCACTCTTCTCTCCCTACAACTCTGAGTGTCTGTTCTACCGACAGCTTTGAATCACTCTTCTCTCCCTACAACTCTGAGTGTCTGTTCTACTGACAGCTTTGAATCACTCTTCTCTCCCTACCACTCTGAGTGTCTGTTCTACTGACAGCTTTAAACCACTCTTCTCTCCCTACAACTCTGAGTGTCTCTGTTCTACTGACAGCTTTGAATCACTCTTCTCTCCCTACAACTTTGAGTGTCTCTGTTCTACTGACAACTTTGAATCACTCTTCTTTCCCTACAACTCTGAGTGTCTGTTCTACTGAAGCTTTGAATCACTCTTCTCTCCCTACAACTCTGAGTGTCTCTGTTCTACTGACAGCTTTGAATCACTCTTATCTCCCTACAACTCTGAGTGTCTCTGTTCTACTGACAGCTTTGAACCACTCTTCTCTCCCTACAACTCTGAGTGTCTGTTCTACTGACAGCCATGACAGCTACTCTTCTTACAATTCTGAATTACTCTGTTCTTCTTGGTTCTCTTGGTCTTCTGTCTGTTTTAATCTTTCTAGGAAACAATTCCTATATTGATGGGATTTCATTAAAAGTATCTTAACCTAAACCCTTAAGCATTTCCATTAACAGATTTACAGTGTTACAGATTTTATTACAAGTTGTGTTTTTAATTTTCTCTCGAAGTTTTAAATCCCCCTAGTAGGAACAGAAATATCCTAATGTTTTTTTTCATGATGTACAAACATCAACAGTAGTAACAATTAGATAATAGTAATTGATTTTGTTATTTATGCATAATAAAGCCAGCTCACACTGGGACATACATGTTACAATTAACCTTTTAAGATAGAAATAATATATATTACACAAATATATCAATATCCCTTATAAAAAAAAGAAAATTAGCAAAGGACACAACAATTATTTTTTTGTTTTAGTGGTACAGTGATGTAACTGGTTTTGTGATGTTAATGTTAGTAATAATCATTTAAGATAGAAACAATATATATGACATAAACAATATATCAATATCACTAATAAAGAAGAGGAAATTAGCAAAGGACACAACAATTTTATTATGAAGCACAATATTGTAACTGCCGGTACTATTGTGATGCTAATGTATTTAAGATAGAATAATGTATATTACACAAATGTCATATTGATATCACTAATGAAAAAAATAAAGAAAAAAAGTAAAGGACACAGCAATTATATGTTTTTGTTTTTTAGGCACAATTGTGAAGCTAATGTTATCAAATTAACCAATTTGTGATATACAAAAGTGTATATATTACACAAATATCATATCAATATGACTAATAAAGAAGAAAAAATCAGTGAAGGACACGACAATTATTTGAATGTTTTTGTTTTACAAATACATTGATGTATCTATCATTGTAGTGTTAATGTTATAGAATTAACCATTTAAGATAAAAACAATATATATTGCACAATATGATAATGTCACAATTTGTAAACAAAAGTAGCGAAGGACACAATGATTATGTTAGATTTTAATGTTGTAATATATATAAAGTCGAAAATACTATAGTGGTGCCAATGTTAAATAAAAAATCCTAAAGAAATTGCAATTACTAGTATGTAACACACGGATAGGTTGTAGTAAAAAATATACCATCATCAGTAAACACTGAGCAGAACTTCAGTTAGGTTGTAGTAAAAAATATACCATCATCAGTAAACACTGAGCAGAACTTCAGTTAGGTTGTAGTAAAAAATATACCATCATCAGTAAACACTGAGCAGAACTTCAGTTATTTATCCAATAAATTTGTAACAGGAGGGCAGAAACACCAGAAAAGACAACTTCCTCACTGAGTGCCCCAGCTGAGGATTGAATCAGGACCTACCGGGTGAAAAGCGAGCGTTTTACTACAAGACTTAAAGATCTGGACCAGAAAGTCTGGCAGTAAATCACTCTATTATATCTACTATATACAACACATCACCACGACAAGCTCAGTCCTGCTACAAATTGATTGAAAAAAAATCAAAAAGAGTACAAAGTATAAAAAAATGAAGGACATAAGAATTATGTTAGAAGTTATGTTGTAAATAAATGTCATCACACTGATGCATTAGTATGGATCGTAACAATTATTTATCCACTCATTGTGTTTGATGTTTGACCTAATTTTTAAATATTAGATCACTGTTTTTTTATTGATTTATTTCATGATTATACTGTGTATATGTATAGATTCGCAAAGTAAAGTTTGTCCGCGGAATGATGAGTGGTATTATGTGCTATAATACTTATCTCTCGCGGAGAAAAACGGTAAACAGTTATTCAACGAGATAAGAGAATACGCCAGCGAGTGAACGAGCCAGCCAGCAGTCTACTCCTGGCATTTACGAACAAGTGTAATTTACTAACGTAAAGTTTTAACGTCATTGATGTAAAATCAATTTATTCCGAGCTGAAGTTGTACTTAAGTTGTACTGATATATTATATTATTGTGCCTTTATATAGTTAAATGTGGCCACACCAATAACAGTTGTGTTTCCCATGCCATGATGTATACAGCAGTAGTTCTGTCAAGTATTGTTGTGTTATAACAACACTGTCGTAAATCAGAGTAAATTAAAGTATCAGTCTGTGATTAAGGCCAGTGTAGTTGTCTCAACTAATAAGGCCATTGTAGGCATGGTCCTCTTTAATTTTAAGCATTTGAAACAGTTTTTATTTTTGACCACTGTGCTTTATAGTAAAAAACTGACTTGAACCCATCTATAATGACCAATCTTTTGATATTCTTAAATCATACTTTCTCTTTTGTGGATGAAATAGAAGTTATTGCTTTTACATGTGACCGTAGGAGCTCGCTAGACAAGAGTTAGGTGCTTACCCTTCCAGAGCACCTGGCTTCACTTCCCTGGTGGAAATCAATATGTTTGTACTTTGCTTTTGGGATTGTGATTTGAACAATTGTGGTTGATCTTCAAAAGTTTTAATACTATGTCAATTTTGATGTGGTTCTACAGTATACAAAAGTTATACTGCACTAAGTTGCACTTACATGACTCCTTATTACATTAACTATTTTATAAGTTCATTTTCAAATGAACCTGATTATACAACATGTTTGTGACGCCATCAAGTATAATGACTGGTAATGTATAGCCAGGCTGGCAAAACTAAATGTAGCATTATGTAGTTATATTTGATTTAGGATTTAAAATAATGGTTTAAATTGTTACAATGTACAAACTGTTCTATCTCTTCTCAGATATTTAATCATAGCAATTCAATCTGATTTTCTCAATGCTGTTCACATGTCAGGAATTCATTATATTCTCCTAGATAAATGAGGGGAACATATAATGTTAACTCCTATTCTTCTTCAGCATTTTGTCAGCCACTTTTCTTGAAAAATATTTAACAGATCTTTATGAAACTTCACAGAAACAACATGGATGGATTAAATATGCTACTGGCTATTCCTATTTTGATAGTTAAGAAACCATAGATTTCCTATTTGGAGTTCGTTTGGGGACACTTTTGAAATGGCATCCCATTTCATTTATAATTTGTATACTTATGATTTAGTATTTGATTTTTGATTTTAATTATTTTTCAGAATGGTGGTCGTGGTAAGGACATGAATGTAACTGCAGCATGGAAACAAGGTTATTCAGGGAAAGGCGTTGTCGTGACGATACTTGATGACGGGATTGAAAAAGATCACCCTGACTTGAAACAAAACTATGTAAGTTAATAATATGTAATAAATCAAACTGACTTGCTACAAAATAGCAGTTTAATATAAAATCACCTTGAATGAATTAGTATTTTGTGTACACATGCCCATTTCTAGAAATGAGACACACTTATGGTAAGAAGTTGTCTGTCTTGATATCTGTCTAAGCTACTTCTCCAACACTGTTGAAGATATTTTTACTATACTTGGTGTACATGATAACCAGGATATAACATTGTATGTGCCAAAGAAGGAGGTTATACTCTGTTGAAACTTTTAAGAGTTATGCTCCTTTCAAAAGTTTATCATGTTTTTGCGATTTTACTAAGGGTTTCATGACAGAAATATGCTAGTTTTTTTTCCTTGTTGGAACACCGCTCTTTTATACACATATCAAATGAGCCAACTGTAAACTAATAATCAAAATGTTTGAGTATGTGCACAATTTATTCGTTATCAATGAAATTGTTACATCACAAATACTTGCAAATTGTAGGAATTTATGACTAAAAATATTTCACATTCGAGATTCTTTTTAATACAGGGAATCTGTTTGTTGTATTTAGGGAATCTTTTTAATGATAATAATACTGATTTAAAATTTTAAAAAAGGTAGAGTAGTAAAAAGATAACTCTTTTTCAGATGTAAAAAAACATTGAATTTTATACATGTCCAGAGAACTCAACCTTAAAAATGTGAAGATTGTTTATCAGGTAGTGTACTTGATGTGCAATGCCATTGTACAGAGATTGTAACAGAATACTGTCAGATTTAAATGCCTATGTCAAGATCTTCCATGATAAAATAATAAGGACAAGCCATGTGTTCTGTTTTCTGCTTGTTTATACATCTATAGATACCTTATTTACGTTGCACTTATGTTGTTTATAAACAAGGAGTTGGTTATTTATGAGGTGTTGAGCTGCTCACACTCTCATTGCCTCCAAAAATCTATCTAGTCTTTAGTTATTTTCCATAAAATGTCTTTGACATTGAGTTCTCAGCCTTAATTGTTTCAAGCATTAGAACTTTGGAAAGAATTGCTAGTTTTTTTCCCCTTAAAAATGTAATCTTTAACTATATAGGAACTTTGGTTGTACACATAGTTATTAGGTTGATTTTGGGTCTTTATTGCTTTAGCTTTAGAACTTTGGAAAGAATGGCTAGTTCTTTTTCTCAAAAGTGAAATCTGAACTTTCATTACGTTGTTCAGTTGGATAGAGTGGAATAATGGTACTTATTATGTCCTAGTCAAGATTATACCCAAAATTTGGATGGTTGCAGTTCTGTGTTATTTGAAGAAGTCTTCACCAAAATATGGTGTTCTTTAAATGTGGTAAATTTAATGTTAAATTTGGAATTGTTCCCTAAGTCTTCCGACTTCCAGTCTGTGAACCACGTAATAAGATATATACAGACAAATCAGTATAGCTTGAAAGTCTTACTTCCACTATAGGAACTTTATACAATGATCCTTGCTGCTTACAAATAAATTGTTGACTGAGGGATATTACAAGCCAAGGGTTATGAAGCCCCTCAAAAAATTTTTATGGTCTCCATCAAAATATTGTTGATACGAGTATGATTTCTATATATTCAAAATTATGATTTCTATATATTCAAAATTACCCTAGATATATTTGACATCCCATAGTTCCATGTTTATTTGCTTCTCAATTATGATTTTACATGTGGCAGGTGTAGCTAGCTAGACAGGAGATGCTTACTCTTCCGATGCATCCAGTCTCACTTGTGTGGTGGAAATTTTACTTAATTTTCAAGTTTTCAAAGTTTTGCTTTACTTTTGGGATTGTGATTTGAACATGGATTGGTATGTTTTTGGTTGACCTTCAGTATTGTGTATGTCAACCAATATATCAGTATTAAAACCAAAAACTTTCTCTGTTACTCTTAGCACCTTTTTTTGGGCTCCAGTGGCCAAGTGGTCTAAAGTTGGTGTTTGCGGCCCATAGTGCCTCTCACTGCCAAAGTTCAATCTCACTTGGATTTTAGTGAGAGAAAGTTTATCAGTTCACTTGCCAAAGGTTGGGGGTTTTCCAAATGCACTCCATCTTCCTCTACCATCCTTTGCCATCTCGATATAAGTGAAAGAATCTTGACTGGCCATAAAACTCCACGACTCCAGTGCACTCCTAGCTCTCTTTAGAGAAAGTCTATATATTGTTGTCTATTTCAGTATTTCACATATATTATTTAATTTGTATTTCCTGTCCTGTATCAGGATGAAACATTAAGTCATTATATAATTGGATAAGTGGCTTTTGCTGACATTTTTATTACAAGAAAATTACAGAAATAATTCACATTGAAATGTTTCTCATGATATAGTAATACAATACCTACATATTTACATCCCAATACACATAATAATAACAATCTGATAATGTTTATTATATATAAGTATGTAATATAGTTGATGTAGTAGGAATCAGAACCTATCATATTGAATGTCTCTGTACAGTATATATATTATATATATGCTTTCCATATTTAGTAGGAGGAGGGGGGGGGGGGGGGGGTGCTAGTTTATGTTTTGGAAATATTTTTTTTTGTTTCATCCAGTATCCAAGAACTTCTTCCTTACTAATTTTGACTGGGGCATATAACTATTTTGACCAATCTATCTTCTATAAAAATAAAATTGCCATGGTCCAGTGGTTAACGTTGTTAAAATGTAGTTGCTGTAGGAGACATGCAGAATTATCATAATGTTGTTGTATATTATTGACATTCTACCTCTTTTTTGTGTATCACCTTTTGAATGCACACTTTTGAAATAGCAGAGCTAATTTGTGTTATCATACTGTCCATTGTTTGTTAATATTGAATATGTGACCTTAACTAGTCCTACAGTTTTGTAAGGAAATTAATGAAATTTGGTATGTTTGTAATGACCTGAAGATGTGCGTGTTATAAAATTGTGATGTTGCTCAAACATTCAATTGAGTTATACTCCCTTTAACACTTAGATTTATTTTATACAATATGGTAACCTTGTAACCATAACAAGTTTCACAGTTTTTAGTGGTGGGTTTATTATATCCTGCTTCTAGGTACTCTTGTTAGATCTGGAGACTAGCTTTCACATCCTCTGTAAGGGCATCTACAGTTCCAAGAGTGTAGTTGATCTTGGGTCCCTAAGCTTAGTTAGTTGAGACTGCTGACTCAACAAGTGGAGGATTGGGCCATGAACTGAAATAGTCATCAACTTTCCTTTCACTTGGCACTCCACATTAAGAATTTCAATACAGAGAGTCTAGTCCGAGACATCTTAATTGAGCTTGATAACAGTGATATGGTCAATGAAATGTTTTACAACAAAATCTGAGTGATGTTGAAGTTAGATTTATTACTTATTTATCTCTGTATAAAATCCTGTATTAAGGTATATATACATTTTATGTAGGTTAAATTTTGATGTTTTATTCATGTATATATCTGCAAATATGAAAACATTCGATCAGCACAAATTTCTTAATCAAATTGATTACTTACTTATTGAATTGACATTGATAATTTGGAAATACAATGCTCATTTTGTGATGTAGAGCTAACATTATTGAAACTGGAGTATGTCAACCATTAAATATAAGCAAGCACTTGTCAATTATCTGAGATTTGTTCTCATTTTAATAATGAGTATATTTGAATTATATACTTGTATATCACTTATCTCCCTTTTATTATCTTGTAAATCTGTATCTTTGTTCATTTTAATGGTTTTATATAATAAACTGCTGTACATGGGGAATAACAATTGATATTGATTTTGTGTTAAATGTCCTTATAAGGACACCATGATAAATCTTCGCCAGTTTGGGGTGGGGGGGGGGGGGTTGACCCCTATGTTTATAAGTTTATCTCCCTTTAGTAGACAGCCTTTGGCAGCTTAGTGGTAGAATGTTTTCCTTGAGTGTGAATGGTCTTTGGTTCGAATCCAAGCTGGATTGGTTTTTTTTTTACAAAAATTCATAGTTAAACAAATAACAACAACAGCAACAATCCCTTATGGTAGGTAAAGTCTTTACAAGTTTGTTCAGTATCAGGCTTGTTGTGACTTTAAAAGATTCCAGTATAAATGGATTGCATGTATGCTAGTGTGTTAACATTTTGTATGTCAAACAAGAACATTTAAACTATTAGGTCATTGATGACATCACTCTGTGACTTGACAAGTCTTAACAGTTTTCCTGTTACCTGTAGCTTTCTATATCCTGCCTGAATATGGCCCAGTTATTTATTTTATAAACTTAAATGGTGATAAAATTAAAATGTATCCATCCTGTGATTAAACAATAATTTATAAATTATGTTGTAGGATCCACAAGCCAGTTACGATGTTAACAGTCATGATGCTGATCCACAGCCCAGATATGACTACACAAATGAAAATAGGTACAGTATTCTTTTTGTTGTATTTAGCTTGTTTGTTTGAAGTGGAGGATTAAGCTTACCAGTATGTCATACCTTTGTGACCAAGTGTTCAAAAGGTTTTTACTTCAAGATCACAGCACATTCCAACATCTAGACATTGATCTGAGATATCCTAGAGTGTGAAAGTTTGTCTGTTATCCAAAGTGACATGGTCTTTTTGGCACTTTATTATATAATTGACTGCTTTGATAAAGTAATCTTGACTCAGATGTAAAATACCATAATAGTCTGCCATATACAAGGCTCTGTTTCATGGTCCCCTTTTTGCACCATATTTCATTGGAATAAGCCTCAATTTAAAGACCACATATCTTGTGAGTTTTGGTTTCTTGATATACTCTTAATGGCTGTCCATTTATATATGTACTAGTTCACTTACATTAAAGGGCATTAACTCTTAGAAACTGTAATAACAGTATAAAAACAAATTATCATAACCATTAGGTTGAGCTAATGTAAAAGATAAGAACCCTGTTTTTTTTTCCTTAAGAATTTTAAGTTCATCTGAAATAAGTCCAAATTATCCATGTTCTGAAAATTTGATTTAATTCATATTGATGTGATAAACAGGAGAATGCTATGAAGCTTTATCTTTCCTGGTCGTCATCAGAGATAATAATCAGATAGAAGTAGGTCTATAATTTACAGTTTACAGAATACATGCAACTACAACTTCTCTCGCATTCCGCAGATATTTAAAGGTGATACAATTGAAAGGATTAAGGATTTAAATTGTGGAAACTGTGTACACAATTTAATGTCTGGTGTGTGATCGGATTACCACATAAAATTCTACAAAACAGAAAATTTGTGCATAAGAGACTTATCTTTTTAAATGATTTTCCTTGCATGTAATATGCCTGTCTAGGTCCCTGTGCAAAGGAACCAAGACCTGATGTCATTTTTTCTGTGTGGACTTTATTGTCTGTGTCAAAGTTAAAGGTTTGGATGGACAACTGTTAAGGTTAGATTAAGGGTTTTGTTAGACAAATAATAAGATTTTAGATTAATTTATATGGGCCTGTTGTACAGGTGAGATATTCCTTCTTGTGACAGCTCTGGAAGTTGGAGGTTGTTGGTTCAAGCCTGACCGGGTCTGATCCAAGACTTGAAAGTGGGCAGTGACCATTCTTTCGCCAAGCACTCAGCATTATGAAATAAAAGTCACAGTTCTTTGGATGGGAACTTAAAAAAAACAAGGTCTCGTGTCATAGTAGGCCTGGCACAATACAGAACCCTGCTGTATAATGCCATCAGCGCAGGCAAAAGGCAAAATTTCTGCACCTTCGTATTGCTGGTGACATCTGGATATATGTGAAATATTCTTGAATGGGATGTTAAAAACCTTTACTCAACTCAATTCCTTCTTGTAACAGCGATGTCAAACTCCATGATGGTTTTGTTAGAGTTTAATGTACATGTGGCTTGTTGGCCAATGTGCAGACAGTAGGCAACAATGAAAATACCTGAGACAGGTGGCATCAATAAAATACCTGAAACAGGTGGTATCAATGAAAATACCTGAGACAGGTGGCAACAATGAAAATACTGAGACAGGTGGCAACAATGAAAATACCTGAGACAGGGGGCTACAATGAAAGTACCTGAGACAGGTGGCAACAATGAAATACCGAGACAGGTGGCAACAATGAAAATACCCGAGTCAGGTGACAACAATGAAAATAACCGAGACAGGTGGCAACAATGATAATACCCGAGACAGGGGCAACAATGAAAATACCTGAGGCAGGTAGCAAATTGAAAATACCCAAGACATGTTGAAAATACCTGACACAACAATGAAAAGGTGGCAACAATGAAAATACCTGAGACAGGTGGCATCAATAAAAGTACCTGAGACAGGTGGCAACAATGAAAATACCTGAGACAGGTGGCAACAATGAAATGCCTGCAGATTTTTGTACCAAATATTACATTATAAGATTTTCCTAAAGATATTGAATTTGATTATTTTACAAAAAATAATAACATTAAATCATGATTATAAAATATTGTCATTTCAAGCATATACAATATTGGAGTTTTCTTAACTGTTGTAATATTGAAATTAAATTTTTGATGATTAAAATGTAAATATGGTTCTTAAAAATATGGTTTCCCTGAGCTTGCATGCAAAAGCTTTAACTTTGCTTTTTTGAGACAAGAATAAAATTATCAGTAGATTGAAAATAAAACTTTATAAAAATGAAAAAAAATGGAATGGTTTTTAGCAATTAAGGTTAAACATTTTTAGATCTACAGTTTTATATATTATTTTGAAAAAAAAAAAAAAAAAAAAAGGAAACTTATACAGCTATAAACAAAGAGAGAGAGAGAGTAAAAATAGAAAAATGAAATTGCTTTTAGGAAGTAAATTTGGATTGCTTACGAATGCATGTTTATGACATGCGATTTTTAATTCCAATATTAATGTTAACACCATCCTAGTACATTTGTATTTTAAGTAAAGTGCATTGTAAAACTGATAAAACATGACATATAAATCAGAGTATTTTAGTCCTACTGTCAACATCAAATTGCATTTATATGTACAAAATCTGATTTATATCACTTTCATTATTTTGACCTAAAATTTTTATCGGCAATAAATTTTGGTTTTTCAAGCTTGATAACTAAAGTGTAATTTTAAAATCTCTTTTTTCAGTTTTAATTTACAGTATTTGTCTATTGGTGGTATAATAAAGATATATTGATTTCAACATATTCTTTTCATATTTCTAAATTTAATGTCAACATTAAGGTTAGGGTTTTATTCTGTACTTATAGACATCATTAATTACAATTCCCCCTTTTATTCGAAGATTGATAGATTAATTGATTAAAATGGGACCTTGCGTCTTAGTTGTGAATATTTCACTTGTATTGACATGTCACCAGCTATAGGTGAAGTAGCAGAAAATTTTATCTTTGCAGTGTGCTCGGGGTATTGTGCAGGGAGGGTTTTAAATGTGCTACGCCTGCTATAACACAGGGCATTGGTTTTTAAGGTCTATCAGAAGACCCTGTGACTTTCATTTCTAAATGCAGTAGGTTTAGCGAAACAACGTCACTACCTATTTTCATGTCTTGATCTGATCCTTGTGTTGTATTCTTCCTGATGTATTCACATTGATTCAAGAAAGAACAGTGTTATGTAACTTTAATTTCATCAAAATGATTGTTTTATGTTGAACTATCACAGTTACTTAATCATTGATGACAAATATCTGATTGTGACTTTCTTTTCATTCATATTAATTTCATGAAAACTTTAAAAGTCACATATAATCATGTTTGTCATTAGCTAATTGAATTAAAATTACTTTACTCTAATAGCTTGTGAAATCAGGCTGAGAAATTAGTTTTGAAGTTGGTGGAATTTTAACAATCTCTTAAAACAACTTAAGTCTTGATGACAAATTCAATTTTCAGCCCAACTAAGCCAGCTGAGCTTATGACTTTGTGAAGCAGGAATCCATGCAAATTTGAAACTTCTCTGAAACCTCTGAGCCCAATACAACAAGAGTTAGTGAGGACAAAGCAGATAAACATTTTGTCTGCATGGCATGGTCATCTATCCAACATTACTTTTAATAAAGACTGAGTTAGTTAAATACCTATTACAGATTTATTTATAGACTGATTTAGTTCAAATGTGATCTATAGAAAGAAGAATATAACTATGTAACATCACTGTTTTCTGAGAAATTTAAATTGACACAATATTCATTAATTATGTCAAATGAGATGTTATTTCAAGCTGATTTTTTAAAAGTCATCTTCCCTGGAATTGTTAGGCTGATTAGAGTCAAATTTGGTTTGTAAGATCCTTGTTCATGTATATTCAAATCAAAGTCAGACGATGGCTACCATTACTACTAAAAGAAACAGGTTATCTAGATTTTTGTATACTGTACGTAAGCATTTTTGTTTTTGTGGTTTATTCATTTTCGATTATTTCGCAGTCATTTGTTTAGCACGGAAATTAATATCGAGCTTAAAATTATGTTATGTTTATTGTCTTATAGTGCATATTTAAAAACACCAAAATTAAATATGCAGATTTGTCTAAATTTCATATACAGTGAAAATAAATACACACAAAATTAAAAAATATTTACAGTATATGCATTCAGCATTAGAGGTTACATGGATTTGCTGATACCGTTGTTGAGGGACTGCATCGTGTGTGGTATTTTATTGTTTGCACCATGGTACAAAAGGTACTAAATGCTGCAGCATAATTCATTTGGTATGGTGCTAGTTTGTGTATAATACATGTTAAAGGCCTATTATGCATACACAGTTATAATGCATAAAAATATGAAGTAATTAGCATTGATAATTGTCATAGGGATACCTTAGTATATACAAGTTGTTATATCTTAGGGGATACCAGTAGTATATATATACAAGTTGCTGTAGTGGTGTTAATTTGTGACACTTTGGGCCATTATGTTACATCAGGTCTACCTACTAGTACAAATCAGAAATACATAACACATGTATATTTGTAGATAAATTTCCTGGTGATAATTTTTTCTGGTTGAAAATAACTGGACGGACAAAATGTTTTACTATATGTAGCAGAAACACTATAAGTCACACTTGTTTTAGGAATGGAGAGGAATTGAGTTGCTGTCCCAGTCAAAATTCTTTCACTTACCAGTATATTAAGGTGATCAGTCTAGGAATGGTGGAGGAATCTGGGGCACCCATAGAATACCAACAACTTTTGGGGAGTTAATTGACTTTCTCATACTAGGATATGACCCAAGTGTGTTAGAACCTAGGCAGTGAAATATGCTGTTATCTGTAAGCTCACTCTGTAGATCACTCGACCACCAAAGCCCCACTTAGTTAATTGACTTTCTCATACTAGGATATGTCCCAAGTGTGTTAGAACCTAGGCAGTGAAAGATGCTGTAATCTGTAAGCTCACTCTTTAGATCACTCGACCACCAAGGCCCCACGCAGTGATATATGCTGTAATCTGTAAGCTCACTCTTTAGATCACTCGACCACCAAGGCCCCACGCAGTGATATATGCTGTAATCTGTAAGCTCACTCTTTAGATCACTCGACCACCAAAGCCCCATTTGTTTTAGGATGTTATCTGTAAGCTCACTCTGTAGATCACTCGACCACCAAAGCCCCACTTGTTTTAGGATGTTATCTGTAAGCTCACTCTTTAGATCACTCGACCACCAAGGCCCCACGCAGTGATAGATGCTGTAATCTGTAAGCTCACTCTTTAGATCACTCGACCACCAAAGCCCCACTTGTTTTAGGATGTTATCTGTAAGCTCACTCTTTAGATCACTCGACCACCAAGGCCCCACCCAGTGATAGATGCTGTAATCTGTAAGCTCACTCTTTAGATCACTTGACCACCAAGGCCCCAGCAGTGATATATGCTGTAATCTGTAAGCTCACTCTTTAGATCACTTGACCACCAAGGCCCCACGTGGTGATAGATGCTGTAATCTGTAAGCTCACTCTTTAGATCACCAAGGCACCACTTGTTTTAGGAATAATAAATACTATGCTACTTAAAACTTGTTGTAAACATCTTTGTCCTTCAGATCAGCAAGATGATGTTTTTTATAATAAGATCAAATAAAATTGTAACCAGTCAAACATAACTCTTCCTTGTGTTTCTTATCACCATCCGTTAAAAAACAAGATCAACATGTTATCAAGGAAATCCTGTATCTTAACACCTAGATTGTTAAAAAAATACCAGGGGTGTGTCATTTTATATATATATATAGTATTTAATGTCAAGTACTCATGTCCTAGATGTATTACCACTGGCTTTCCAAGTCAGATTTTATGGGTCCCAACCCAGCTAGCCGAAAGAACAGTCAAACCCACAACTTCCCACATATGGAGCGAGCACTCTACCACTGAGCTACGGTAGTGGTCCTTCAGATCTGAGATAAGACATTGAAGTTTATATCTTCAGTCATTATGAATATGATACACAAAAAATGAATAATGAAATGATGTTTTACATCCCAGTTAAGATTATTTCACTTATATTGAGGCTGTCAGTTCAGGGATTTGAAGATATCAGCTGATGATAATAAGATATATGAAATATTTTCCAGCAAAATCAAAAAGTACAGAAACTACAATATTTAATAAAAATGTTTTATTTATGTACATATTTATAAGCCAGAGTTCTCAATAAACTCAGAGTCTGGTAATTGTCAGAAGAAGTAAACCATTCTCAAAATCCAATACTGTCTGTCCAAACTTTATATAAATTTCAAATAAAACCAGCCCAGTAGGGATTTCTGCTCAAAATAGATGCTTTATCTGTAAGTAGGATAAAAATTGATTCTATCAATCATTGGGACTTGACAGAGGATAAAATCATTTAATGGCTGGAGTTAGTCCAAATATCTGCATTGATCTGATAAACTGTTTAAGATGTCTAAACGAATATTATTGACCATCAAACACTTGTATTGGACCTAGTGTGGTGGAAAATATTTGAAATCATCCACAGGACTTACAAAACTAGTAGATACTGAAATTGTAATAATTAGTTAATGTAGTACTCCCACCCCCACCCCCCCTCCCCCAACCCCACCCATGTATATGCTATGCTCAGTGTTTACAGACCTGAGATGGGTAGAAAAATGAAATCTTCAATAGGGCTTATATTTGCAACCAGAGTTTGTGCTGGAGTTGTAAGTCCAATAACTAAATAAAAAATTATATATCAAATCAGTTTTTATTGAGCCAGACAGTCTAGCATGTATATTTCAGTATTTATTATAATTAAATGTAGTAAATCAGAGAAATGATACTGTATAATAGATAATATTTGACTTTACATACATCAATCCAAAAGTTCCTTCTATAGGTCAGCAACAAAACTGATTATGGTTGTGTCCTTGGCTGTCATTGCACATACCCACCAGGGCCAAATAGAATAATACATAAGTCTTTCCTTGTTAGTAGGAGTGTATCATACTTTAAATGTGATGTCAGTCCTTGATAGAGGCTTTGCTGCCGAAATGTAGGGAAATGAGCCAGAAATGAATCTAACCATATTTGAAAATAAGAACAATAATAAAATGCAGTGTAATGTTGACATAAAGATAAGAACTATAAAGTGTATGATTCAGGTTATATTTCATAATGTTTGAACACATTTTTTTTATGAAAGTTCGAGTGGAGTGGAGAAATGGTGTTTTACGCTTACCCAGTCAAGATTCATTTATATATATTGAGGCAGTTAGTTCATGGATGGTTGAGGAAACTGGAAAAACCACCATCCTTTGGCAAGCCAATGTACAAACTTTCTGACACAAGAATCTCTCCCAATTGAGATTTGAACCTTAATAAAGCAGTGAGAGCTATTGTAATAAGTGTATACTTTAAACTAGTCACCATTTGGCCACTGAAGTTCCAATAAAAAGACAGGTTTTGGACTGAGGGAATGGGACCAATGTTTGGTCCTAAATTAAGCAGATAAACAGCAAGGGTCTACATTTTCTCCTGATATGATTTACAGAGTTGACTTCATATGTATGAATTTAATGTCAAATTTTGTTGTTTTTTCAGACATGGTACAAGGTGTGCTGGTGAAGTAGCTGCTCAGGTTAACAATAATGTATGTAGTGTTGGTGTAGCCTTTAATGCACGTATAGGGGGTAAGTAAAACTCTCCCTGACCCAGACTACAACGGGTAGCTTAGCAGACTTTGACTTATGTCTTTAGATTCCCTAGGGAACAAAGGGCAGCTAAAAAGCTTTCTTCAGCTTCCCTCGTATGTTCTATAGAAGATCCTCCACAACCACGCCGCTGTCTGTTGTTGTTGGGGTTTCTGTAACAAGCCTTTTTTCATGGGATGGGAATGTTAACCCTATACCCAACCCTCCTGATTTATCCGTGGTTGGGACCAGCCGATTATGTCCTGGAGGTTATGTCCATGCAAGCAGAGTTTATACATGTATGGGGGGTAAGGAAAAACTCTCACCCAGACCACAATAGGTAGCTTAGTGGGAGGTGATGTTTTAACTTATGATCCTTGGCCAGGTTTGATTTAAATTATATTAACATATTAATAAGAAGAAGTTCATGGGGCTTTATTTTGAGTTTATCTGGGTGTTCAAGTTTTCAAGTTTAAAAGATAAGGAATAGCATTGAGACCAAATAGTGACTTGGAAATGTATCTACAGCATTGATTATTGAAGAAAAATATGGTCAGGTTTCCCTAATTTACTGTATTTTCATAAAACATTTTGAACATAAATACCTGGTATTTCAAATTTGTTGTTTGTGCTTCAATGACATGTTTTGAAATACAGTAAAACCTTGATTCATTGCCACCATTTGTTCAGTCAAATTTTGGCGTTATAAAGGGGTTTGGCGATAAGTTGGGGGAAGCGGATAAAAGAAAAACATAAACAAAATGGATTTTGGGACTTCAAAAAAGTGCGGCGATAAGCGAGGTGGCAAAGTTATCGAGGGGCATTATAACGAGGTTTTACTGTATATATGTTGATAGACCTCAGTGTCAGCATGATTGTAGAGCCTCTGGTCTATAGTTCCCTAGCATAAAATGTTAAAATTTTATCTTTGCTTGAATCAAGTATAAGTGTTATTTATTATGTTGCAAATTTGTAATTATGAAAAATGGATTTTATTTTTATTATTATTTCTTTTACTAAAATTAATGGATCACCAGACACGCCCGCCCACAATATTCCAACAAAAGCCCGGCATGCTTGAATTGCACACTAAAAGAATAAAAAATTGGTTTGAATTTTGCCATTTAATGATGTCACTGACACTAGTGCATCATTAGTTACTGTGGCGCTACTTTGGTACCATGATGGCGGCCAGTGTGGGAATGTAAAAGGCCGGTGATACGTTATTTGATTTTGTTTGCCATTTTTGTTTGAAATTAACTTTGTTTTCTATTTTCATCAACCAAGATGGCAAAGTTGAGATAAAAATTAATTTTATTGATACATGATCTAAATTTGGAAGTTGTAACAAATTTGACATGTCATTAAGAATAGGTTTACCTGTAAATTCCTATTTTCATCCCATTGTCATGTATATTTGATTACAACAGAAATAGATACATTTGAACCTGACTTAAAGGTCGGCAAAACAGAAGCCATCTGCACTAAAGGTCAGCAAAATGGAAAGCTTGTTCACTGGTAAAGTTGCCTTTACAGACAGGTCTGACAATAACACCAATAGATTTTATATACTGTGTGGTATTTGTACCTTTAATGAGACAGTGGAGTGGAGTTATGGTGTTTTATCTCAAGATATTTCATTTATATGGGCAGCAAGGAAAAAATGTGAGTGCCTGGAGAAAACCACTGACCTTTAGCAAGCAAATCGGCGAACTTTCTCACACTAGTATGTGCCCCAAGTGGGATTGAAACCTAGACAATCAGAGAGCACTGTGCTCCATAATCATACTCTTTATACCACGTATGGAGTATGTATTATAACAGATGTTTGATAACTCAGAATGCCACTCACTGTACATTAGAATGAAGTGTTTTACAGTCAAACCTGTGTTAAAGACTACCTCTATATAAGGACCACCTGCATATAAAATCCAGTAAAATTATATCCCAATTGCTCTTTATTCATATTTTTTAACCCGTATATAAGGGCCACCTACCTATAAAGGCCACTTTTACTGGTTCCCTTGGGTTGCTTTTATTGTCAGGTTTGACTGTATTTCATGGAGTGTTTTAACTTTACACCTAAGGGTTACTCCTTTGTTAGATCAGAGAGTATAGGTGTTTTATTTAATGTTTGTTTTTAGGGGTCCGTATGTTAGATGGGGTTGTTACTCCTGTGTTAGATCATGGTGTACAAGTGTTTTATTCTATGTTTTAGGGGTCCGTATGTTAGATGGGGTTGTTACTTCTGTGTTAGATCATGGTGTACAAGTGTTTTATTCTATGTTTTAGGGGTCCGTATGTTAGATGGGGTTGTTACTTCTGTTTTAGATCATGGTGTACAAGTGTTTTATTCTATGTTTTAGGGGTCCGTATGTTAGATGGGGTTGTTACTCCTGTGTTAGATCATGGAGTACAAGTGTTTTATTCTATGTTTTAGGGGTTCGTATGTTAGATGGGGATGTTACAGATTCCGTAGAAGCACAATCACTTAGTTTAAATCCACAACATATTCATATATACAGTGCCAGTTGGGGCCCAGATGATGATGGGAGGACGGTGGATGGACCAGCTACCCTTGCCAGAAGGGCATTCTATGATGGCATTACAAAGGTGAGGATTGGAACCTTGCAGTTCTTTCGATTTTGACCACAAGTTTAGGCTCTCAAATTTAGAAGAATAAAAAAGGGGAGATTATTGTGACAAAATAATAACTGGAATTTATCTATGGTACCTTTAATTTGTCAAAAAGTGTTCTGAGAACATGAGACAGTAAGCTGCTCAGTTAGGTTCTAAAAATTAGGTCATTATACCAGCTGAGACCTGTAACTTATCAGTTCTGCTTGTACCATTTTGTAAGTATGGAAGAATTTCTTGTTTGAAAAGATGTCACATGTATATAATAACAGGGATGAGGCGCTTAGCGTCCATATTTGTCTGGGCCTCAGTTAATGGGGTAGAAATAGTGATGGCTGTAGCTGTGATGATTATTTATATTTTTATTTACAGGGACGAGGCGGTTTAGGATCAATATTTGTCTGGGCGTCGGGTAACGGGGGTAGAGATGGTGATAGCTGTAACTGTGATGGTTATACCAATAGTATATACACATTATCTATAAGTAGTGCAACAGAATACGGCAACATTCCATGGTATTCTGAGCCTTGCTCATCAACACTCGCCACAACATATAGCAGTGGCTCGGGAGGAGAAAAACAAATTGTACGTATCAACCAGGGCTTCGGAAAATTCGGTCTGGTCAGTCGGACATTTTTTGTACAAGCAAAAAAAAAAAAAAGGTCAAAAAAAGGTCGTCGGCACAGGCTGTTGATGCGTTTAGCGCGATTGCCAATTTTAATCCATATCCATGTGCGTTATTAGACCCACGATGTTTATTTCATGTGTATTAGGTGAAATCTAACTAAGACGTTTACCGCGATATGCTGTTATTATCAATATGCGTTACTGTCCATGACCATGATGCTTCATATTGCACGTCCGCCATATTGTTTACTAACAATCGTGAATTTCCGTATTCCGAAGATACACGAATTGTAATTAGAATTATGGCGAGAGATTCTAAATAGGAATTCAGGTATCACGAATCACGATATAACGGGAACGGCTTGACGAGGTTCCAATATATTTATGTGAATGAAAGATATTAATGGCTAAAATAAAATTTAATCACATTTATTAATAAAGAAACAGTTACGAAGCGCGTAGTAGGTAATTTTCAACACCCCGAGTGGAACCTCTTTGATAACAAATCGTCACCCTTGACCGACACTCGTTATGGCTTCCGTAATCAACACAGTTACAACCATGCGCTTATTATTAAACAAACACAAGTTTAAAGAAAGTTATTATGATTCGGACTGGGAAACAAAAGAAATAGACAGTAAGACACGCGGCACGCGACTACTTAAGTCCACAGGTATTTACTGATTAATAAACAATCACCTGATAATTAGATCGAGTTGTAGTTGACAGGTAAACACGTGGTAAGGACAATACACTTACTGTAGTGAAGTCAGGTGGAGTTTAAAAGACCGACAGACAGACTAGCGGTAGTTTACTTTTGTTGGACCGAAAACTGATTTGTCCGCTTAAATATTCCTCTTGTAAAATTGAAAATGTCCGAAAACAAAAAATGTCTGACTGGCGGTTTTTCACGTCGGTCAAAATAAACTTTTGTCGGACATGTCCGGCAAATATGACCGTTTCCGGACCTCTGGTATCAACTTATACATGTGCTGTCATACTTAGCTGGTTAGGTAAAATATTTTTCAGTTATGTTCAGTTACTTCTCAACAGTGTGATAGAGTGCTATGGTACAAATTTACCTGCAAGAAACAGGGCTCTTTTGTTCTAACCTTTGTTAGTTTAACTAGGTACATGTAACGATAGTTTGTAAAACAAAAAATGAAATTGGTATTATGCTAGAACATAAATGTTATGTTGTAGAAATAGATATTACATTTTTGATAGGGTGACAGTCCATATTATCATCCCTTGAAATTGATTGCCAAGGTTGACAACAAAATTTTGTTGTATATAAAAAGTCTATAATTTTCTCACAAACACTGCAATATTGCTAGAACTAAACTGAACAGTTAAAGTTGAATATAGCCTCTTCCCTAGGGATTTTTACCAGAATATTTATTTTTGTTTCATTCACATTAAAATACTGTTTGTTTTTATCTAACAATCTTCAATGTATATCACTTTTCAGATAACAACAGACCTAAGGAAGACATGTACAGAGACACACACAGGGACATCAGCCAGTGCACCATTAGCTGCAGGAATATGTGCATTGGCATTGGGTGCAAAGTAAGAAATTAGTTTAGAATTGATTGTTTACAGTAATTGATAAGTAAGGAGCATTGCAACATTATAAACGCCATCACTTCATCCTTTCCAAGCAATATGGGAAAAGGGAGATAACTCACACTGATATTTCATACAATTATGAGATAGTAAATAATAATAATAATATTTATTTGCAAAGCAAAACAAAAATTGCTATAGCAATTGTACAGAAATAGTTATGGTAACAACATAGCAGAGAACAATAGTTAGTTAGATAAATCCATTCTTCTTTTCCATGATAAGTGGAGATAGCGATAAAGTTTCCTGAGTAAGAGTTCAGAATTGGCACTTAACAGTTTCAGTAATTTGTGACGTGTGGGCCAAACAATATAATATTTAGGTAGACACTGTATTCAAATGTCTCTATATGTTGGACATACCAGAACGAAATGGTAGTCGTCTTCAATGATGTTCATATAACATGAACGACAGAAACGTAATGACCTGTCTACAGCATTGTATCTGCCGGTTTCTACACAGAGTTTTAAAGTTCCACTTCTTAATTTAGTCAGTAAACTAACGTTGAAATTAAAATGTAAATAACGTTCAAGACAAAAGTCCTTCTTGTATAAAACATAAGTACTGAGTTTTTCACTATTAGTAACACTTCCTTGCCAGGTTTGGAAAAAATTGGTCATTATTACGTAATTTAATAGTGTCATATGAAATATTTAAAGTTGAATCCAAATATTATCCATACCGAGCTGAAATAGAAGATCACGAACAAGTGATACCCAGTTAACATAACCATTCATAACATCAACATAAAGCAATTTATATACATCATAGACAACTGGTGGTTTTTGTACAACAATTTTTAACCAATACTTTATTATTTTATGCTTACGCATTATATAAATTATAGCAAAAAAAAAGAGTTTTCAATTATATGAAGGAAACTTGCATGAACTATACACATACATGTATATGTATATATATATATATATTAAACTTTCAAAGACAAGGAATATGTGGCATACCGGTACATTAATTAGCAGCTCTTTTGAAAGTGTTTGTTGAGTTTGTTTAAAAAAAATCTTGAGAAAATAATATTTCTGTATGTATTTTATTTCAGTCCATCATTAAATTGGAGAGATTTACAGCATATAGTTGTTTTGACAGCAAATAAAAGAAATCTACATGCAGCTGACTGGACATTAAATGGTGTTCAGAGACCAGGTTTGTATACCCAGCACTAGGTACCATTTTGTACCAGGGGGTTCTTAAAAGGGACCTCTTCTATGAATCCGCTACAATGAATTCTTTAAATTTTCAAAGATGGTTTTGACAAATAAATGCATGAAGGCATGGATATATGCATACAATAACCAAGTATAAATACCTATTTGTGTAGAATAGACTTGTCCATGTTTGTAAACACTCTGACAAAATATTGCTGACAAACTACATCAAAATTTCACTTTATTGTATTTTCATTCCAAGCCCCACCTGGTAAATATGTTTTAACAGAGTTGAGTAATGGTGTTTAACGTCCCATTTAAGAATATTTCACTTATATCGAGACATTGCCAGCTATAGGCGAAGGTGCAGAAGTTTAGCCTGTGCGTTGCGCTAATGGCATTATACAGCAGGGTTCTTTAGCATGCCAAGACCACTGTGACACAGACCTTGTTTATTTTAAGTTCCCATCTGAAAGAACCATGACTTTCATTTCGTAATGCCGAGTGCTTGGCGGAAGAACAGTCACTACCCACATCAAGTCTTGGTTCAGACCCAGCCGGGAATCGAACCCACGACCTCCCACTTACATAGCCAGCACTCCGACCAAAGCAACCAACTGAGCTAGTGCAGTGTTTTAACAGATCCCCCTACACACACACATAAATATATATATGGATGTTTTATATTTACAGTTAGTCATTCCTTTGGATTTGGTTTGATGGATGCAGGAAGAATGGTGGAACTTGCTAAGAACTGGACCTCTGTGCCTGAACAGCATATCTGTGAAATAAGATCCAAAGATAACAATCAGTAAATAATAAATAAATATTAATCTAGATCTCTAATAAACCTTTGACAATCCATTTCATATCATAATACTTTATGTAATCATAAAGATATATTAACATCATCAATAGTAACTAAAGAGGTATTTCTCCCAAACTAGGATGTATCTACCATATCAGACAGAGAAATCCTGCATTTTACTTGTGAAGTATTTTTAGCTCACCTGACCGAAGGTCATGTGAGCTTATGGCATAGCGCAGCGTGTGTATGTGCGTGCGTGTGTGCGTGCGTCGTTAACACCTATTTTCGACTTCTCCTCTGAAACTACTGGACAGTTTTTAATGAAACTTTGTCAGAAGTATATATGGGCCGGTGCAATTCAGATTTGTTCGTGGCGTTGCTATGGCCACCATAACTAGGTCAAGGTGACCTAGGGGTGCAAAAATCTTAAAAAAATCTTCTTCTCCGAAAGTACTGATTGGAGAAAAAATCTGATGTGATATTTGGCTTCTCTAGGGTCTTAAGCCTATAGTTTGTTCATTTTGTGAAATTCGGATAAAAAATAGGTTACGCGTTTTTGCGTTTAATTTTGAAAAAAACGTAAAATAGCTTCAAATTGTTATAACTTGACTATTTGACCAGATAATGACATGGGGTTTTCAGTTTTGACATCTTCTTGTGAGTATCTTCAAAATGAGGTCAAGGTCAATTGTGAAGGTCGTGACCTAATTTTTTTTACCTCTGATCATAATTATTATCTCGAAAACTATAAACTTTTTGTATAGGCATGTATATTAGAATGTTGTAGGTATCGATACAACGATTATTTTGATGTATAGAAAAAGGTCATGGGTTCAAAGGTCAAGGTCACAGATGTGAAACAATACTGAAATGGTTAATTATCTCAAAAACTATAAACTTTTTGTATAGACATGTATATTAGAATGTTGTAGGTATTGATACAACGATCATTTTGATGTATAGAAAAAGGGCATTCATTGAAAGGTCAAGGTCACAGATGTGAAACAATTCCGAAATGGTTAATTATCTCGAAAACTATAAACTTTTTGTATAGACATGTATATTAGAATGTTGTAGGTATTGATACAACAATCACTTTGATGTATAGAAAAAGGTCATGGGTTCAAAGGTCAAGGTCACAGATGTGAAACAATACCGAAATGGTTAATTATCTTGAAAACTATAAACTTTTTGTATAGGCTTGTATATTAGAATGTTGTAGGTATTAATACAACAATCACTTTGATGTAAAGAAAAAGGTCATGGGTTCAAAGGTCAAGGTCACAGATGCAAAACAATACCGAAATGGTTAATTATCTCGAAAACTATAAACTTTTTGTATAGGCATGTATATTAGAATGTTGTAGGTATCGATACAACGATCATTTTGATTATAGAAAAAGGTCATGGGTTCAAAGGTCAAGGTCACAGATGTGAAACAATACCGAAATGGTTAATTATCTCGAAAACTATAAACTTTTTGTATACGCTTGTATATTAGAATGTTGTAGGTATTGATACAACAATCATTTTGATGTATAGAAAAAGGTCATTGGTTCAAAGGTCAAGGTCACAGATGCAAAACAATACCGAAATGGTTAATTATCTCGAAAACTATAAACTTTTTGTATAGGCGTGTATATTAGAATGTTGTAGGTATTGATACAACGATCATTTTGATGTATAGAAAAAGGTTATTGGTTAAAAGGTCAAGGTCACATATGCGAAACAATACCGAAATGTTTTATTATCTCGAAAACTATAAACTATTTGTATAGGCGTGTATATTAGAATGTTGTAGGTATCGATACAACGATCATTTTGATGTATAGAAAACGGTCATGGGTTCAAAGGTCAAGGTCACAGATGTGAAACAATACTGAAATGGTTAATTATCTTGAAAACTATTAACTTTTTGTATAGGCATGTATATTAGAATGTTGTAGGTATTGATACAATGGTTATCATGATGTAAAGAAAAAAGTCATTGGGGTTTAGTATTTATGTTTTCTTTAAATCTATCAACTAGCCATTAGTTATCAGGTGAGCGTATCAGGCCCATGGGCCTCTTGTTCTGTTTTGCTCTTTGATAAGCTAAATGCGCTATGACATCATTGGTTGTGAGTGCAAACATTGTCCTGTTTGGCTTAGTTTTGGGGTATTTTTTTACATTAAAAGCTTGAAACAAAATAGGAATAAATTGGGTTTTCAAACAAATTTCATGTGAGTTAACATAAAATTCACTTAATCATGATTTTTACATGAAATTTTACATTTGAAATTAATGTTTGAAATTAACATGAACAAAGTGTTGGTTAGCTATAGTGTTCTTACACAAGAAATATAACATAAGACATTTTTGTTTGTTTAACAGAGTTGTTCCAATGAATGGGAGACTGATAGTTCCTCTACAGACAGATGGGTGTGAGAGGACTAACAACCATGTTAAATATTTAGAACATGTTCAGGCCAGAATTACTCTAACTGCATCACGCAGAGGAGAAATAAGTATATATCTGACATCACCGATGGGTACGAGGTCAACCCTGCTAGCACGTCGAGTACGAGATACGTCAAGGGAGGGATTCAATAACTGGGCTTTCATGACAACTCATAGTTGGGGAGAAACAGCAAATGGAAAATGGATTCTTGAAATAGAAAATGGTGCAAGTTCTTGTAAGTAGATTTTGTAAGAAATGATGCTATTTATAGAAACAGAAATTGGTGTTGATTTGTTGTAAACTTGTGTTCATTGTAGTTTAGTTTTTTTAAAAAGACTATTTATGTAGGTCACATGATATATTTTTGTTGCTATTAGCTTAACTTTTTTTAAATAGATCATATTAATATAATGTAGGTCAAACGGTTTGTGTAACATTAGCGATAGATCAAGGTCATGGCAGTGCTTAAACTATATTGTTTGTTTGGATTCTCCATTTTGATGTCATGAAAATTGTTGTTTGATAACTGTATCTTTCATAAGCATGGACATAATTTACAAACAAAGTTCTGAAACATTTATTTTTCTCTGTGTGGCTTCATTTGTATCCAGAAATCATCTACCGTAACTGCTTCTGTTTTTATTTATCTTTAGTTTCTACTTTCAAACATTGTGTTGACTTGGTTTGAAAGTCAGACATGATTGGATGAGCGACCTGAGTTGAAATGTTGGGATTTTCAATTTGTTGTCTTTTGACCTTAGTTTGCTTTGTTTCTCATATATAGCCATGGGTGCATTGTTTGAAATGTTCTTATTATGAATTTTAATCTAATGATGTTTTATTTTTAAACTCATATTTATACTCTGTTGATTATTGCTGGTTATTTTGACATTGGCATCTTTTTTCTTTGTTCTTTGTTGTATCCATTTTAACCTTTCCTTAGTTTTGTTAAAAACTTTTTATCATAATCTTTACAAGAGTTATGCACCTTGCTCTCTGCACGTGACTGTTGATATTTATATGCACTCGGATTATAATTTATTTTCTTTTAAATTTTAAGTTTAAATTTTGTTTAATAGTCTTATAATGTGCAGCATGTGTTCGTGCTTGTGCTCAACTTAAATACTGGCTGTATCATGTTCCTTTTGGTAGAATAAGATGATGAAATTTAGACTATTCACATTCTTGAAAATTATAAATTCACGCATATTTCTAAAATCAAAAACTAATAAATAAAACCTTTAATATTTTGCTAGTGTTGTATTTTGGGGAGGGGTGTTTATCAAAAAGAATGAGAGAATAACATTGTTTTCAGTCCCAGTCAAGAAATGCTTGCTCTGTAGGTGGGAGGTAGTGGGTTCGAATCTTGACTGGGTTTGCCCCAAGACTTAAAAGTGGGGAGTGACTGTTCTTTCGCCAAGCACTCTGCATTACAAAATCTTTCAAATGGGAAGTTAAAAAAAATGAGGTACCATGTCACGGTACGTTTTGCACGACAAAGAACCCAATCTATATAATGCCATTAGTGCAACACACAGGAAAATTTTCTGCATTTTCACTTATAGCTGGCAACATTTTGATGTAAGTGAAATATTATTGACTGGGACATTTAACACCATTTTGCAACTCACTCAGTCAAGATTATATTACTTATATTGAGATATCACCAGTTGTAGGCGAAATGAAAGTACTCTATACCTTATAAATGTCTTTATGGCAATAAACAGTGAAGATTATTTGTTATGCAACATCTACAATGGCACAAGACATTAACTTTAAGGACTCATCCTAGTGTGGACAGACCTACACGAGGACAGACCTACACGAGTCTAGATTTTTTTCACCAGTATACACTTCAGTAACAGGTGAGAATAATATGTTGGATATATCTAAATTTTATTAGCTGTCAGGAATAAATTACAGAATGAGCTGTGTAGTTACAGTAGGCAAAAATATATATCTAAATAAAAAAATATATATCTAAATGAAAAAATATATTGTGTTGTTAAACTGCAAACGCTGTAAACATGATAAAAAGAAACACAATTGGATTGTTTTGGAACAATTATAAATGTGTCATGTCTAAATTTACCTGGATCATTTTCAATTTTAATAAATTTCAATGTAATAATTCTTATTGTGAGTTTGGGGGTTTCAGTTTTTTTTTGTTTTTTTTTTTTTCTTTTTCTTTATTTTTCCTTCTTACTCCACTTAAATATTCTTTTTTTTCAATATATTATCATGCATTTACAAAAGTTTTATTGAGATATGTATAACATGATATAGCCAAAAAACCCATTATTTTATTTCATGCATCAGCAATATGTTAACCTGTTTGTTTACACACAACAGACCTTATTTTATCTGCTGTTTCTATTGAAAATGTTTTCTAAATAAAAAATGATGTGGTTATTTTTTATCAAAAAAAGAAGAAATACCAAGTAGTTTAACATGCAGACTTGCAATTCAATGTTGGACAAGATAAAGAGTCGTGATGAAAAACTTGAATGTTTCAGAAAGACCAACTTATAAAACATTAAGACAGGTTTATTTATCATATTGTTTGTTGAAACAAATTATACTATTTTTAATTCATTTTATTGCATATTGTTTAATATATCTGCCATTAATTAGAAAAGATGATATATTTCATCAGTTAATTGGGCAGAATACAGGAAAATTTAAAAATTACAATGAACGAATGCAAAAAATAATGTTCCTTTTTCAGTATATGATGATAATTTATAATCATTTTAGTATGCTGTATGAAGACTGTGGACCACTGTGGTAGCACAGATCTAACTAAGAAAAATAGGTAGTGTCTGCTGTTAACCAAACACTCGGCAAATAGAAAAATAGTAACAAGGGTTCAAAGAGTCCTTAAGGCTAATATCCCATGTCACAGTACACTGCTTAGGTCAAATTTCTTGCACTTCACCTATAGCTGGTGATGTCTTGAAATATGTGAAATATTCTTGAGTGGGACGTTAAACCCCATTCAATCAATAAAGTACAGAATGAGCTACCATAATGCTTCAGGAAACTGGTTAATAAGAGTTTTACTCTTGTTCCAGGACCCTGATTTGTAAAATTGTTTCATTACGCTATTCAATAATTTTGATGTTCAAAATAAAATATTGTTTAAACCAATGCTCCAGCAAGTACCAGCATCTAATTTAAGAGTTTTGTTAATACTGTTTATCATAATATCATTAAAAAACAATGATATTCAATGATAATAACTTGTTTCAAAATATAAAAGTTATGTCGCTATTTCATGTAATGAGTTCATAATTTTGATAAACATTGGTTACCTTGGAAACAGCAGGTGAAATAATGAATCTTCTTTGTGATACATAAGCACTGTAGTGTCTTTTGATTTGAACAATAAATGTCCACAGACCTTAGAATCATTGGTGAAGGTATTCATTGTTTTGACTAAAAAACCCAGTTATTTATATTTTTGCCAACATTGTTTATTTTAATATCTCAAAACTCAGACCATTTAAGATTAAAAGATTTAGAATAAACAGTCTAGCTTTGATGGCTTTAGTGATCAATACCATCGGTAATTTATAAATTGTGATTATTATTAGTAAAAATCTGAAATTAATAAAAATTTTATTTCAATCTCCACAAAAATCCTTAATATTATATATCCCTAACATATCAATGTATTCTTTCTCAATCTTGTTGACCACTGTGGTCAGCTAGATGTTTTAACAACAACCTTTATGGTATGTTGTTGACCACTGTGCCACTTAGCTACTGCCATGTGGTTTCACAAATTTATTTATAGTGTGTTGTTGATGTGGTTCAGTATGATATCATGACACTGAAACATGGACATTTCTTCTTTATATAATCACACTTGGTTACAATTTGTATTTTTTGTAATCTATTCAAATTCAGAAAAACACCACTCATTTTGAAGGTAAAAGAAAGCCCCACATTCTTTTAGTTACTGTAGCATCCTTACTGCATGTATTTCTTAAAAATAAAAATATATTTTCACAAAATTTATTTGTTGTCAGAAAAAGACTTAGTCAGCCTATGTACTGTGTAAACAGGAAAATGGGGCAAGCTCTTGCCTTATGGGACATATTGTTTTGACTGACTAGATGTATCACAGTGACTTATACTAGGCTTAAATTCTAACTGGTCCAAATCTAATAAATTCAGTGTCTTCTCTGACTGAAAATTAACGAGACTCCGACCCTGAGACTGGTCTAAGTTTTGAACCCTGTTTGTAGATTAAAAATTATAAATGAAACAAGTAGAAATGACTGGAAAAGATCATTCAGACATTTGGTGTGTGTTTTGGTATATTATATTTTTTATCATTTCACTGGCTGATTTACTTGTTGCTGTTTATTGTCAACAACAGTCCTTTAACTTTTCAGTTAAGTTTTAGATATACAGTAAACCTGGATTCATGGCCACCATTTGTTTAGTAAAATTTTGGCGTTATAAAGGGGTTTGGCGGATAAAGAAAAACCTAAACAAAATGGATTTTGGGACTTCAAAATAGTGTGGCGATAAGCGAGGTGGCAAAGCTATGGAAGGGCACTATAACGAGGTTTTACTGTATTCTATTTACCCTAAATTGAAAAGTTTTTCTGTTCTTTGTAATTTTGTGTTAATTTGCAATAGTAACAAGAGGCAAAAATAAATCTTTTGGTAATATTTGACTTTGATATCATTCACTTTCATTTTACACTGGCCATCGTCTGACACCCTCATATCGTTTGTGTGGGACTATTTTTTTGTATTATTTATGGAAATCATGTACATGCATATTCATGAAATAAAATCATTTTTATTGTAAATTGTAAAATTATGCAATACAATATCTAATGGAAATAATCACCCCACACAAACATGTTAGGGTATCATGTGATATGCTGGAAAACTTATGAATACTGGAGTTGTCATGGAGTTTTATCATTTTATTTCTTTATTATTATTATTATTTTTTTTTTTTTTTTTGGTGTTCTTTTTTGAAAAATATATCAAAATTTATTTACTAATACATAAATTAGCATTGTTTATTGTATTTCCATGGTAACTGTTAGAAAGCAAGTAATTCAGCCATGTTTCTAGTGTTCTCATGGTAACCTTTAGAAATAGTAAAACATAGATTGGATTCTAGTATTTAAAATATACATGTACTTGAACAGAGACGAGTATAATAGTATGTATATGTATTTGTAAAATAGTTTTTAAAAAGGTTTATCATAAAATTAAAAATCTAATTATGTCCAAAATTTTCAGTCATATAGTGTTTGATTGCACACATTTTATTTATATTTAGACCTTTTTCTGGAGTTTCTGACTTGTACTTGTGTAATCACAAAATGTTTAAGATGGTATCTGGTTACAAACTGAAGGATTTTGTTGGAAAAAAGAAAGTAAAAATTTATAACATGAACATAAGTCATGTGCAGTTATATAATAAATACAATTAGAAAAATGGATCTGAAATCTGAAAGTGCAAAATTTATACGTCATGTGCAGTTATAAAGAATTTCCTCATCGAATGTCCTGGCTTACGATCCAGCCTGTCTAGGTTAACATTATTTACTGCAAAACTAAAATATCCAGAAAGTCTGATTTCACAACTCATAGATGTACATCTGTTTTCATGTTGTAATTTTGATAATGGGTTGTGATGGTTATTTTGTTAAAAATGGGCTTATGGAATTATGTTTATAAAGTAAAATAAAATATCCTCAGTCATTCGTCAATGCTCACAGTCTCAGATTTTGTTAAAAATAAACAGAATATTATTTGTTGGATATTGCAAAAAATTGTCAAAATTTGTAAGGTAAGACAATGCTGTTTTATTATACTGCCATGAACGAACAAAATTAAAAAAAAAAACAAAAAAAACGAAATGCATGTTAAATAATTGTGACTCATAAAGGTCATGAAAATGCTAACACTAATATCTCTTTTTTGTACTATGTTTTTGTTTGCAGTCAGGGGAGCTAAGTTAAAAGACTGGGTGCTAGTCTTATATGGTACAGATAGACATCCACAGGAGAGGTCCACAACAACAACCACCACCACCACCACCACTACTACTCCTAAACACAAAAAACATAAACGTAATAATAAACACACACGTCAGTTTACGCCTTACCAGCCACGTTATACCACCAGCACCTCTACCACTATGCCGACTCTCTTTCCATCATCATTTTACTCTAAGCTTTATCCTTACTCTTTCCATGTAAAAAAGCTGCATAATCGACATAAGTCACACATGTGTGTGTTTGAAACTCTGGCCAAAAGGAATAATATGTCAGCTTTGCAATACATGAGGATGGTGAGAGGAAATTTGACTGCAGGCAAGGAGGAGTTCTCTTTCCTTAGCATGTCTTGTTGTTGTTGTTGTTGTTGTTATTGTTTGATATTTCAGCTGTAGGAAGCTGCAGATTGTTGCCCTTGGCTGTGTGTAATATAGTTTCTTGATTGTTGTTTGTTTGAGACTGTTCTCATTCGGGTTATCTCAGTCGATCCAAGCAGTTGTAATTGCATTGCTATAATTAACATATTAATTAATAAATTAGCATTGCTTAATTATCTAACCTTTTTATATATTTTTACATTTTAATTTAACTCACACACTGCTTTGTTTAATTATGTTTAGCTTTTTTTGTAGAAATTCTATTTCTTTTTCTTGTAAATAGCTTTTGAACTCACACTATTAAAGATTTAGAATTACATTTAATTAAGTTAAATTGAATTGTTTTAAAGGTAAATTTTAATTGACAAATTTTATTTACAAAGATGCATATGTTAAATTGTCAAGAATTTAAAAGGTTTTTATCGAAGAGTTAGAAATAGTAAAAAATATATATGTTATTTGTTTTTTTTTTGTTTACATTTGTAACTGAGATGGCCCTGATGTTTTAATTTATATTTGACATGACATTAATGTTGACACTTCATTTTGTGATAAACGTTACCACATAAAGGTATTTGAGGTGTGGTTTTTTTTTTGTTTGTTTTTTTTTTTGGGGGGGGGGGGGTGGGGGTAGACTAGTCTTATTAAAATATTTAATAAGATTATACCAATTTTGTGTAACCCAATTTGTGAAATTAATCCAGTCTCATTCCTATGGCACCGACCCATGCCAATTTGCTAAAATGACTTGCAGACTTCAAAATCACATGTTAGACATTTATCAAAGATATGTTCATTTCTCTCTTAAATCATTATCTCAGTTATGTGTATTGTTGTATTTTTCTCAAAATTCATACAAATCTTGATGAAAATGGGTCATTTGTCATTGGAAGTGTAAACTCAATATATTTTTCATTGTTAATTTGATTTAGACATTACAGTTAGCCTTCCCTTTTTCATTCAAGCTATCCTGAAATTTGTATCAATCCCACTGTCTGTTTTATAAATATTCAAAAATGGGTATTTGAAAACGGTACATATGTGATTTTAATTATTTTAGAAGAGTTTTCTCTGTGATATATTATCTACATTATAATTCAGTAATTATGAGTAACTTGATAATAAATGTTAAGTGTCAACATTAATGTCATTAAAACATTCAATCCTGATAATATAAATTGTATTGTATTTATTTTGTAGCATGTACATTGTATTTCAGTTTAGATATAACCATATTTATATATTGTTTCTTGATGTTCTATATACTAACATGGTTACCATGGTTTTATTTCAGTGACACACACACACACACACACACACACACACTGAAGCAAAAACCCTAGTCAGAATTGGAGCACAGTAAGACCTTGTCTGCATTAGGTACATCTGGAATTTCTACATTTTCAAAATCCTATTTTTGACCACACCTATGTATATTGGACTTTGGTTTTTTGACACTCATGGAAATATTGTGTGGTAACCCACTTTAATTAGTGCATTTGATATCTGAATTTGGTAAGGAAATTGAAGACGTGCTTGCAATATCGAATTTGAGTCATTTATTTGCTATGGTGATCTAGTTTGATATATGAATAAGAAAAATTTTGGTCTCAAATCTGGTGATGTGCCACACCTGTTAATACCTGGTAAGGGAATTAGGGGCTTATGCTATTTTATGTTGAATCAAACTGGCTTTTAAATATAAGTTTGGTAAATCTGGGCTGTTTTTGAAGTATTGGTTCAGCGATACCTGTTTTTGGATTATAAAATTCAGTTCTTGCAAATTTCTTTTTTAGATAAGTGTTCAATTATGATTGTATCATGTTTATAGATATTTTGTGTAGATTTGACTCGTGTACCAGCTGGATCATGGAGTAAAAATTGACAGATCTGAATATAGAATACTGACAATATGACAATTGTTCCTTACCCATGGATGAAATGTAACTTAAACTCGGTTTAGGTTTTTTTGTCTAACTGTAATTGACAGTATACTCAAATTGACTTCATGTTTACAAGCAGAAATGATAAATTCATTGTTGAAGAAAATATTGTTTACATTTCTCTGTATGTTGGTTGTCTGCATTCCTGTTTATATGTCTTAACAAGTTGCTGGTTTAGGTTTTCTGTCAGCCTGTAAACCTGTACCTAGTTGTAAATGTACCTTGTACTGGTCTTGTCATTGTTCAGTATTTTTCAGCATTTGTCTTTATTTTGTCCCATCATAATGAACCTTTTTGTTGTTTGTTTGTCTGCCTGTCTGTTTGTCTGTGATTTTGTCTGTTGTGTTTTTATCGATTTGTACAATGTTTTATCCCGACCCATAAATTCTCAGTGCCTGGAGTAGTTTTTGATAAAATTTAGAAATAACTGGAAAATATTCAAAGATTAAACAGAGAAGATTCTTGCTCATACAATTGTAACATATAAATTATTGCCAAAAGAAGCCACCTCCAAAAAAAAAAAAAAAAGCCAAGCGCTGAGCCACTGACTACAGTTAAATGCCTCATAAATAAGCCAGCCAATATAGCTACCAATCATTCGTATTAAGTAAGAAACAAATTGTCTCTACTATTTGTACTTAGTAATTTAACTTCAAAAACTATTTATCAATTTTAGTTCACCTGAGTTATTGGTTAGACTTTGTTCTCGTTTTGGCATCTTTGGGACGTTTGGATTTTCACAATTTTGATCTGAGCACTGCTAATAGGGGATTTTATTCCAGGATGGTCATCTGGTGCTGCAGGTTTATTAATAATTACAGCCACAAGACTGCCCTCTCCTAGTGGACTAAACAGCAACAAGTATATCGTTAATTTAAGGAGGCAATACATTGTAAGATAAACATTGATAATCAAAATAATGTGCTTCTTAAATGTTAAAATTTCTCCAAAAAAAAAAAATAATAATAATAATAAAAATAGTGATAATCAAAAGAATTTTTTTTTAATTAAGCTATAAATAATCATTGAAAGTATTGCCTTAGGTGGATTTGATAAAATATATTTTGGTCCTATTTTTCTGGTTTCTGCATCTTTGGTATGTTTGGATTTCCACAGTTTTGGTCTGAGCAATGCTGGTGGGGGTTTTTGTTGGGGTCAACCAGTTGGTGCTGCAACAGGAAAACGGGGTTAGTAATAATTATCTAATTACGGTACCAAAGTAATTTTTTAGGGATCTGGCTGGGTATAAAATTACATTCATACAGTCTACAAGTACATAAATCAAAATATATAAAGGCAAACAGAGGAAATTTTAATGGTGATTCACTGTTAAGAAAATTGTTTTGGGTTTAACAATCGACATGTGGATAAGTTGAGATGATTGTTACCTTTGGTTTTACTAGTGACATGTGGATAAGTTGAGTTGATTGTCACCTCTGGTGTAACTAGTGACATGTGGATAAGTTGAGATGATTTTTACCTCAGGTTTAACTAGTGACATGTGGATAAGTTGAGTTGATTGTCACCTCTGGTGTAACTAGTGACATGTGGATAAGTTGAGATTGTGTTTACCTCAGGTTTAACTTGTGACATGTGGATAAGTTGAGATGATTTTTACCTCAGGTTTAACTAGTGACATGTGGAGAAGTTGAGATGATTGTCACCTCTGGTTTTACTAGTGCCATGTTGATAAATTGAGGTGATTGTCACCTCTTGTTTTAATTTTACTAATGACATGTTGATAAGTTGAGATAATTGCCATTTCAGGTTTTACAAGTAACATGTGAATAAGTTGAGGTGATTGTCACCTTTGGCTGTACAAGTAACATGTGAATAAGTTGAGGTGATTGTCACCTTTGTTTTTACTAGTGACATATGGATAAGTTGAGGTGAGTGTTACCTTTGACATATGGATAAGTTGAGGTGATTGTTACCTTTGTTTTTACTAGTGACATATGGATAAGTTAGGTGATTGTTACCTTTGGTTTTACTAGTGACATATGGATAAGTTGAGGTGATTGTCACCTTTGTTTTTACTAGTGACATATGGATAAGTTGAGGTGATTGTTACCTTTGGTTTTACTAGTGACATATGGATAAGTTGAGGTGATTGTTACCTTTGGTTTTACTAGTGACATATGGATAAGTTGAGATGATTGTTACCTTTGGTTTACTAGTGACATGTGGATAAGTTGAGATGATTGCCACCTTTGGTTTTACTAGTGACATATGGATAAGTTGAGTTGATTGTCACCTCTGGTGTAACTAGTGACATGTGGATAAGTTGAGTTGATTGCCACCTTTGGTTTTACTAGTGACATATGGATAAGTTGAGTTGATTGTCACCTCTGGTGTAACTAGTGACATGTGGATAAGTTGAGATGATTGCCACCTTAGTTTTAACTAGTGACATGTGGATAAGTTGAGGTGATTGTCATCTCAGGTTTAACTAGTGACATGTGGATAAGTTGAGGTGATTGTCACCTCTGGTGTAACTAGTGACATGTTGATAAGTTGAGATGATTGCCACCTTAGTTTTAACTAGTGACATGTGGATAAGTTGAGGTGATTGTCATCTCAGGTTTAACTAGTGACATGTGGATAAGTTGAGGTGATTGTCACCTCTGGTTTAACTAGTGACATGTGGATAAGTTGAGATGATTGTTACCTTTGGTTTACTAGTGACATATGGATAAGTTGAGGTGATTGTCACCTTTGGTTTTACTAGTGACATATGGATAAGTTGAGGTGATTGCCACCTCAAGTTTAACTAGTGACATGTGGATAAGTTGAGGTGATTGTTACCTTTGGTTTTACTAGTGACATATGGATAAGTTGAGGTAATTGCCACCTCAAGTTTAACTAGTGACATGTGGATAAGTTGAGGTGATTGTCACCTCTGGTTTTACTAGTGACATGTGGATAAGTTGAGGTGATTGTCATCTCAGGTTTAACTAGTGACATGTGGATAAGTTGAGGTGATTGCCACCTCAGTTTAACTAGTGACATATGGATAAGTTGAGGTGATTGTCACCTCTGGTTTTACTAGTGACATGTGGATAAGTTGAGGTGATTGCCACCTCAAGTTTAACTAGTGACATATGGATAAGTTGAGGTGATTGCCACCTCAAGTTTTACTAGTGACATGTTGATAAATTGAGGTGATTGTCACCTCTGGTTTTACTAGTGACATGTGGACAAGTTGAGGTGATTGCCACCTCAAGTTTTACTAGTGACATGTTGATAAATTGAGGTGATTGTCACCTCTGGTTTTACTAGTGACATGTGGATAAGTTGAGATGATTGCCACCTCAAGTTTAACTAGTGACATGTGGATAAGTTGAGGTGATTGCCACCTCAAGTTTAACTAGTGACATGTGGATAAGTTGAGGTGATTGCCACCTCAAGTTTAACTAGTTACACGTGGGTTAGTTAAGATTATTGTCACCTCTGGTTTTACTAGTGACATGTTGATAAATTGAGGTGATTGTCACCTATGGTTTTACTAGTGACATGTTAATAAATTGAGGTGATTGTCACCTATGGTTTTACTAGTGACATGTTGATAAGTTGAGATGATTTTACCTCATGTTTAACTAGGACATGTGGAGAAGTCGGGATGATTACCACCTCTGGTTTTACTAGGGACATTTTGATAAATTGAGTTGATTGTCACCTTTGGTTTTACTAGTGACATGTGAATAAGTTAAAATGCTTGTAACATCAGGTCCAAGTGCTTCCTTTGGTTTTATAAGTAGCATGTGGATAAGTTGAGATGATTGCTACCTTGTAGGCAAAGGTGTTGCTAGAGGCAGGTAGTTGGTCTTTTGAGGTATTTGTATGTAAAGGTTGACAGGTGCTTGGTCTGTATCGTTTTAAGTAACCTTATATCAGTGCAACAATATCCTAACAACCGTTAAACAGCAGACATACACAGGTTTATATATACAAAACACATGGTTGTATAATAACTGACATGGTCTTCATTACAGATAGTGTTTATATAGAGGTGTTGATATAGAAGTGTTGCCTTTTAAGTGCATCTTGGACTATGATTTATTTGATATGCATTAATTTATGATTTTTATATAAATCCTCCAATCAGATTTAGTTTATATATACAGTCAAACTGTCTAAAAGACTGCTTTGTAATTCTATTAAAAATAAATTGATTGAAACACAAACCTTTGATATCATTGTGAAGTTTTATCATTTTCTAATCTGCCGGTACTCGTAGAACAATAATAATAACACTGAGGAACTGAAAAGTTAAAAAAAAAAAATTTAATTCACTATTAATAGAATACAGTGATGAAACTTCATATTTTAACATCATTTGTTTAGTCAGATTTTGGTATTATACGAGGGAAAGGGGAAGACTTGTAAAGGAATAGACTTTGGGACTTCAAAAACTACTGTGGTGATAAGTCAGATGACAAACTTATAGATATGAGTCATTATACCTTAAGTATTACTGTATATAGATGGTCTGTAAGACAGGGTTGACTGTATATCTTGTCATTGATATTATATGTACAAGACATGAAGAATCTGTCCAAACTGGATCTATATGTACTTGATGACATTTTGATTACAAAGTAGTATTGTTTGGTAAAAAAACAATGTTATAGGCTTAATTGCCGAAATTTTGTAAGATGAGCGATAATTAAATATTTTTTAAGAAAGAAAAGAATGCTCTAGTATATCAGTATCAAAACATTGTAAGTTTTTTTTAATTTTTTTTAAAAAAGAAACTTGTATGTACTAAATGTGTATATCAAATATAATAATGGACTGGAAGGTGTCCATTATGGACAGGTTCTTTCTGTACTTATACAGGATAGGCTGTTGTTGGTTTTTTACTGAATATGTACATATGATATAAGTATGGCTTTTACAGATTCTTTATATGATGTTAAGTGTGGATATATATTCTACATACAGTGAAACCTCTCTAAAGTGGACACACTCTAAGATAAACATCTGTTTATATAATAGACACCTGTACTATGGAGATGTAGTTGTAGATTTAGTATGTGGGGGATGTATGTGTCTTCAGACTGATATTCTGTCAGAAGGGTGTCTGGTAGATTTAGTATGTGGGGATGTATGTGTCTTCAGACTGATATTCTGTCAGAAGGGTGTCTGGTTTAGAGACGTTTCTCTGTACCTTATACCTCATGTATAATTATGTTAGAGAAGTTGTGTTAGTAGATGATGTTTCTGGTGCACCTTGATTTTAAAATAAATACAGGCAAATTTGACTATTCATAAAAAAATCAGTACAATGTTTTTTCAACAAATTTAAATGGCATCTCAGAAAGAATTTTAAATCTGATCCGAATTGGTAGATGTACAGTATCGACTTGAATATAATATAACTGATCAATAGAAATTAAAATTCAAGAAAAACATCATTTGGAATTTTTTTTATTTTTTTAATTAGAATTCAGAATAATGTGTGTTACTGTTTTCTTCACATAAATTTTGTTGAACATACAGCAACTGTTTTTTTTTTAAATCTAAAATTTCTGAAAAATTTATATTTTTTTTGAAGAAAACATTTCATCTTTTTGTCAATTGTATACTTAGAATTGACATTGTTTCAGGTTTTGTTTTTTTTTTTTGTATCCATTTCTTCTTGCAGAATTATATACATATTTGAATATGATATGATTACAAAATGATTCCTATATTCTACCAAGATATTCTATATCATTGGTCTTGTTATATTATAGTGTATATATAATATATATATATATATTTAATATATAATATATATATATATATATATATATATATATATTTACCATTGTTTTCTATTATTTTATAGCTGAGCTGAAGGCTTGGACTTTGGTAGTCATGGAACACAGTCTCATCCACAGAGCCAAAATGTAACACAACCCACCATTGTAGAACCACCATTTAAATGTGCTGGAGTCACATCTAATGGAGTATGCACAGGTATGTCGTCGTTACAACCTTACTTATCACTAAATACATTACTACAACCTAGTGTCCATCATTATACCCCTAGTGGAAGTTCAAATTTAAGTTCATAGGTAAAGGGTCATGACCCAGTGACAAAACCTATGTGAGGGATATGTCAGCTTCACTGTCATTTCTAGTTTATATAGTAAAGGCAAGGCAATAAAAGATACAGAACCCACAAGACTTGGACTCTGTGTCTTTTTTATGAGCAAAGTAATGTTTGAGCATTATAACAAGGTTTTACTACTGGTACAATTTATTATCCAACCTGTTTCTACAAAAGCAACCATTTTTTTCGGGCATGGACTCTGTGTCTTTTATGAGCAAAGTAATGTTTGAGCATTATAACAAGGTTTTACTACTGGTACAATTTATTATCCAACCTGTTTCTACAAAAGCAACCAGTTTTTTCGGGCATGCCTGAGGAGTGTGTAACATGATCAAATCAGTTCATACTTTTTGGTTAAAAATTAAGATAACCTATAACTTCAAAAATTAAATGAGATAGGACAGGGAAACATCTTGATCTTTTAGATATTGTAAAACATACAGCAGACCTTTACTGTAGAAAGGAAGTATTGATGCTTAAACTGTGATATTTGATGGTTCATTAAAATGAAAAATACATGTTGGTTTTATTTGAGTGTTTGTTTTCTTTGTTTTTACAGAATGTCGACCAGGATTCTATACACACAATCAAGGTTGTGTAAAGACCTGTCCAGATTATTACTACGGCACAATGGAAACGACTCATACAGGAAGACATATACGTAACCAGTCCACCACCAATGCACCAAAGACTCATAGACATGGTGTATGCTTGCCTTGTAACGTAGCTTGTAAAACATGTAAAGGGCCTTATACTGAAGATTGTTTTCAGTGTAATCGTGGATATGAAGTTCGTGATGGCTACTGCCGTAAAAAGCTCATCATGAATTTTCTGGATCCCGATATGCTTAGCTTCTTCGTCTGGGTCATTATACTATGCACATGTGCTATCTTGCTATTTGGAGTGGTATTTATTGTACTGCAAGCACGTGATCATAAGATTCTGTGCTGGAAAGAAAAACGTCATTATGACGAAGCAAAGGGGAATTATAAAGATGTGTCGACAGAGGATCATAATAGCGATAGTGATCATCAGTATGTAGAGGTACTACAGAATAGACATTTTGATATGAGATATAGTACAAATCATAGTCACCACCACCATCACCCCACCCACCTACCACATCCACACACTCTGCCCCACCACCACAGTAGTAGACACTAGCAGAGATGATAACGTAGAGAATATATTCCTTGTTGTCGTATATATCCTCAAAAATGACTTTTATGTAGATGGTGCGTAGTTAAAACATGTTGCCAAATTATGATCGTATTTATGGTGTAAATGATGTTTTTTGTTTTTGTTTACTTTTTATCTGTTATTTGAATTGTACTTATTAAATGTTACAACAATCAATAAAGCGCCAGTATACCTCGACTTTCTGTAGAATTTATTAATCTGTATTTTATTTATTAAGAAAAATTTACCTGGACTGCAAATGTTACATTTTCAAGTTTTTATTTAGAAGAATTGTAAAGTCACTATTTTACGTGATTTAGTGTGCTTGAGAACATATTCATAAAACAATAATAATAATAATTAAATAGGAAAATTAGAAAACAAACCGGAATTTAATAAAGGAAGATGACAAGATTTTTAAAGGGAAATGATATATTCTCTTTTTGGAATATGAATATGATGTGTTGACCGAGTCAAGTTTTCAAGTCATAGTTTTGACTTGAAAGTCTAGAATGGAAATAAGGGAGTTTACCCCGAGGACCACAATGTACCTTGGGGTATAAGGTAAACTTTGAGTAAAATGAAGTTGTCTGTCTGTTCAGGTCATAATTATTTTGAAATCTTTTGATATTCAAATTTCAAAACAAAAATTTTATCTAGATACTCGACAACTTGCCAGATTTTGTCAAATATCTTTTAGTAATAGAAGATTAATAACAGACATTTTGGTTCTCGTTAAACTGTAAATTTGTGCTGTGTAAATTTTTCATTTGACATGGATTTTTGTGAAAGTTTAGATATGCAAAAGTTTTATGTATATGGTGTGTAAGAGAATGTATGTGGGTTTTTTTTCAGAACTGTCAAGTGTTTCAGTGTGTATGTAATCTATATAGTACATTTGCTCAATAATTGTGTTATTATTAATAATAAGTTGTATAATTTCTTGGGAACAATGTACATGTAGATTATTGTTGATTATTTACATGTAAATGTGTCTGTAAATGTCATTATATATATAAGTATATAAATACTGTAAACATGGTTATTTTCGCATGGTGGAAATTTTCACTATTTTTGCAAATTGGAAAAAAATTACAAAAATTTCTCCCCTCGCTAATTAAGATAAGACGTTTTTATCAACACAAGAATGGGTGAAATTGCAAAAATAACCCAGAAATACTGACAGTACGATTTCTCGAAAATTTCCACTTGCAAAACAATCCCCGTTTACAGTATATAGCAAGCTGGTTAATAAACAAATACTATATTATGAGGCCTTTAAGTAATTTAATGACCTAAACATTTACTCTGTATTTATTACTATGCCTTGTTTCTGGAAGGGCTGTACATTTTTTTCTCTATGTATAGGTATATATTGCCTTGTGTGTGTGTATCTGTAAGAAGTGTACATAAATATTCTCCTGTGTTAGTTATGTCTTCTATCCTCAAGGTTTGTAAATTTACTCTGTATACACAAAACTATATACTCTATGTATATGGCATATGCCTAGAGTTGTTTAAGGTCTGTCTGTGTATTTTTTCCTGTGTAAACAATGCCTTGTTTTTCCCAGAAGGCTTGTAAATTCTTTCTGCATATTTTTTTAGTATATTCAAGTTTGTAAATTTTTTTCATTTGTAAGATACTTGTATATGCCTTATATTAATCTTGAAAGGCTCCGTAAATTATTCTTTTTTGTTACGATGTAATTGTGGATGCTGTAAATTTTCATTCTCTCCCTTTCTCTGATATACCAGTACATATGATTTAAGAACCAAAGTGTTAGTGTACCTTGTCATGTGAAAAGGCTGTAGCAAAATGTAAACAAAAAAACCTGATTTAAAATTAACACTCTGATACAAAGTGTGTGTATATTGACACTCAATGTAACTGGTTTTGATGAAAGTTTTTTTTTTTACTTTGAACTTCCTACAACTAACACAAAATTATAAGAAAGTGAATTGTAATATATACTGATAGCAAAATTTAAGTGTTTGTGGTAAAATTATTTCTAGTCAATGAAGACTATTAAATCTAAGTATGCATTACAAAATGTTATTCAAAAGTTATACACCATACACTGGTATATTATATATATATATTGATATGAATCTGTTTATTACTCCTAAAAATGGCTTAAATGAAATATTCAGGGAAATATAAAGTCAGATTTATCTGGTTGTCACAAATAAAACTAGGTGTCATCTGATACCAAGGTTAGATCTTAATAGAATTAGTCCCGCCATTTTCAAGGCAAATGTATACAATAATATGTACTATACATTATTTCTACCATAGTTAACATTGAATCAACGACTTGGTTCTACTTTGTCAAACTATGTCGGTTTTAGAATGGTTTAACTAATGAATAGATTTCATTATTTAGGTCATTACATTTAGTGCAAGTCAAAGTTTTGGTCTCAATCACACAGTTAATCTTAATGTTTTATCCACCGAAATAATAGTACGTTTTAAACTTTCAAAAATATTGCGAGTATTTTAAAAGGTACACACACATTGCACAGGGTATTCAAGGTATCCATTTTTGAGCCATCAAAGTTTGACTCTACATTTTACGCAATTGTTCATTTAAGTTTACTTAATTTATTAGTTAAATAATTATCTTTATTTAATAATTATTTTTGTTAATTATGCTTTATTTAAAGTTCTTTTTCTGTTATTAATGTTAGCATTGCTTTACTTTTAGGGTAAAAATACCTGCTAAAAATCAGAAACAAATGTCCCATTCAACCTATCCAAATAATGCCTGTGTGTGAACTGCATTAGCGATTTTTACCTCATTTTGACCATCCGATTACGGTATACACAGCCCTAATGAGACCATATTCCATGATTTAATGCCCCTTTGCCCTAGAATTGAGAATTTTAAATGTGAAATTTAATGAATGATGTATAAATTGTTGTGATATTATCCACAGGAAAACTTTATATACCGGTAACCCGTGAATATCAACAATGACCATCTTACTGATATTGTTATACTGGATACGCACATGTCTACTTTATCTAGGAATAATATCACAACAATTTATTAAACATTGTCAATTTCAAATTTAAAAATAAGCTTTGAGGATTCATTTCAAATATTATTACTGGTTTTGGTAGTTTTTCATATTTAAAATACCATATTCTAGTACAAAGGAGCATTAAATCCCAGAATATGGTCTTGTTAGAGCTGTGTTTAGCATAATACTCTATTGGGTGGTCAAAATCGTGTCAAAATCAACATTGGGCTTCATATGACTCTTAAGTTAAAGGATTGTGTTTTATAAGAAAATGTTTCAGAGCAGACATAGTAATGCAACCATGTATTTAAATAAAACAAAAATTAAAAATGCGTTTACCAAAGAGAGAACTTTTACAATACTGTAATATTGGTCAAAAATGAATGAAATTTTTAAAAATTTAATTGCCTTGATTTAAATGTCAAATAACTCTGATACACCTTACTTATTATTGCCTATTTAATTTTGCAGTAACTTATAATTACATATGGATATTATTTGCTTTTGATTCTTTGTACCCTTACATGTTCTCAAAAATAAAATAACAAAATAAATAAAAATTAAGAAAAAAAAAAGAAAAAAAAACAACCTCAGAACCTTACCTGCCCCCCCAAAAAACAACAACCTTGGAACCTTACCCTAGCCAGGTTTTTGGCTAACATATGAGAATCCATGTTAAATCCAGGTTTCAGAAAATATATAATTTAACCTACCTGAGATATATCCGGATTACTCCAGAGTTACAACTTACATAATTTTCCCAATGACTTACATGGAGTTAAAGGTAAAAAAAGAATGACTTAAAAATTATTTGGCAATTGAGATTATTCAAATGAAATGATAGTATTGTCTTTTTCATACTAATTCACATTTGTAAGGGAAATCTTTTGGAAATATATTAGAATGATATTAATAAACAAATTAATCAAGGGCAGATAATATCATTATTTGTATATACAGAATAGTTGTGTTGTATATATTTCTCTGATTAGTTATGTTACAACATTTTACTGTTAATGAAATCCATGATCAAATGAACAGTATTTTGATTTTATTCGGGGTTTTTCTTGTTTGTTTATTTTTTTCATCATTAATTTATATTCAGTAATTACTATTGATGTATTTTTCATGATTACATTTGACTTTATTTGTTTATTATTATAATATTGTGTTGTTATGTTTTCAACTTTTTGTATGTATTGACATTTAATTCCATGTTTTATATGGAGTATTTATAAATTCATACTTGTTTGACATATTTTGTTCATACACAAAACATATTTGTATCTTTAGTACAGTTGATTAGTAGTTGTAAAACCAGAACTAACTAACATCCACTGTATGCAATAACAATACAAACCTGTACAAAGTATGTCACTAAGCTAATGATTAGTGCCAATTTGGCAGCTCATTTCAGTACTAGGTTAGCTACTAGTATATCTTAGCAGCTGTTCTCTCAGTAGATTTCCTGCCTTTAGCTATCAGTATCTCTGCCGCCACTTTGTAGCTGAGCTTTGACTGAGCTGTTATCTTTCTCTCAGTAGATTTCCTGTCTTTAGCTATCAGTATCTCTGCTACTCAGTAGCTGAGCTTTGACTGAGCTGTTATCTTTCTCTCAGTAGATTTCCTGTCTTTAGCTATCAGTATCTCTGCCACTTTGTAGCTGAGCTTTGACTGAGCTGTTATCTTTCTCTCAGTAGATTTCCTGCCTTTAGCTATCAGTATCTCTGCCACTCAGTAGCTGAGCTTTGACTCAGCTGTTATCTTTCTCTCAGTAGATTTCCTGCCTTTAGCTATCAGTATTGTAGCTGAGCTTTGACTCAGCTGTTATCTTTCTCTCAGTAGATTTCCTGCCTTTAGCTATCAGTATCTCTGCCACTCAGTAGCTGAGCTTTGGCTCCTTTTCCTTAGCTTGGTGTTTAACCTTTCAACAGGTTTGTTCTGTATAAATCACTCCAACAGTGAGTTACCAATCCCCGAGATAGATAGTTACCAATCACTCCGACAGTTAGTTACCAATCCCTGAGATAGATAGTAACCATACAACAATGATTTACATTGTGCAGAAGATTTTAATAATTTTTTAGACCCAAGTATTTGAAGCTAATTTAAACTGTTGACCAGTCAAAACTTGTTTCTTGTTTACTAAAATATAAAATATTTATTGAGTATTTGTTGATAAGACTGAAAGTGAATAGAATTTCACGAAAATAACGCACATTGTCTTTTAAAACTATTGACTGAATTTTGTATTTGATTAAACAAATGATGCATTTATCAGTTGTGACCTGTTGTCAGTTATTGAATTTGCTATTTTACGTTTCTTTAACATACACCACTATTTCTGTACTATATCTGTACTAAATGACCAGTTTTACAGACAAGTACTGTATAGTTGTTCTGCGGGGATACAATTTTGCTGACCAGACACTTGATCTTATTCATGAGTATAAAACTTTGCGGTGCAGTTGCCAGTGTACACATTTTTCTTTACAGATTATCTTAAGACTTAAGTTTAATGAATACTGCATGAAAATGTTCACTTGATATTTAATTTCATGCTATAAAGTCCAACCCCAAATATAGCAAAATTAAATCCCCGGTGAATAAAAGCAACTATACTATACAAAATCTTATTTTGTTCCCAATACAAACACATATGTAAACCTACGTTATGAAGTAGGGCTGTCCAGTATCTAGTCATTTCATACCCTAAAACCTTACACATATAATCATGAGGACAATCATGTTTTATTCCTTGTAATACAGTCATCAAAGTACTATGTATAATTATATAGTGTTTGTATTTTACACCGAACAGTCCGTAAACACACTTTGCACAATCACAGAAAAGTGAACTAAACCAACAGGAATATATCACCCTAGAATACAAGTAGAGTTTGTGTTATGAACAAGATGGATACAAAACATTCAGAATCTGTGGATTAATAGTTTGGGTTTACATGGTCTTACGTCATAACTACAACATTATGATTTTGATTATTAATTGTGGATGAAGGCATTCCACCATTTCTATACAAAGCCTTTTCATTAATGAATTGGACAACTTGATATTCATAACAGGAATTTACTATGAATCAAAATTTTTAAAAATTATACATTTGTGATAAGATTTTTGTCATCAGTGACTTATATAATTAAAACACTTTTTGCATTAAGTTTGTAAAAGTCTGTAAAAACACTAATGGCTAATATGTCTGAGGGTACATGAATCCTCTATGGATATTACATCAGTCCACCCCAGCATTTCTGTGGCCTTTGTGGCTGAGTGGTCTAAGTGCAGGCTTATGTACCACAGTACTTCTCACTGCCTAGGCTCGAAACCCCGCTCAATCAGATCCTAATCTGAGAAAGTTTGTCAGTTCCCTTGCTAAAAATCAGATGATTTTCTCCAAGCACTCTTCACCATTCCTGAACTGACCGTCTTGATAGAAGAGAATGAATCTTCACTAGGAAGTAAAACACCATTACTTCTGTCCAGATATCTGTCCTTACTTGATAGGCATGATGACCCAAATGAAGGAGTCCATGGATTCTACAAGTTATATAGAGTCATACAATCATTTATCATTATTTATTATTATTCTTTTAGTTATTATTATTTTCATTAAAGCTTTATAATTGACATTATTATTCTATATATATATATTGATACTATATCTCAGGTCAGATACACAAAGTAATCAATACAATCAGACAGACAGACACTTTATATTTAAATTTTTTACTTTATATTAGTGCAGTCTTAATGTTTTCATTTCTCTGATATTTTACTCTATTTGCCATTTAGGAACAAAGCTCAGTATTTATGATTCATAACTGAATATTTGCAAACCAAAAGTCTAAAAATACCTCCAAATTTTTGCCACTTTACTTATAGCTGGTGGCATCTCAATATAAGTGAAATATTCTTGATTGGGACATAAAAAACCCATTCAATCAATCAAACCAAAGTCTAAAATGGTTATGCCATCTCTTACATTTACAAAGAAAACCCAATCTGTCTATTTTGAAAGACTGAAGAATGTTGTTATGTATTTCTAAAATTTCAGAGACAGTAAAATTAGGAGTAATTGTATTTAAAGTCTCTAAATGCAATACACTTCTGACACGAGAGTCTTGTCTGTACAATAAGATGTATATATAGTGTTAATATCAGCAATAAATGGTGTCTCATTATAACTTATGATATAAATAACTATGATGTAATAAGTCGTCAGTATTTTTAATTTGCCATTAATTAATGAAATCTACTTAATTTAAAGTTGTTAAAATATCATTTTACGGTATTTAGTGTTTTTGAATTGTATACAAACAAATTAAATAAAAATAAAAAAAATAATGATTTACTGCTGAATATATTGTGAATGAAATAAGGAATAGTTTTAGGTGCTGAGGCAAGCTAGCATGTCATCAGAGATTAGGCTCATATAAAAACAGTCACCTGTACATCACTCTATTTTCAAAATATTGTACCAGTTTGTTAACTATTTCAAAATGTTGATTTTGGAAAATTAGAAGGTAAATTTTGATTTAGAATTTTTGAAGATCACAAGGACTTGTAAGTTTGAAAAGTAAGGAAATTTACTACTTAAAATATTTTTGGTTTTAAAATATATGAATTAAAATTCCAATTCACAGATGAAAAATGTCAATTTGATATATGCATTTTATTTCATGTATTGTGGTTTACTATTAGCATTTATAAAAACATTTATAAAATGAATATCTAGTACACTAAAAAATATCTAATTTCAACACATAAGTTCCATTTTTTAAAAGTGTCTACCTGGAAAGATACAAGACAAAAATCCTATTATTTTGGATGGAAAGAAGTGAAAGTTGTCAGTTCTTCAATTTAAAATAAATAATTATTTTTCTGAACAAAACGCCCAAAAAGATATTTTTGGAAGAGGTTTGAAGTTTTTTTAAAAGGTAATTATTTTGACTATAACGTGATTTACAGTTCAATATAAGATTGGGCTGATATTATAGGTCCATTGTTAACATGTTATATGCACTGTGTGTATAAATATAACAGATATTTATTGCTAGATTAAGATAGAGTACCTAAAATCAATTTCATTGTTGATTTGCATGGGGAGACAACTTTGAATGGAATATTTAAATGTTAAAGTGACACCTGGTGTTTGTCAGAATCATTGAATGTATAATAAAACATTTTGTAGAACACGTTTGTTTCTGAAGTCATTTATATCTTAAGATGGTATTTTTATGCATTTAATCCAAGCAAAAGAAAAAAATGATTAAAACTATTAACGCAATTTCATAACAAGCATGGTAATCCATGTCCGATTCACAATCACGAAGCAAAGTAAAAACTTTAAAACTGACAAGTTAGTTTAAACTTCCACCAGGGAAGTGAGGCCGGGTGATTCAGAATTGTAGGCACCTCCTTCCTGTCTAGCTAGCTACACCTGCCGCATGTGTAATCAAAATTGAGTTTAATTAATTAAAGGAACATGGAATAAAGAAAGAATGCCACCAACGTGGCTTAAACTCTTCACATTGATATTTGACAATATAAACCTAAGTGTACTATCCATCAAGTCTAAATACAGATGGCTTAAATAATTCTACTCCAGATGTAGTCCTGTATTAACACTAGAAGGAGTATGTGTTGCTGTAATAGAAAATCTTGATTGGAAATGATTTGAGGCATTTTTGTCTTCTGACCAATCTTTCACCTTGTACCTTTAAAACTGAAGACCAGGTGTCACGGTACAAACAGTCTTGTTAAGTATGTATGAAAAGGTTGTTGCAAAGGTATAACAGCAATGTGTTGACACCATAAAAATAATTAACATATTTACTTCTGACTTGGAGATTGAACTTAATTGAATACCACAATTATTTAAGTAGAGTGTTTGTGCTCAATTTAGTCATAATCATGCGGTTTAAGATTCAGTCAGATACTTGGGCATTTTAAAGTGAGTATCGCATGCTCCTTCAAATATGTCCTAAATACAGATGGCCCACATGGTAGTAGAGAGTATTGGGTAAATTGTTATAGAATATGTTTTTATCCCCCACCTTTTAGAGAAAGAGGGGATATTAAATTCTAGTTTCCATCCATTTGAAATTCTTGTCTGCACAAATTCTCCAAAACTATGAATCACTATTTCACGAAACTTGGTGCAAAGCACCAACATTGATAGGAGATACACATATCGTCAACCCAAGTTGGTTTGCTCATTTTCCTGGGGATACTGCCTTTTGAACACAAGTGCAAATCACCAAAAAGAGCCTGCTGACGGGAGATCCTTATTGGCTGAATTTCCTTGTTCAATTAAAAATTATACCAGCTTAGTTATCTTCATAGTAAAAAAGCAACAGAAATATCAATGTCTACGATGATTTATTATCCTAGATATATTTGATGTCCCATAGTTTCATGTTCCTGTCATTCTTGATTTTGATTACACACGTGTTGGATGTAGCTTTAGCTACATAGTGGGTGCTTACCCTTCCAGAGCACCCTTGTACTCACAAATATAAGATTACACACGTGTTGAATGTAGTTTTAGCTACATAGTGGGTGCTTACCCTTCCAGAGCACCCTTGCATTCACAAATATAAGTTCACATGTTTAATTTGTCAGTTTCAAAGTGTTATTTTTGCTTTTGGGATTATGATTTAAACATGGACCGGTATGTTTGTGTCTGAATTTAAGATCTGGTCCACTGATTGTTTATAAGTTCTTAGATTTATGCCCTAAATGATTGTTTATCTCGAGTCTTGTATCTCAGGTGTACCATTTGTCTTAATGGTGGTTAAAGACATTATACCTGCGCTGTTCAAAATTGCAGTAGTGGATTAGAACAATACTGTTTACTGCCTAGTCAACACTTCTATTTAGATGGGTATGAATATCATAGAGGAAACTGGAGTGTCTGAAGAAAACCACTGACCATCAGCAAGTAAACTGATAAATTTATCTCACTAGGATCTGCCTGAGATGGTATTGGACCCTAGCAGAGAAGATATGGATATCATAGAGGAAACTGGAGTGTCTAAAGAAAACCACTGTCCATCAGCAAGTAAACTGATAAATTTATCTCACTAGGATCTTCCTGAGATGGTATTGGACCCTAGCAGAGAAGATATGGATATTGTAGAGGAAACTGGAGTGTCTGAAGAAAACCACTGACCATCAGCAAGTAAACTGATAAATTTATCTCACTTGGATCTTCCTGAGATGGTATTGGACCCTAGCAGAGAAGATATGGATATCATAGAGGAAACTGGAGTGTCTAAAGAAAACCACTGTCCATCAGCAAGTAAACTGATAAATTTATCTCACTAGGATCTTCCTGAGATGGTATTGGACCCTAGCAGAGAAGATATGGATATTGTAGAGGAAACTGGAGTGTCTGAAGAAAACCACTGACCATCAGCAAGTAAACTGATAAATTTATCTCACTTGGATCTTCCTGAGATGGTATTGGACCCTAGCAGAGAAGATATGATATCATAGAGGAAACTGGAGTGTCTGAAGAAAACCACTGACCATCAGCAAGTAAACTGATAAATTTATCTCACTAGGATCTTCCTGAGATGGTATTGGACCCTAGCAGAGAAGATATGGATATCATAGAGGAAACTGGAGTGTCTGAAGAAAACCACTGACCATCAGCAAGTAAACTGATAAATTTATCTCACTTGGATCTTCCTGAGATGGTATTGGACCCTAGCAGAGAAGATATGGATATCATAGAGGAAACTGGAGTGTCTGAAGAAAACCACTGACCATCAGCAAGTAAACTGATAAATTTATCTCACTAGGATCTTCCTGAGATGGTATTGGACCCTAGCAGAGAAGATATGGATATTGTAGAGGAAACTGGAGTGTCTGAAGAAAACCACTGACCATCAGCAAGTAAACTGATAAATTTATCTCACTTGGATCTTCCTGAGATGGTATTGGACCCTAGCAGAGAAGATATGGATATCATAGAGGAAACTGGAGTGTCTGAAGAAAACCACTGACCATCAGCAAGTAAACTGATAAATTTATCTCACTAGGATCTTCCTGAGATGGTATTGGACCCTAGCAGAGAAGATATGGATATCATAGAGGAAACTGGAGTGTCTGAAGAAAACCACTGACCATCAGCAAGTAAACTGATAAATTTATCTCACTAGGATCTTCCTGAGATGGTATTGGACCCTAGCAGAGAAGATATGGATATCATAGAGAAAACTGGAGTGTCTGAAGAAAACCACTGACCATCAGCAAGTAAACTGATAAATTTATCTCACTAGGATCTGCCTGAGATGGTATTGGACCCTAGCAGAGAAGATATGGATATCATAGAGGAAACTGGAGTGTCTAAAGAAAACCACTGTCCATCACCAAGTAAACTGATAAATTTATCTCACTAGGATCTTCCTGAGATGGTATTGGACCCTAGCAGAGAAGATATGGATATCATAGAGGAAACTGGAGTGTCTGAAGAAAACCACTGACCATCAGCAAGTAAACTGATAAATTTATCTCACTTGGATCTTCCTGAGATGGTATTGGACCCTAGCAGAGAAGATATAAATATTGTAGAGGAAACTGGAGTGTCTGAAGAAAACCACTGACCATCAGCAAGTAAACTGATAAATTGATCTCACTAGGATCTTCCTGAGATGGTATTGGACCCTAGCAGAGAAGATATGGATATTGTAGAGGAAACTGGAGTGTCTGAAGAAAACCACTGACCATCAGCAAGTAAACTGATAAATTTATCTCACTTGGATCTTCCTGAGATGGTATTGGACCCTAGCAGAGAAGATATAAATATTGTAGAGGAAACTGGAGTGTCTGAAGAAAACCACTGACCATCAGCAAGTAAACTGATAAATTTATCTCACTAGGATCTTCCTGAGATGGTATTGGACCCTAGCAGAGAAGATATGGATATCATAGAGGAAACTGGAGTGTCTGAAGAAAACCACTGACCATCAGCAAGTAAACTGATAAATTTATCTCACTAGGATCTGCCTGAGATGGTATTGGACCCTAGCAGAGAAGATATGGATATCATAGAGGAAACTGGAGTGTCTGAAGAAAACCACTGACCATCAGCAAGTAAACTGATAAATTTATCTCACTAGGATCTGCCTGAGATGGTATTGGACCCTAGCAGAAAAGATATGGATATCATAGAGGAAACTGGAGTGTCTAAAGAAAACCACTGTCCATCAGCAAGTAAACTGATAAATTTATCTCACTAGGATCTTCCTGAGATGGTATTGGACCCTAGCAGAGAAGATATGGATATTGTAGAGGAAACTGGAGTGTCTGAAGAAAACCACTGACCATCAGCAAGTAAACTGATAAATTTATCTCACTTGGATCTTCCTGAGATGGTATTGGACCCTAGCAGAGAAGATATGGATATCATAGAGGAAACTGGAGTGTCTAAAGAAAACCACTGTCCATCAGCAAGTAAACTGATAAATTTATCTCACTAGGATCTTCCTGAGATGGTATTGGACCCTAGCAGAGAAGATATGGATATTGTAGAGGAAACTGGAGTGTCTGAAGAAAACCACTGACCATCAGCAAGTAAACTGATAAATTTATCTCACTTGGATCTTCCTGAGATGGTATTGGACCCTAGCAGAGAAGATATGGATATCATAGAGGAAACTGGAGTGTCTGAAGAAAACCACTGACCATCAGCAAGTAAACTGATAAATTTATCTCACTAGGATCTTCCTGAGATGGTATTGGACCCTAGCAGAGAAGATATGGATATCATAGAGGAAACTGGAGTGTCTGAAGAAAACCACTGACCATCAGCAAGTAAACTGATAAATTTATCTCACTTGGATCTTCCTGAGATGGTATTGGACCCTAGCAGAGAAGATATGGATATCATAGAGGAAACTGGAGTGTCTGAAGAAAACCACTGACCATCAGCAAGTAAACTGATAAATTTATCTCACTAGGATCTTCCTGAGATGGTATTGGACCCTAGCAGAGAAGATATGGATATTGTAGAGGAAACTGGAGTGTCTGAAGAAAACCACTGACCATCAGCAAGTAAACTGATAAATTTATCTCACTTGGATCTTCCTGAGATGGTATTGGACCCTAGCAGAGAAGATATGGATATCATAGAGGAAACTGGAGTGTCTGAAGAAAACCACTGACCATCAGCAAGTAAACTGATAAATTTATCTCACTAGGATCTTCCTGAGATGGTATTGGACCCTAGCAGAGAAGATATGGATATCATAGAGGAAACTGGAGTGTCTGAAGAAAACCACTGACCATCAGCAAGTAAACTGATAAATTTATCTCACTAGGATCTTCCTGAGATAGTATTGGACCCTAGCAGAGAAGATATGGATATCATAGAGAAAACTGGAGTGTCTGAAGAAAACCACTGACCATCAGCAAGTAAACTGATAAATTTATCTCACTAGGATCTGCCTGAGATGGTATTGGACCCTAGCAGAGAAGATATGGATATCATAGAGGAAACTGGAGTGTCTAAAGAAAACCACTGTCCATCAGCAAGTAAACTGATAAATTTATCTCACTAGGATCTTCCTGAGATGGTATTGGACCCTAGCAGAGAAGATATGGATATCATAGAGGAAACTGGAGTGTCTGAAGAAAACCACTGACCATCAGCAAGTAAACTGATAAATTTATCTCACTTGGATCTTCCTGAGATGGTATTGGACCCTAGCAGAGAAGATATAAATATTGTAGAGGAAACTGGAGTGTCTGAAGAAAACCACTGACCATCAGCAAGTAAACTGATAAATTGATCTCACTAGGATCTTCCTGAGATGGTATTGGACCCTAGCAGAGAAGATATGGATATTGTAGAGGAAACTGGAGTGTCTGAAGAAAACCACTGACCATCAGCAAGTAAACTGATAAATTTATCTCACTTGGATCTTCCTGAGATGGTATTGGACCCTAGCAGAGAAGATATAAATATTGTAGAGGAAACTGGAGTGTCTGAAGAAAACCACTGACCATCAGCAAGTAAACTGATAAATTTATCTCACTAGGATCTTCCTGAGATGGTATTGGACCCTAGCAGAGAAGATATGGATATCATAGAGGAAACTGGAGTGTCTGAAGAAAACCACTGACCATCAGCAAGTAAACTGATAAATTTATCTCACTAGGATCTGCCTGAGATGGTATTGGACCCTAGCAGAGAAGATATGGATATCATAGAGGAAACTGGAGTGTCTAAAGAAAACCACTGTCCATCAGCAAGTAAACTGATAAATTTATCTCACTAGGACCTTCCTGAGATGGTATTGGACCCTAGCAGAGAAGATATGGATATTGTAGAGGAAACTGGAGTGTCTGAAGAAAACCACTGACCATCAGCAAGTAAACTGATAAATTTATCTCACTTGGATCTTCCTGAGATGGTATTGGACCCTAGCAGAGAAGATATGGATATCATAGAGGAAACTGGAGTGTCTGAAGAAAACCACTGTCCATCAGCAAGTAAACTGATAAATTTATCTCACTTGGATCTTCATGAGATGGTATTGGACCCTAGCAGAGAAGATATGGATATCATAGAGGAAACTGGAGTGTCATGAAGAAAACCACTGACCATCAGCAAGTAAACTGATAAATTTATCTCACTAGGATCTTCCTGAGATGGTATTGGACCCTAGCAGAGAAGATATGGATATCATAGAGGAAACTGGAGTGTCTGAAGAAAACCACTGACCATCAGCAAGTAAACTGATAAATTTATCTCACTTGGATCTTCCTGAGATGGTATTGGACCCTAGCAGAGAAGATATGGATATCATAGAGGAAACTGGAGTGTCTGAAGAAAACGACTGACCATCAGCAAGTAAACTGATCAATTTATCTCACTAGGATCTTCCTGAGATGGTATTGGACCCTAGCAGAGAAGATATGGATATTGTAGAGGAAACTGGAGTGTCTGAAGAAAACCACTGACCATCAGCAAGTAAACTGATAAATTTATCTCACTTGGATCTTCCTGAGATGGTATTGGACCCTAGCAGAGAAGATATGGATATCATAGAGGAAACTGGAGTGTCTGAAGAAAACCACTGACCATCAGCAAGTAAACTGATAAATTTATCTCACTAGGATCTTCCTGAGATGGTATTGGACCCTAGCAGAGAAGATATGGATATCATAGAGGAAACTGGAGTGTCTGAAGAAAACCACTGACCATCAGCAAGTAAACTGATAAATTTATCTCACTTGGATCTTCCTGAGATGGTATTGGACCCTAGCAGAGAAGATATAAATATTGTAGAGGAAACTGGAGTGTCTGAAGAAAACCACTGACCATCAGCAAGTAAACTGATAAATTGATCTCACTAGGATCTTCCTGAGATGGTATTGGACCCTAGCAGAGAAGATATGGATATTGTAGAGGAAACTGGAGTGTCTGAAGAAAACCACTGACCATCAGCAAGTAAACTGATAAATTTATCTCACTTGGATCTTCCTGAGATGGTATTGGACCCTAGCAGAGAAGATAATATTGTAGAGGAAACTGGAGTGTCTGAAGAAACCACTGACCATCAGCAAGTAAACTGATAAATTTATCTCACTAGGATCTTCCTGAGATGGTATTGGACCCTAGCAGAGAATATGGATATCATAGAGGAAACTGGAGTGTCTGAAGAAAACCACTGACCATCAGCAAGTAAACTGATAAATTTATCTCACTAGGATCTGCCTGAGATGGTATTGGACCCTAGCAGAGAAGATATGGATATCATAGAGGAAACTGGAGTGTCTAAAGAAAACCACTGTCCATCAGCAAGTAAACTGATAAATTTACTCACTAGGACCTTCCTGAGATGGTATTGGACCCTAGCAGAGAAGATATGGATATTGTAGAGGAAACTGGAGTGTCTGAAGAAAACCACTGACCATCAGCAAGTAAACTGATAAATTTGTCTCACTTGATCTTCCTGAGATGGTATTGGACCCTAGCAGAGAAGATATGGATATCATAGAGGAAACTGAGTGTCTGAAGAAAACCACTGACCATCAGCAAGTAAACTGATAAATTTATCTCACTAGGATCTTCCTGAGATGGTATTGGACCCTAGCAGAGAAGATATGGATATCATAGAGGAAACTGGAGTGTCTGAAGAAAACCACTGACCATCAGCAAGTAAACTGATAAATTTATCTCACTTGGATCTTCCTGATGGTATTGGACCCTAGCAGAGAAGATATGGATATCATAGAGGAAACTGGAGTGTCTGAAGAAAACCACTGACCATCAGCAAGTAAACTGATAAATTTATCTCACTAGGATCTTCCTGAGATGGTATTGGACCCTAGCAGAGAAGATATGGATATTGTAGAGGAAACTGGAGTGTCTGAAGAAAACCACTGACCATCAGCAAGTAAACTGATAAATTTATCTCACTTGGATCTTCCTGAGATGGTATTGGACCCTAGCAGAGAAGATATGGATATCATAGAGGAAACTGGAGTGTCTGAAGAAAACCACTGACCATCAGCAAGTAAACTGATAAATTTATCTCACTAGGATCTTCCTGAGATGGTATTGGACCCTAGCAGAGAAGATATGGATATCATAGAGGAAACTGGAGTGTCTGAAGAAAACCACTGACCATCAGCAAGTAAACTGATAAATTTATCTCACTGGATCTTCCTGAGATGGTATTGGACCCTAGCAGAGAAGATATGGATATCATAGAGGAAACTGGAGTGTCTGAAGAAAACCACTGACCATCAGCAAGTAAACTGATAAATTTATCTCACTTGGATCTTCCTGAGATGGTATTGGACCCTAGCAGAGAAGATATGGATATTGTAGAGGAAACTCGAGTGTCTGAAGAAAACCACTGACCATCAGCAAGTAAACTGATAAATTTATCTCACTTGGATCTTCCTGAGATGGTATTGGACCCTAGCAGAGAGATATGGATATTGTAGAGGAAACTGGAGTGTCTGAAGAAAACCACTGACCATCAGCAAGTAAACTGATAAATTTATCTCACTAGGATCTTCCTGAGATGGTATTGGACCCTAGCAGAGAAGATATGGATATCATAGAGGAAACTGGAGTGTCTGAAGAAAACCACTGACCATCAGCAAGTAAACTGATAAATTTATCTCACTAGGATCTTCCTGAGATGGTATTGGACCCTAGCAGAGAAGATATGGATATCATAGAGGAAACTGGAGTGTCTGAAGAAAACCACTGACCATCAGCAAGTAAACTGATAAATTTATCTCACTAGGATCTTCCTGAGATGGTATTGGACCCTAGCAGAGAAGATATGGATATCATAGAGGAAACTGGAGTGTCTAAAGAAAACCACTGTCCATCAGCAAGTAAACTGATAAATTTATCTCACTAGGATCTTCCTGAGATGGTATTGGACCCTAGCAGAGAAGATATGGATATCATAGAGGAAACTGGAGTGTCTAAAGAAAACCACTGACCATCAGCAAGTAAACTGATAAATTTATCTCACTAGGATCTTCCTGAGATGGTATCGGACCCTAGCAGAGAAGATATGGATATCATAGAGGAAACTGGAGTGTCTGAAGAAAACCACTGACCATCAGCAAGTAAACTGATAAATTTATCTCACTTGGATCTTCCTGAGATGGTATTGGACCCTGGCAGAGAAGATATGGATATTGTAGAGGAAACTGGAGTGTCTGAAGAAAACCACTGACCATCAGCAAGTAAACTGATAAATTTATCTCACTTGGATCTTCCTGAGATGGTATTGGACCCTAGCAGACAGCACTTATAATAAGAAGGTCAGTTCTGGGATGGAGGAGACTGGAGTGCCCAGAGAAAACCACTGCCTTTGGCAAGTCAACTTACAAATGTTTACAAAGATATGCTGGAGAGGAATTAATATGTAGGCGTTATGTCGTGTGTGTGTGCGTGTGTGTGTGTGTGATCATCTATTACATGAATGTCTTTGATTAGAATTTTGTTTGAGACCAAATATGTCACACATTAAAAAGCGCAACTACTTTTGATTCCACGATATTATATTATTTTTTACAACAAAATCATATTTAAAATCAACAAAGTAGCACACAAAAACAGGTGTATAATAAAACTCTGAATATAAGACACAAATAGCACCCTGAATATAAAATATTAAAATATTTGATTATCAAGAATGTGGAATAATGTAAAAAAAAACAGAATATTTAGGTCAAACAAAAAATGTGTTTCTGGTTTCTCAACTGAACACATTTAATATAGCCAACGTATAAGTTTTTCTATCAAAATTTAGTTTTTTACAGCTTTACATAATTTTCTAAAATAAAATGTGCAAGAACAATGAAGAAAGTATTATTCTGTATATGTAAAATGCATCAGTTTTTGTATTTTAATATTTTCAATTGGCAAATCTTTAGCATTGCCTATGACAAAAAAAAAAAAAAAAAAAAAAAAAAAAACACCACCCACCGCTGCTTGTTTTAGAGCGATACATATACATATATTTGTTTGACCTTAAAATTATCTGTGTAAAACACCATAATAAACAGATGGAATGTGTAGTTACGAGTTCTTCTTGACTGAAGTTAAAATATCCATGGTCACAACAAGCATAGTTAGTTAATATCCATTGAAATACATGTAATTAAAATATTGAAAATTTGTAGCAAAAGTAAAGTAAAAGTAAATATTGAAATAATTGTAAATCTTACTGCTTTAACAGATCATAACTTGATAAATCATAAAAAATCAAAACATTAATCCTTAAGACAAATCTTAAATCTGGCAGTGATAAGCTATATGGATATTTCAAATAAAACTAGAATTAACTCCATTGGTCGTTTTAAATCCGTCACAATTTGGTCCTAATAAATGTTCTTGGTACTAATATCAAAATATGACAGTGCATACATTTCTTTCTTAAATCATGCCAATGATAATTTTAAGTCATAATTTGATCTTATACACTGAGATATCCAGTTTTCACACTGTTTCACAGTTGAGACATCCACCACAAACTCAATTTGAGGAAGCCTCGTATATATGAATCACCATGTCTGTCCATAGTCCGACTAATCAGCCCACTAAAGCCCCATTTTAATTTTTTGACTTTTTGGAGGTTTGTGGTCCGACAGCTTCCATTATTGAATTCTTGAAATTTCTGGCGAAAACGGCAGAAACGAAAACACGCGTCGATCATTTCCAGTATTTCCTTACCTCGCTCTTGCTGACAACATGGAACACTTCCTAAAACATTTTTCTACCGATCCATGCTTAATTTTTAATTAAAATCCATCGATATCGGTAGAAATACAAGGTTTTCTGATGTCTCTTCAGCGCTCTGTCACTTTCACATCGTGAAGACATTACTAATCTGCATTGACCAATCAGATCGCGCGTTGCATTTGGATGGAAACTCGCAGTTCTATCTTTAGAAAGCACATGGTGATGTTTATTATCAGTCGGACTACGAGTTGGTGAAATGAAGTTGGAACGAGTTGACTATAAATCCATGACAAGAAAGGGTTTAATTCAGGTAACAATACATCACAAAGCAATTTCCTTTAGTTAAAATAAGCTTAACATTTATACTTACACATTGACTACCTGTTAATGCTATATGTCATTTTACAACATTTACGGTATTATAATTTAATTTGTATAATTACAAGCATTTTGATTGAATAATGCCTGCATATCTCTTTTGAATAATATTGCATAATCAAACTTTGTCACATGACCAGTTTGCAGTTGTCGGAACTACTTTTTGTATTATTTGCAACATTGTATATACTTTTTAACAACATCAAACATCTACAAATATAGTGCATAATGTGAGGGCACCTAGGGGTATTTTTAATGGGTAAATAGTTAATTGAATCATTTCAGAATAAAAATCAGTTGATAAAAAAACTGTTTTTAATATTTTAATTTTTTAAATCACATTTTCAATTTTTATTTTTTTCATAAAAATAAAATTATCATCTGCAAGTCACTTCCAGTATGGAGTAAGGTACATTCCACATTGGTACATTTGACCAAGTTTTTGAAAATACTGAAACACAAGAAATGACTAAAGATAAACAATATACAATCTTATTGTTACAGAACGTATTGAAGACAAAGAAAATATGAATTATATGGAAATAAGCACATCAAATGAACCAAAAGCAGTGAAAGAATGACAACGGCATATGACATTAACAAAGTGCTGTTGGTACCAACAGTTACAAAGCATGTGCACAGAGTCAAAAGATTATCGGAAGAAGAAATTGAAACTCTTTAATACACAAGAAGATTTCAATCTACGATGAAATCTACATTGTGGGGTGTCAAATATTTCAAGGTAATGGGTAAATATTAAATAAATAAAATTTATACAGAATTTCAGACGTCCAGAGTTAGAGCCACACAACACAAAATCTGGACCAGGATTCGAACCTGGATCTTAAAAATCTAATTTTAATGCTCTACTATTAAGCTGCCCAGATATATTCTAGTCATGCTGACATTCTAACTCCAGAATTTATAGTTGCAGAGTGATCTTACAAAATAAAGTAGCTTTCATGAGAGAGAGAGAGAGAGAGAGAGAGAGAGAGATAGAGAGAGAGAGAGAGAGAGAGAGAGAGAGAGAGATTCAAGTTGTCTGTGACTGACAAATGTTCCTTGTATATTTGCAGATTGGTGTCTTGAAGTAAATGGACACGAGGTGGATTTTCGTATAATTTTTCCAGTATATCTCAATAACAAATTAGGAAGCTAAAGCAACCCTAAAATAAATAGCAGTAGGACAAAGAACTTAGGACCTGAACAAGCTTCAGAATACCATAAAAAACTCTTTTAAAAGTATATGTATAAGTTTCGCTATAAACAAACATTTACAAGATTTAGGATGGAACATTGACATTGTGAGACTCGGAGATAAAATTCAAACCTGGAAATATAACACTGGATGGGAAACTAAATAGAATGTTAGGCAAGGTCTGTCTAGGCCAACAAAAATAAGGCTATTATTAATTCTGACGATTTAGTAAAATCAGTTCTTACCTCTATCCAGAAGACAAATCCATTATTCCCTCAGTTACCGTGTATGGTACGATTTAAGCATCCATTTTGTATCCAGGGACTTAGAATTTCATTGCCAGTTGAATTTAAATTCATTTTAGTTTTGTAGGGACGAAAATGATGTAGAATTTGCCCTCTTATCTATGAAACAATAGAAAAAAAGTAGACAAGGTGGTGGTGGGGGGGGGGGGGGTTTGAAAATAATGAAGATCATGCCGATAAGAAAATGTATACCTATAATGATATCTCACTGTGTCCTGTAAATTCTCTCAGACTTCCTATTTCCAAAACAAGCACAACTTCCAAATCCCTTTTCAATCACTGCTATAAAGCTGCTTTAATCAACATTGCTAAATGTGGAATCTACTTGGTATATACCGACATACCAGTCATGGAGTATAAATGCACAAAATTCTTGCCCGATATAACTAGAAATTCTGGTTGTTAATAAACCTATACATCTCACAGACTCCGAGCTACCGCAATTCAAAAACTAAACAATTCTGGTGTGGAACTACATCACACTATGTACATGAGTGGACACAGGAATGAAAGCTCTTTCTGCACTTATAAAAGACACTGTCCTTCATTGCAAAAACGTCATCTCAGCACAACACTTTCTGCTCTTAAATCATTTCCTAAACAAATCCAAAATACTGCATTTCTTACTGTACCATCCCATGCAAACCATAGTAGAAATACACCATCAGTTTCCCCACAACCACTCCCCATTCCCTGTTCTACATATCCTGTATCAGGTCCATTATCGGTGAACAGTAGCAATTTCTTATAAAGTTTATTCATATCTAATTCAAGTTTCAATAACTGTGTGTTCCAGTTGAAAAATTAATGAGATGTAGTGAACTTGTCACGTGTCCAGAGGTGATCAAAACTTGTCACGTGTCCAGGGGTGTGGTAAACTTGCCATGGGCCCAGTGACGTAGTAATAATATTGCCATATGTCCAGGTTTGTGGTAAACATGTCATGTGTCCAGGGGTGTAGTTAACTTGTCACATGTTCAGGAGTATGCTAAATTGCTGTACTTTACATCATTAAAGTTTATGAAAAACTAGTTTATGAATGCAATAATTCATATATTTATTGAGCTTACAAGCTAAACGCTAACATCTTATGTACTCCTTTGCATACGGCCATATATCATCAATAAAAATGGCCGGTGAAATAATTCTATTTATGTATGTTGCGTTGAATAATTTGACGACATTCTCTCCATATTTAACAAGGTCTTGCATAAATTCTGCTTCATACAAATAAAGAAACAAATCGACAAGCAATGGTGCACAGTTTGTGCTCACTGCTTGCCGATGTTTTTGGTTGAAAAATTATATTACCGGACACAACAAATATGTTGTCTGTCAAAAACTCTGACATTTTGTTGATGGTATCATCAGTATATTTTGTTTGGAGTCCCTATGTTGCATGGAAAAAAATAATCAGAATCTCTATTCAGTACTAGAAAATATATCTTTGCTTAACATTTTTGTAACAAAATGATACTTGAATAATTTGTTTCGGACTTTTTTTAATTTTGAACGAGGAATACCTGTGTAAAGTGTAAAAAATCTAATGTTTTTAGTTGATATCAGATGTAGAACAGATTTTATCTGAACATCCTTGAACTGTCAAAAGTTGTGTTAGAACTACTGTTACGGATTTAGTAGTACATTTAGAAGAACCTGCAATGTATCTTTCTTGTGAAGTTTAGAAATCCAAAATAATTGCAAGGAAAGAAGGTCAAGTAAATTGATACCGAAAGGCTTCTAGCTTTGACGAAAGGCTTCTAGCTTTGATTTCATACCGAAAGGCTTCCAGCTTTGATTTCATACCGAAAGGCTTCTAGCTTTGATTTCATACCGAAAGGCTTCTAGCTTTGACGAAAGGCTTCTAGCTTTGATTTCATACCGAAAGGCTTCTAGCTTTGATTTCATACCGAAAGGCTTCTAGCTTTGATTTCATACCGAAAGGCTTCTAGCTTTGATTTCATACCGAAAGGCTTCTAGCTTTGATTTCATACCGAATGGCTTCTAGCTTTGATTTCATACCGAAAGGCTTCTAGCTTTGATTTCATACCGAATGGCTTCTAGCTTTGATTTCATACCGAAAGGCTTCTAGCTTTGATTTCATACCGAAAGGCTTCTAGCTTTGATTTCATACCGAAAGGCTTCTAGCTTTGATTTCATACCGAATGGCTTCTAGCTTTGATTTCATACCGAATGGCTTCTAGCTTTGATTTCATACCGAAAGGCTTCTAGCTTTGATTTCATACCGAAAGGCTTCTAGCTTTGATTTCATACCGAAAGGCTTCTAGCTTTGATTTCATACCGAAAGGCTTCTAGCTTTGATTTGATACCGAATGGCTTTTAGCTTTGACGAAAGGCTTCTAGCTTTGATTTCATACCGAAAGGCTTCTAGCTTTGATTTCATACCGAAAGGCTTCTAGCTTTGACGAAAGGCTTCTAGCTTTGACGAAAGGCTTCTAGCTTTGATTTCATACCGAAAGGCTTTTAGCTTTGACAAAAGGCATCTAGCTTTGATTTCATACCGAAAGGCTTCTAGCTTTGATTTCATACCGAAAGGCTTTTAGCTTTGACAAAAGGCATCTAGCTTTGATTTCATACCGAAAGGCTTCTAGCTTTGATTTCATTTTTGGGTAAAATTAGTAAATTCTCCGATGTACAACAAGTACCTGAAACAAACTCCTTAACACTTGTAAGATATCTTCCAAACAATTATAATGTTGTTAGAAGCCTTATCAGCTGGGACAAAAACTTACTTAAAAGTTGTTGTGTATGTCTTTAAGGGTTGTCAAAATCTCTTGGTCCCCAGTACTGAAGAAGCTTTGAAGATCCTTTGTGTTTTGGTAATTCTTGTCTTCCTTTATCCAGTCGGATAAGGTGTCAAGCTACACATGTACATACATCAAGTGTCTCTTCATTAGGCCATCACTAATGAAATACTAGTGTATTGCACCAGTTGATAGTGGTTTAACAGCTACGTGCTTTAGTTATGACGTCACTGTATGTCACATCGTGTTTTACGGTGACTCAAACAGAAACAGAATTACAAAAAAACGTTGTTTATAACTATATATTATGTTGTCAAGATAGAAGACGGACTGTAATGAAATTATGTATTAAGTCATCGAGGTTTGTCTCAGTTTTACAGTACTGCACATATCAAATCTTAACAAACACGACTGAAATGTGACATTCACTATCGTGACGTGAAGCAAATCTTGTCTTCGGGTCTCCTAAATCTGTGTTAATTAATCCCACAACAGATACAGTGAAGAACCAAATTTTTAGTGTTATTTTTTATGTACTGAATCATTATGTTCTTATGTTACATACACTAACTAACATACAAAGAGACAGAGGCATCTGGATATTGTTCCGTGTTCCGAAGCTGATGGATAACCCAATAGTGAATACTTCAGAACCGTTGTCTGACAGGGGTTAGTGGGAGTTCAGAAATAATGACGTGTAGTAGCAAATTGGTGATTACGTATTAAGTAATACGGCCAGGCGCGTAGCTGCCTTAAGGCAAAAAGGCTACTGCCTACATAAAATTTTCCTGGTAATGTATATAAAAATTTATATAATACCAGATATACACATAAATCCTGAAGCCGTACGTTGTTGTTATTAAAATTATAAATAAACTAACAAGAAATCCGCTAGTCGGTGTTTTTATATGATTTTGTCGAAAACTGGTCCAAAATTATAGGGTCATATTTATGTACTGATCGACTATTTAAAGCCTGTTTACTTAAGCCAAGTGCTTAAGCACTTAAGTACGGTCGGCTATTTAGTTAAGCGTTCTTATGAATCCGATCGGAAGCTAAAGTTTTAGACGCGGGGAAGTTTAAATGTAAAATGGAGAAGAGAAAGAAAAAAGAAACTCTAACCATAGACAGGTTTTTCAAAACAACTAGTGAAAACCTGGATACAAGCAACAATGAGACCGAGGATTATGAAGCCGAGACAGAAGTCGAGATGAAAGCACCTGCCAGTACCACACCTTCTAAACCCAACCAGCCCCCATATCCAGACATTGCTGCCATAAAATATACGGAAATATCAGAGACAGAAAAAATTTCGTTAATAAAAGATCAGTGGAAAGAAAGCCACCTATTTGATTTCCCCGCTAGGTATATTCCTCTATATTGTTTAACGCCAACTCAAGAATATTTTACTCTTACGGGGGGACCTGTTATAGGTGGTGGAGAACCACCGACCGTTGGTACAGGGGTAGGGAAACAGGTAAACCTTTCTCAGATAAGGCGTGGCCCGGATTTGAACTCGCGACCTCAGTGCTGAGACACGATGTGATTACTGGCACTCCCATATGTATACTGTTGGTCATATTCACACACACACACACACACACACACACACACACACGCGCGCGCGCGCGCGCGTAGACTAGGAGCCGCTGTGGCCGAGTGGTTAAGGCATACGCCTTCAAACCCGTACTAGAGTCCGGTCGTACTGGTTGGCTTGACGTCATTATAATGCAACCGAGTGCCATGCAGTGTGGAACTGCGACCTCGAGTGTCAGTGAACTAGCATTATAAAAGTCGCCCAGTGTGCAAAAGGAAGATCACGCACACTTGCGCACCACATGAACTTGAGAAAGATTAATCCTTGGGGGTTATAAAATAGTTGATCGTCGAGAATAGCTGAAAATTGTATGATGCGACATCAAACAGCATTCACCCTATCAACTAATCACGCGTACAAGAGAGAGAGAGAGAGAGAGAGAGAGGAGAGAGAGAGAGAGAGAGAGAGAGAGAGAGTAATATAGGCCTTTAGGCGAAACTTTTAATTGAAAGCAGTTTTCTACAACTAGAAAATTAGTTTTAGTGCAAATATGAAACTACTATGTAGAAAATGATAAAAAATTTAATTTTATTGTGTTTATTTTTTATGATATTTGAAATATAAAACGGTAGCCAGGTATTTTGAAACGCCCTTAATTAATAAATTCCATAATGAAAAATAAACCCTTTTGAATATTATTGTGCCGAATATGCAGATATTTCGGAAATATATTCCTCACTAGCGACACTAGAGGCCAAAATGTTCATAGGAAAACTAAACAAAATTATGATTGAGCGAATAAAACCTAAAGTACCTGCATGGGTCATACATAAGACTTTAAACTTTGAGATAATGCTTCCTCGCCTGGCGCTCGCATTAAGAAGACAGAGTATCGACTGGTTCACTCGGTGTCAGTATAATGTGACTGGGGGAGTGGTGCGCTTGTCTACGGCTTACTGACTCGGAGTGCTAGCACTTTAAAGTCGCCCTGAAAGCGCGCTAGTACAAGGCAGACCATAAAACACACTCGCATATGAAATTCGTTAGAGATTAATGAAACTTGTTCTCGTCGCGAATAGCTGAAAAAAATGGCTGATGCGACATTAAACAACATTACACCACCACGCCACCACTGGGTTAATGATACCCTAAGTACTTTTCTTTAATTCCTTCTCAGAATATAGTATGCTGAATTACTAGAATGAATGACGAATGGCTGATTGAATCAATCGATCAATTTCCTCGATTTGGAAATCAACCAACTTGGATATACGCACGCACACGTGCACACACGCACGTAGACTCACATACACAGTAAGACAAACAACAGTTTATTTTATTTTTATTTTCAGTGTATTTGGTGGTCAGAAGAGGAAGCTGTCACATCAGTGGTTAAGAGAGAACCATTGGCTTCGTTACTCGCCTTCGCTTGATGCGCTTTATTGTGTTTACTGTTGCCTTTTTGGAAACAGAGACTCCCGTGAAAAGACCTTCATCCACCCAGTTAGAGACTGGAAAAACTTGTCGGCTCTTATAAAACGGCATACTGCCAAAGGGGGTCAGCATGATGGATGTGTCGATGCCGGTGAATCCTATCTGTTGATTCAAGAACAGAAAAAACCCTCAATACGATCTTCAGTTTCTTCACAGCATGAGCAGGACGTGGCTAGAAATAGACACAGTTTAAGAAAGATTATTGAAGTTATTATTTTATGCGGCAGACAAAATATTCCTATCCGTGGGCACACCGAGGAGAAGAGTAATTTCATGGCAATTCTGCAGTCTTTTGCAAAAGACGACCCACTTTTATCTCAACATCTGGCAATTCATGACAAGAAGGCTACTTACACATCTCCTGATATTCAAAACGAAATAATAAAATTGTGTGGAGATCATGTCAGGGACACAATAGTCCAGTCTTGCAACAATTCTCCTTGCTTTGCCGTAATTGCGGATGAAGCCACAGATGTTTCTACCAGGGAACAAGTTTCTTTATGCATTCGTTTTCTTGACAGCAAAGATGGCATTTTGTATGTTAGGGAAGAATTTATAGGCTTCATTCATACAGTCAGTCTAAAAAGTGAGGCTTTAGCACAAGTTATACTAAATGCACTTCAAGATAATGGACTAGATATAACTAAGATCAGAGCCCAGTGTTATGACGGAGCCGCCAATATGGCAGGTAAAAGGAGTGGCGTGCAAGCACGAATTCGACAGATTGTACCTCTTGCATATTATGTGCACTGTAAAGCACATTGTTTGAATCTTGCCTTGGTACACAGTAGTAAGGAGGCTTGTGTGCGCACAATGATGTCGACAGTGCAAGATATTGCTTTTGCCTTTGAGTACTCATCAAAAAGACTAGAAGCATTCTCGGACGAATTACAGTCAGACGATAATACGAAAGATCAAATGGAGAACCGAACAAAGCTTCGAACGCTATGCGAGACTCGTTGGTCGAGTAGAGCGGATGCCCTTTACACGTTTAAAACTGCCTTTCCAGTTATAGTACACGCACTTGAGGCACTACAGGATGACGGTGATGACAAAGCTGGTCAGTTTTTAGCAGCTATATTGAGGTTTGATTTCATAATCACTCTTGTGGTTTCTGAGCACGTACTCAGTGGCACAGTAGCTCTAACTAAGTTCCTTCAAAAGCCCGAATGCGATCTGTTGGAAGCTGTAAAAGAAGCTAAAGTAGTGATTCAGCGGTTACGAGATGAACGCAACGATCCACTTGTCTGGGATGAATTGTATACACGTGCCATAGATATAGCCGCGACGTTCAACATACAGCCAGACGTCCCACGACGCATAGGGAGACAACAGCACAGAGCCAATTATGCAGTTCAGAACCCAAAGGATTACTGGCGAGTTGCCGTCTTTTATGTATTTGTTGACCATCTGACACAGGAAATCGACACACGTTTACTACAGAACGAAGAACGTTATAATGCAGAGTATCTTCTTCCAGTAAAAACACGTTTCTTAACACCAGACATGGCTCTCCGAATCTACAATACGTACAAAGAGGACCTTTCTTCCGATGTGGATTCCTTTAAAGACGAAATTTCTAGATGGACTGTAAAGTGGAGGGATTCAGATGCCAAACCAAGCAAGTTATTGGATACTATCAACCACACAAGTTGCAATTTGTATCCTTGCATTTACAAAATATTTAGCATATTATTAGCAATGCCAGCTTCCTCTGCAACTGCCGAACGTTCCTTCAGTGCGATGCGACGAATCAAAAACTTTCTAAGAGCAACAATGGCTGATGAACGACTGTCTGGATTGGCAATGATGCATGTCCATAGAGAAATACCAATTGACACGGATGTTATTATTAACACATTTGCAACCCAAAAAGATAGGGTTCTTGATTTCATTTAAGAGGCGTTTCCATAAGTGTTTTCAGTCAATTTTCGTTGAATTCAGTCAACGGACGAAGAAAGTGTTGCTTTATAAAATTGATTTCTCCCTTCTTTTTAGCTTGATAGTTTATTAAACAGTTTTGTTTGGCAATTTAAGACTCTTTTCTTTTTGTCTTAATATTTAAGCGTTGGAATTGATATAAATTCTATACCAAACTTTATTCATATATTGATAGTCAGAAGCCCCAAAATGCAGGAAATTGAGTCGATTTTACAAAAATTTTCCGGGGGGGCATGCCCCCGGACCCCCCTAGAAGATCGCGGCTTCGCCGCTCAAAATTAGCCTACACATTCATTTTTTATCAGCTACGCCCCTGACGGCGTTTTATTATCTGCTTCAATCATAATAAATAATGGCTATGTAGTTATACAAGTCCGGAGAGGCCGTTAATCCATTACAAGATTAATATTAAGAAACTAACCACAGGAGGCTGTTAGTGGTTTGAACGTTCGTGGGTCTTTTACAGCGAATCCTACAATGGTAAGAGCTTTCTTTTTCTTTTTTTTTTTTTTTTCTCGTCTTGATGAAAAGCATATTTAACATTCTTATAATCATTGTATTTCAAAAAATCTCGAATGTTTTATCCGGTATTGTGTACCACATAAACTAATGCGATAACCATCCTGTACACAGTATCCAAAATCTTTAAGAGATGCTAAAACTCGGGTGAAAAATAAAGATACGGGGTTTAAGATGAAAATGTTCGAAGTTAATATGAGATTTGAGTCTTCTACCTGAAGCATCTTTCTGGATAATTAGTCAATTCTCGAGATTCTTTGTCATATTTTCTTCTATATTACTAAAGGAATCTAAATTCTAAGAAATATCATCATTTATTGTTCATAAATGTAGAGAATAAATTGACTCTGAAAGCAGAATATAACGGTTTTTGTCTCCTGAAGAAAGGTGCATTTGTGAATACAGGGTCTTAGAATGTGGCACGCCGACCATTGATATGATGCCAATCAATTTTGAAAGGTTGGAAGACGGAAGTGAGCTACAGAGGTCATGAGGTCACTTATTACAAGTTTATTTACTTTTGAATTGTTTATTGAAATTGCATAGAAAATCGAAGCATCGTGTTCGATCAAGTCTCTCGTTTAGACTCTACATTAATACATGTACCTGTATATGCTTTGCATAGGATCTATAAATCTTATAAGCCGCCAAACATCAGTTATATGAATCAATCCATTGGGATATAAAAGTAAATAAATAGTTAATACAACGTTAACAACGTACAGACGTGTTCCAGGTGTTTCTCTTTATAACTGTATCCGGCGGATCTCATGAAAAAAAAAATACTTAAAAATATTTTAGGAACGCTTGTCGAACCCCTATATGTAGTAACTACGCTATATAGTAACACCGCTATATGTAGTAAGAAATGTACGCTAAATGTAGTAAGGACACGTTATATAATTATATGTCTACATTTGGTGTACTTTTCTTACTACATATATATATAGCGCTGTTACTAGCGTAGTTACTACATATAGGTAGCGTAGTTACTACATACAGGGGTTCGACACCGCTTATTCTTTATATAACAATTTTGGCGTTTCATTAAAAACATTTTTAAAAAATGGTCTCGGTGTAAGTGCAAGAAACATTCATAGTCCAAGTACCTGTGGCTACAAAGCTGCTTACAAATAAATTGTTGACTGAAGAATATATTCGTATTAAGGCCCTGAAAACTTTTATGACCGCCGCCACAATATCTAGTCAATAAGTATGATATCTTTCTACCCAAGATTACCGTCTGGATATATTTGATAATTCCACGTTCCTTTTATTTTTCACACGTGGCAGTTGTACTAGTTAAACAGGAGTAGTCCGACTAATCAACCAACTAAATCCACATTTTAATTTTTGACTTGTTGGGGGTCAAAATTAAAATGGGGGTTTAGTGGGTTGATTAGTCGGACTAAAACAAGAAGTGCTTATCCTTCCGTAGTACCCGCCCCACTTCACTGGTGCACGTTCGTGTTTTAACTTAATTTGCCAGCTTTTACTTTGCTTTTGGATTGGGATTTGGACATGGAGTAGTTTGTTTGTTTTTGATTGATCTACATGTATGTCATATACCATTTTTTTAAATGTATTTTATGATTAAATTAAAAAAATGGTATATGACATGTACATAGGTCCGGAGTTTTGTTATGATCTCCATAGAGGCACCACAGGCGTAAGCACGCTAGAGATTCTTTATATTTTACCCATAACCGTATCTTTAGATGTTAATGTTAATGTTAAAATTAACATGCTATTACGGTTTTACCTGATCGGACTGATTTAATATGAGACTGATTGGTTAGTTTTGTTAAAAAACACACAGATTTTTTAGGTCTTTGATACAGTGACTGCGCGCTCGAGTAAAAACGCAGGTAGTGTTTGTCTATCTTAATTTTAATGCCGTATTTTGAGATAACCGTGGTTAAAAAACAACATATATATATATATATATATATATATGGCAATGATAAAGCAATAAGTCCGGTCATCATGGGACACCTTAGTGGCCACATTCTGACAGTTTAGCGTTGACCACATTCTGACAGTTTAGAGTGAGTCGAGTTGACCGCCGTACCTAACACTTCCATGTTTTTACCTTCTATGACTTATACGATGTCATAACAATTACAGGTGATCATTAATTACCTAATATCAATCATCATATATATATATTAGTCTACAGATACAGGTATCTGTTATATGTAAAGGTTATACCTCTGTCAAACACAAATACCGTTATATTCTAAAACCTATAACGAAGACGAATGTAACGAGTTTAGGCCTATATTGAACTGAAAAAAATCCCCGAAAATTGTTCTATACAATCTATGCATCACAAAATTGGATATTTCTAATTGACCTATACCGAAATAATGCCTATAACGTAGTAAATTTCCCGTCCCGCTGAAATATAATAATAGTTAAATATAAGGTATACTTTGATTAAATGACACAAAGGAATAGTGTCCATTCAGAGATAAATTGTAATGTGGTATTTTAAAGCACCTTTTCATAGAAATATAAATTACACGTAACATACGATGGTTTGATTTCAGTTTTTGGACATTTTTGTAATAATAAAACAAAGAACGAAATTAAGTTATGCATATATTTATACATGTATATATTATATACATCCCTATTGTGTATTTAGTAAGTAAGAATTTGTCTCACCTATATAGACACCTGGATACTAAATGTCAACACATAGTCACATATAAGTAAATATATATACCTATACATAAAAGTCAATACTAGTACACTTCAAACACTTCTACACTCATACAACATTGTACGTGTCCTGCAAATCAAAATTTTGAATTTATAAATTAGTTTTTTGTGAGATAAGGTTTTCTATTGGAGATATTAATTTTCTCGGATTTCTAGAAAAATTGGAAAGAAAAACGCAGGTAAGTCTTTTCTTTATCAAGGTCTAAAATGTAATGTCATGAATTGTGCAGTTAGAAATTTGGGACCTATCGATTTCCGGGTTACCTAGTTTCATCTTTGTCAAAAGTTGTTAGTAATGTATGACCTAACTCTTACCGGAATACATGGTCATCATGATCTTGCAATTGCTTGGTCTGCATTTTCCCAGAGATTTCCAGTATTTACGAACAGCTATAAGCCATATAGTGATCGTTTGAAATAATTAAGTTTTACATATGCATACTGCTTTGTCATGTGCTGATGTTTATTTTTATTAAAATAATGCATTCAAAATCAGCACATGGCATGATTTTGAATGCATTATTTTAATAAAAATTAACACATTTTCCTATGCAAATTATGATACATTCTGCATATACAGTTGTGATACAATAATTTATCTGGAAAATTTGCAATAAAATTAATATGTCGCATCACAACAATTAAAAAAAGTCTGTATATATAACATAATTTTCCCGAACAAATGTCATTATGCAGGTAAATTAGCTTCCTATTATGAAAGTAAAGGCAGAGGATTCGTTTTGAATGACAATTTTTTCTTTTGAAGTTTTGGTTTGATTTAGCTTTGAATGCCAAATTTCCATTTAATTTGTTAACAGTAAAGTTTTGATGTGATTTGGCTTTAGCAAGTTTCCCATAAAGACAGGTTATCATTTTACTCAAGGGATTGGTATTATATCTCATTAACTAATTCGGAGAGTAACAAATGCCTACACAATGCATTTTGTATAATTATAAAAAATATTCGTTCACCTACCAGCTGTAACTGATTATTAATATAACTAGTTTAACAAGAGGTGCTTATCCTTCCGGAGCACTCGGTCTCACTTACCTTGTGAAAGTTCACAAGTCTAACCTAATTTGCCAGCTTTGAAGATTTTACTATGCTTTGGGATTGTGGTTTAGGCTTGGACTGGTATGTCTGGTTTTTATTTATAATGATATTATTTCAAATCATCTTCTCTAGACATACAAACAATTTGTAATGATGTAAGGTAAAAAAGTGTTTAAAACGCTTGCGTCATGATAACCTATATAATATAAACTGTTTCATCATTTACTTTTGACATTTTTTGGGGCGATACGTAACGTTATGATCGATATGTTTTATGTACAAACTGGAATTCATAATACGCTGACAAATAATTATAATGGACATGTTAAGTGTTCTCTTAAAAATTTATGCAGCAATATAATTGTTTCTACTGCTTGTGGTGTATTTGTTTCACAGTTAATACGCTACGCTAGAGCTTGTTATCACTACCGACATTTTATACAACGAATATATACTAGTAGTCGATAGCCCATAGCTCAATTTTGATTTCTTAGTGGCGGGTGTAGCTATCTAAACATAAGGTAATTGACCTTCCTGAGCACCCGGGCTCACTTCACTTGTTGAATTCACGTGTTTTACTTAATTTGACAGTTATCAAAATTTCAACTTTTCTTTTTTATGAGATTGTGACTTTTGGGATTGTGGTTTGGACATGGAATGGTATGTATGTTTGTGATTGTCTTTTGGGATTGAGATTTGGACTTAAACCGGTTTGTTTGTGTTTCACTTTTGGGATTGTGTTTAGACATGGGCCGGTTTGTTTGTGTTTCACTTTTGGAACTGTGGTTTGGACACAGACTGGTATGTTTTTGCTTCACTTTTGTGAGTGTGATTAAGACATGGCTCGGTTTGTTTGTGTTTGACATTTGGGATTGTAATTTTGACATGGGCCGGTATGTTTGTGTTTGATTCAATAGACCTGGCGCATAGGTATAAAGTGACGTTGATGTAAAAAAAAAACCGTTGTCATGAAATTGAAACGGATACATAAATATATTTGTACACAATTATAATTCGAAATGTGATTGAAATATTTATTTTACGGCCAATTAGCTAGAATAGGTATGTCAAAGGGTATCAAGTCAGATTTAAAAAGTGCAACGTTCACTAAGCTAATGGCTAAGTAAATATTTCCTAGTACTGTACTTATAGTAATTATATAACGTGTTTGTAAAAGTCTTTATCATTTTGATGACTTTAGAAGGATTAAACTTGTATTGAATTTTAAAATCAACATTTTAAAGCTACAAAATTTTATGGGGTTTAATCTTCTAATGCTTCATTTGATACAGGCTTCAGTAACATTAATATCCTTAACAAAATATAAAACATTGTATACTTTATTTGATGGTCAGAAAAGCTCTTTGGAAAACGGTCCATGGCCTAAATATTTCACATTTCCTTAACATATCATTATGCCGTCTCTCATGTTATAAATAACTTCGTTCATTGTCAAATTGAAGAACTTTGAAAGGAAAACTTCCTTTGCATTAGCCAAATCAACCAAAAAACAAAAATGTACTTGACAATTGTTGAAGCAACCCAAAACAAAAATGTACTTGACAATTGTTGAAGCAACCCAAAACAAAAATGTACTTGACAATTGTTGAAGCAACCCAAAACAAAGAATGTACTTGACAATTGCTAAAGCACCCCAAAACAAAAATGTACTTGACAATTGCTAAAGCAACCCAAAACACAAAATGTACTTGACAATTGCTAAAGCAACCCAAAACAAAAATGTACTTGACAATTGTTGAAGCAACCCAAAACAAAAATGTACTTGACAATTGTTGAAGCAACCCAAAACAAAGAATGTACTTGACAATTGTTGAAGCAACCCAAAACAAAAATGTACTTGACAATTGCTAAAGCAACCCAAAACAAAAATGTACGTGACAATTGTTGAAGCAACCCAAAACAAAAATGTACTTGACAATTGTTGAAGCAACCCAAAACAAAGAATGTACTTGACAATTGCTAAAGCACCCCAAAACAAAAATGTACTTGACAATTGCTAAAGCAACCCAAAACACAATATGTACTTGACAATTGCTAAAGCAACCCAAAACAAAAATGTACTTGACAATTGTTGAAGCAACCCAAAACAAAATGTACTTGACAATTGTTGAAGCAACCCAAAACAAAGAATGTACTTGACAATTGCTAAAGCAACCCAAAACAAAAATGTACTTGACAATTGTTGAAGCAACCCAAAACAAAAAATGTACTTGACAATATCCAAATCAACCAACAGCACAACACAAAAAAGTAAGGTAAGAAAACAAGACGCATTTGGGGTGAAAATATCTTACTATCTAGTTTTTGAATGCATTATTTTATAAAAATTCAAAAGTACCACACGACAGTATAGATTGATTGTTTGGTTAAATGGGGATTAACGCACCAGTTAAGGATTTTTCACTTATATCGAGACGTCACCAGCTAGAGATGAAGAGGTAGAAATTTTTACTTTTGTAGTGCGCTAAGGGTAATGTGCAGGGAGAGTTTTTAAACGTGCCACCCCCGCCATGACAAGGGGCATCGGTTTTTAAAAAATTATGAGAAGGAATAGGTGTGACCTTCATTGCTCAATGCCAAGTGCTTGGCGAAATGAACAGCCTTTTTACAAATCTTTAATCAGACCCGGGGTTTGCACCCATGACCTCCCAAATACCAAAAAACTCGAGTCGAGTTTTCGGTATTGTATGCTATACTAGGAGACTAACAACTGTGCAACAATATAACAACTGTTTTTGAAAAACTGTCTAAAACAAAATGTTTAATGTAGCAACAATAAGCAAAGGAAACAAACTTCATTTCTTTATGGTAAGGTGTCGAGGAAATGCCCACAAAAGGAAAAAAGTAGATGTTCTCTTTATTTTAAAAGTTTACATCTCGCAAGAAAAATCAAACGGTTGTCAGTCATATAATTTGGTATAAGTATTACACGTCCTCCGCCCCAGGTCCTTTGGTCTCGTTTGACTTAAATTATCTGTATGTTAGGTGATATTGTATATAAATAAATCCATTGAGTGGTATCCATCATAAAACAATTTTGACTTTTGATTCGGTTATAAATGTCGGATTAACGGACCTCGGTTAAGTATGACCTACGGCATTGATGACGCCACTTTACTTATTTGTGTTGAAATACTGATTAAAAGTCAACAATTGTGTAATATTGTATCTTTCTATTGAAAAACTAGTAAATTGGAATTTTTAATTGAGAACTTATCGAATCTCGAATCTTAAGCAAGTTTATGTGGAGTCGGGGATATCAAAAACCCGCTTTCTTATGAGAGACGTAACATATACAACTTTTTAATTACTTGGGTGAATTCAGTCAAAATTCCTATATGATATATATATATATATATATATATATATATATATATATATATATATGTGTGTGTGTGTGTGTGTGTGTGTGTGTGTGTGTGTGTGTGTGTGTGTTCACCAGAATGCCATAGGTTTCGCATTACAAGAGGTAATTTGGATGTAATGTAATTGAAGTCAATCTTGTAGTTGTAGCCCGAATAATAGAAATTGGAACGATTTTCAATATATATATACATGTATATATACGAAGGGTATTTTTTAGTTCAGTATAGTATAAATTGTATTTTCCCAAAGGCCATCGACCACATTTTAACAATTTACCAATATTTTATTCAGGACCAAAAGAACAAAGTTTATGTAGTTAGTAGAGTTGAGCTAAGTTGAGTTGAGTAATGGTGTTTAACGTCACAGTCAAGGATATTTCACTTATATCGAGAAATCGCCAGCTATAGGCGAAAGTGCCAATAACAAATTTTGCATGTGCGTTGCAATGATGGCATTATACAGCACGCCTGCCGTGACACGGGACCTTCCCATTCGAAAGAAACGTGACTTTCATTTCGTAATGCCGAGTGCTTGGCGAAAGAACTTTAAAGTCTTGGGTCAGACCTGGTCGGGGATCGAACCCACAACTTTCCACGTACGGAGCGAGCACTCTGCCAACTGAGCTACCGCAGTGGTCCGGTGGTTAGTAGAGGATTACCTATACTAAATGTTGCTGATACGCTTATTTTAATCCTCAAGGGAAAGTGTAAATGTGCATGAAAATTCCTCCTCTTGAAGTTCTTCTTTGAAAATTAACTGTACAACTTTGTATAGGCTACTCCTGCATCATGGATTGTTGAAGGAACTAGCGACATGTTCATAAAAAGGTGTAGATTTTCAGTGCTTAAAAGTTTCATTTTCTTGATGTTATTCTCCTTGGAAATTTAAGCTGTACAAGTGTGTAATGTATTAGTATCCGAATTGACTACAATCTATGTAGACCCGTTTTGGGGAAGGACATAGATGTGCATTACTGCTTTTTATTTTTTATAAGATTATCGTTTTTTTCCGAATGTTGTCTTTTTCTGGAGTTATTCCCCTCTTGAACTTTTTATCAGTTTGTATGACTGTCACTCTAACTGCTTGCTTTGTATGTGGGAAGTTGTTGGTTCGAACCCCGTCTACAATTTCTGCCACTGAACCTTTACCTGTTGACGGTCTCGACAAGGACGTAAAATCCCATTCAATCAACCAATCTTTCCAACTGCTATTGAAAGAGTTGATTTTAGTTTGAAGTAGGCGAGGTTATTGTCCTGTAAAAGACTGAAGTTCAGTTTATCCAGTAATTATAAGTTGCCGGGTGACATTTTTGTGGTCGGGTATAGTGTCACGGTATGTTTGTTCACTTTATTTAAGTAACACGGTCAGACAACGAAATCAAACATTATTTAAGTGTAGTGCAATTACAAAAGTCTGTCGCTCTCAACTTACAAGAATATGTCTATATGGTGATCAATCGTGCACATACGCGTGTTTAATCAGAAATCTTAATTCTGATGTCGAATGAACTGATGACCAGTATGTGTCCATTCTAATTTGTGCTACAATGACCACCTGGTCCCAGTTTTACAATCATTCCTCAACTAAGACTTCCCTTAACTTAAATTTGGCATTTTTTATATCTTTTGTTTATCTGTTTATTTTCCAGATATTCAAGGATTTAAGGTGTCGTTTTTGAAAGTCATTTCAAACTTATCACAATTGTATTTTAATTTAGCTTTTGACAAAAATATTAATCTGTGGTTCAGAAATAGGTTGCCAAAATTTTCTAATTTAAGTTAAGGAAAATCTTAGTTTAGGAATTATTGTGAAAATGGAACCTGCTGACCGGTATGTGCATATTCTTGTTTGCACTGCAATGAACACCTGATGACATGCTAGCAATACTACATGTATAAATATTGGTATCATTTGGTTTTATCAGTTCTATGACTAACACAGAACAGAACGTATTTTTAGTCCATGCTACCCTGTGTGTTCTGGGGATTCAAATCTTGACCGTGACTAAACCCATCTTACCGCAACCCACACTACGGCTGAGGTCTCTTAACTTGCTTATAACGATATGCACATGATAATTAGAAGACGTTAAACTCCAACAACCACCATCATTATCGTGCATATATAATTGTTTCACTGAACCCTATGCCATAATTGACCAAAACTGAGAGGACAGTTGTCATGTTTAATTTCTTTCTTTTCTTTTCTTTTTTTTCTTTCTTTTTTTTTTTTTTTTTTTTTTTTTTTTTTTTTTGATATTTTATTTACTTTTCATTCGCTTATTTTCATTTAATTGACAAGATCAAATTAGCACGCGTACGATAACAACGTATACGCAATTAAACTACTCTCAATCACATTGAAAAAATCAATCGCCGTCAAAAATGACACATCATATATCCCTTAATTTGCAAACTCACAGTAAACAATCCCTAATGATCGCAATTCTCATTAACTTGCTAATTATTAATTAATATATTGACTGATGCACATTGACATATATAACACCTTACATATGGCTCGTATCAAATCTCGGGGGATAATAATCATTATGTTTAAATGTACTAAATTTATCAGAATAGCTTCATACATCATACGTGCAGTGAAACATTCAGTTTTGTTTAAACATAATTGAAGAATGTGTTTAATCCCAGGGCTCAGATTAAGCTAAATCTTATTAACTTTAAAACATAAAATACATGTAAAGTGTTTGGTATTTTGAATTATAAATAGAGTTGTTAGAAATAAACATTTTGTTTTCCCTCTCAAACGGATACACCGGTGCAGGTACTTAAACAAAAAGAGGGACATTTTAATTCGTGTACAGACTTTCATGCGTGGGAGGGTAATTTCGGTTACATTTTAAATTTTATTCACATGGCCTCATAAATATGGATATACTGTTATAATTACGGTTACAATACTTATGGACGATTTATTTTTATTTTTACTTAGATCACGTGATCAATAACTCAAATTACGTCTAAGATGTTCCGTGTAGTTCGTAAATACAACATGCTGTTTGTCTATGTGCTAGGAGTAGCGATTCATTGTGGACTCAAAGGTAAGGAATAAAGTCTATTTTCTAATTTAAATTTTAAAAAATATTAACTGTCAATTTAGAGTTTTTACTGATAGTAAGATATTCGTAAAGATCCAGAAACGAGTTAAAAATGAATTTTCTATACAAAAATATTATCTTCTACAGTCCCGCCATTGACAATAATTTGACTGTTGTATTGTATGTATGACAGGTATGTTTGTAGTTTATTCATGCTTTAAAACATACGTATAGTCAAGGTATCGTAAAATTGTAAAAATAAATATAGATCTATATGATAGTCAGGTAAAAATTACTAGAAAAAGAGGACACGTTTTTGTGGTATAAGTAAAAAGGTATGCTCACTCAAGTTTTCTGTCGCAGAATGTTAACCTGTAACACAAAGCGGAAAATATGAAAAAATGACATTTTTTGAAATATCAAATAATATATGTGCTCTAATTAGGACGAGACAGGTTTATAATTATTGAGAACTTTTGTCAACCTGTGACATGTTTTCTGTAGATAAGTCACTGGAACTAAGCAGTACATTAACTTATCAAGTTTCATTTAGTTAGTCTAAACAAGGTTTTTCTGTTGGAAATTTTAAAGGACTTTGTGTACTTTGGTCTCTGTCTTGGATTATGTCTCTGTCTTAGACAATATACTTTTTCATAGACAACACAAATATTATTATTATTATTATTATTATTATCTATTTTTATTGTTTAAAATCAATATTGACGAACAATATTAAAAAAGAAAATGGACAGATAAAACTTAAATGCTCTTTACTGGTTTGTCGTAGTCTCATACACCGCCAGGATTTGTCTAATTTCTAAAACAATACATTAAGAACTGTATGACTGTATGAGCTGTACTTTTGATTTGAAAGGATTGTTTATGTGAATAACATTGGGATGGTACAATACCCGGATTTTTTCATGATACCTGTATATATCGAGGTCGTCAAATTCACGGTCAGAAGTTTTGTAGTCAGTGGTGATGTAACATACAATTTTTTATGTATTGAATGATAAAATTCGAAAATGTGTACATGTACATATGATAGTAACAACATATATCTTTATCTTGTTTTGTTTTCCTTATTTCAATTCTACATCATACTTTGTTGTCGTTTTTTTTTTTTTTTTTGGTAATAACTTTAACTTTTAGATATTGTCATTTAATAGCCATTATTGGTTAAGACAACATCAAAGTCCATAACGTTTCTTAAAATCACCCAATATGTATTGAACATAAAAGAAATCCCCCCCAACCCCCACAACCCCCGACAAATCAATCAGCTAAGGTTAATAGTTGAACATATATATATATATATATAACTTTGGGTGTTTGAGGATATCAAATAAATGATATACATAATGGTATGTCTTTTTAAAAAACTAAGTAAAGTATCAAATTGCAAAAATAAAAAGTAAGTTCTTTGTGCTATATAAAACAGGTGAAAATTAAATTTTATAATATCGCCTACTTGATCGGTGTATCATGTGGTCTTCACACTATATTTATTGTGTACACTTTAAATTTTAATTTTTTAAAATTTAATGAAAACTGTATCAAGGTAAACTGTTTCCTTAGCTAGTTTATTTACATGTGCAACTGTACACGTGTGTACATGTGTGTTTTTGTCAAGTCGTCTCCATCTGCCAATGACAACATATTAGTTTCCTTATCCTGCAGGGGTTGTATAATATTTAACGGATAATATAAGCCTAGGGTAGAATTTGGTATAGAGACGTTTTAACTAAATATCAAGTATCGTTAACAGTTCACCGATTTTGTTAAATGCATTTTACAAAATGTTTCCTGTTTTACGCTACCTGTAACCTCATGCATTGTATGTGTATAGCACAGCGTGATTGTGTAACTTTGTCTCTTTATCAATCCTGAGTCTGACACGCAAGCATTTATTTGGTTCAAGTTGTACCGGTATACATGTACATAATAATTAACATGTTAACGCTGTTTTGAGGTTACATAAGCATCAAATAATTAAAACTTAATTTGCCAGTCTTCAAAGTTCTTACTTTGCTTTGGGATTGTTAGTTGGGACATTGAACGGTATGTTTATACCCCGCATATAGTTTGAGGGGGTATATGGAAATCATTATGTCTGTCTGTCCGTGTAAAATTGTTTCTGGTTCATATCTCATAATTGCTTTTGACGACTGTCACAAAACTTAACATGAATAATCTTCAAGGTCGCGGGAAAACATTCAACCCTTGTATATGTTGCGGGAGTGATATTTGGCTCTCAAGAGAAAATCGTAGTTGTTTTGATTTGATTTGTCAGTTTTCAAAGTTTTTGCTTTGCTTTAGGATTGTGATTTGGACATTGAACGATATGTTTGTTGTCGAAATCATTTGTCAGTTTTCAAGGTGTTTGCTTTGCTTTAGGATTGTGATTTGGACATTGAACGGTATGTTTGTTGTTGAATTGATTTGTCAGTTTTCAAGGTGTTTGCTTTGCTTTTGGGTTGTGATTTGGACACAGAACGACATGTTCGTGTTTGGTTTGACCATTGTTAGTTGATGGGAAAAGAAAAAACAATGGAAGACATTGTTAGTCATTATATACCATTATCCACGTACAGAAACATGCTGATGTTCATACTTTTGACGTAATGCCTCACACGGGCACTAGTGTTTCGCTGTGGGCATGACAACTAGTTACATGTATATAAGTAAGGATGTTTGATTTTGATTAGAATCAACTAAATGAACACCGTCACTAAAACAAAGTTTGTAATGTTTAGAAAATAATAAGTATTGGTCTACATGTATAGGTCCAACTCCGACATTCGGAGTCCACTTAATTGCTTAAGAGTTGCCAACTATAACGCATTTAGACATATTTTGCCAATGTTATTACTAATACATACTAATTTAGTTTTTAAGCATTTGCTATTCTCACCATCTTAAATTACTGAAGAAATAATTATTTGCGTCTTGGCTACTTAATGTTTACGGATACTTGAACAAGTGAACTTCCACTAGGGGGGGGGGGGGGTGAGACCGGGCGCTGCGGGAGGACAAGAACCTCCTATTTATCTACATGTAGCTATATTTTTTGACAATGACAAACTTCTTCCCAGTTTTATATAAATTATATTTAAGTTGGCGGCCAAAGTTTTTTCGTTAGGCCTGCCTGTTCTAGTGTCACGAGTTTGATTAAATCGTCAATGACAAATTTTGTTTTTTGTTGAACACGTGTCTTACTCAGTTCAGTGTTTCCTGTAAATTTTACCTCCTCAAATTCTTAATCTAAAATTGCCATAATACTAAATATACCGAGTGACATACAAAACAAGAGGCCCAATAGGGCCTGTATTGCTCAACTGGCAGACAAGATGCCTGTCATATTGTGAAAATTTAGTCAACAAAACAATTACATATTACATGACTAGGCTTGTACATTTTCAATTTATATCTCAAATTTGAACTAAATCGATTAATAAATAAACGTGTAATGACCATTTACAGGTTTTTGCTATTTATAGCAATGGAAACCATCTTGGATGTTGCAGGATGTTGATTTTTTCAAACTTTCATCTACTCTACCTAGGGACTTCCCAACCCAAATTTGGTTTCAACTGTCTTTGTAGTTTCCGAGAAGAAGATTTTTCATATAATCGTTTAAATTTAGCATATTCTGCTAATTACAAGTAAATAGAAAAAGTTACTGAAAAACCCATTCCATACATTAAATGGCTAGACATCTACTTTCTAAATATCAAATTTGAACTGAATAGTTGATAAACGTGTAATGACCATTTATAGGGTTTGCAATAGTGGCCATCTTGTATGTCAGGTGGAGTCGCCTGGTTTATTCATCCTTGGGACCTTCCATTCCAAATTGGGTTCCAATTGGCAGAGTGGTTTCAGAGGAGGAGATTAAAGTTTACAGATGGACACACACTTCACCATGTTATACGCTTACAAGCTATAGTTAGTTGAGCTAATTAAACAAAATTGATTTAGATTCCATGGATTTACACATGGTAATTAGGGGTTACATGCCCACCCATGGTTTTGTGCAGTCATTTGTTGTGCTTTGAAGACTGAGTGGACACACATGCGTCATCTCATGTAACCCCTGATTACCATGTGTAAATTCATAGATTCTAAATCAAACTTTTAAAAATTTTGTTTAAATTATTAATTATATATGCATTTAGCTACTAGCTAATTGACATTACACAAAGTCTATTTCATGTCTTATATGTAGCAAAATGTAAATACAAATTAAATACAAACATACCAGTCCAAGATCCATGTCACATTTCACAACTGCCAAGTTTCTAGTAATTGTAAAGGGTCTTGATAAATAAACTCAAGAGAACACCTCCTTCACATCAATTGAGATAGAACCTATACTGTTTATTGAATTTTTAGAATTATTTTGCAGTACCGGTATTATTCAAGATTTATTATGAAGTATTATTTAAAAAAACTTTTCCAAAAAAAAAAAAAAAAACAAAAGCTTTAAATATTGTCATGTTTTGCGTAAATATGACATTCAAATTAGATGGAAATGAAGGTGAATTTCAGGAAAGGGACAGTCAATAAACAGACAGATGACAAGTTTAGCAACATAATATGTAATGTTCGATAAAACATATAAAAATAAAGAACTCGGAATCAACTAGAAAACTAACTTTATTGTGATACAAGATATGTATACAACATAAAAATAAAGGTACTTGAAACATTAACTGCAATATTTATTGGCATTATGAAAAAATAAACAATTTTTTATGTGTATTTGAGAAAAATACACCTTTTAATACACCTTGTTAAGAAATTAAATGAGAAAATGAGCAAAACTAACACTATAACATGTCAAATGAAGTATGGGCATAGTTAAACCTATTTAACATATTAAATGCCAAAATGGGCAAGTTTCAATGCCATCCATGAGGTCTTCCATACTTTCTTTCTTAACTCTTCACTGCCTTACTCTGAGCAGTGTTTGGGGTAAAACATTGTTTCTATAAGCAGTAGCTTTAAAATTTATCGCTGCTCTGGTTAGTTTTGTTTTACATTTAGAAATCAGGGCTCAAAATAGATTTTTGAACAGGGAGAAGTGACTTCTCCCTAAGCCAAGGTTAGGGAGAAGTTTTTAATATAGGGAGAAGTTTTTTGCATGCAAAATTTGGCATATTTAAAAAAAAATCAACTTTAAATTTCACAATCCTCTTACCGGAAGAGTGCAAAGAGAGTAATTATAATTTTGAATTCCATATAAATATATTTCTTCATTATTTTTGTATTATTGTTATTGGTTTTTTTTTCTTTTTTTAATTATTGTTATTTGTTAATTATATACATGTATTGATATGATTTCAACAAAAATGTTGTTTGTAATTCAAAGACTCTTTTACTAAATGGTCAATTAAAGCAAGAAACATATTTATTTAACAGCAATTTGGATACCGGTATAATTCAACTACAATGTAAAATTGAATATATATATATATATATTAAAATTAAAAGGTGAAAATCTTTTGAAAAAAATATTAATTAAAAAAAATTTAAAAAATTTAAAATTGCACTAGGCCATTCTTTTGAAAATAGAGTTATTCCCCTTGTGTAAACAGATGGTTCCTATAAATAGCCATTGGGATTTTTGTTTGTCCTACTCCAATGTCTAGAGATGATTTGGCTGATTTAACATCATTCAGCTGTAAACTACTTTAATTTATGGAAGAGAAACATTTTGAAATGGTCCGTTATTTTATTAAAGTTTTTATCAAAAAACAATGTGTATTGTATGTTTACAACAAGGACTTCTGGTTTTCATCTTAATACATAAACATTGACAGAGCTGTTTTTGTAGCAGTTAATTAGGCCTTTTCATCATGATGACCTTTAATTACTTCAATCAACAGGTTGATGAATTTATAATTATCGGATTAACACACCTGGGTATATTGGGAGGTACCTGAACATACATATTAATGTGTGTCATGGTCAGAGGCCCCTCTAGGGTTAAGTAAAATTATCAAAACTTAGGGCTACTAGAACTTCGCTTTTTAGGCAGTTTCAGGCAAAGTTTTTTGAAACAGGACGAAGATATCGCCCAACTTCGCCCTATTTTGAGCCCTGAGAGATCAATAAATCCTAGGGAGGTAATGGTAACTAAAATAAATTTCAATGTAATTAAATTCCTTTGGTGTTTTGTGACACATGATTACGTTTACACATTTATTTTATGGTTAAAAATTTAGAGTTTGAAGAAAAGCAGCTTCTT